>SJYT01015873.1:754839-873374 GCA_006410635.1 Cephalophus harveyi | reverse complement strand
CAGTAAATTTTGGGTTCGAGTTTGGGGACATGCCAAGTAAACAGATGGCCCTGGGACATTCTGTGAACAGTGTACCCTAGGCACAGCAGACCAGAAGACTTCATGGTGAGCAGAAAGAGGGGTGGGCTAATGACAGAGCAGATACACTTCCTGCCCTAAAAGCTTAGCACTCTCAAGGAAGACCTGAACTGAGGTCTATGGACTGAAAGACCTGGAAATAAGAAAGGTGACTTTTAGCACAGCATTGTTGCTACATTTAGCAGATGGCAGCTGGATATCTTTGGCAAGTTACTGAATCCCTCTCTAAGCCTCAGTCCTCCCACTTGTAAAATGGAAAATAAGAACTCCTATTTGGAGAAAGACAAATAGCATATGATATCACTTATTTGTGGAACCTAAAAATATAATACAAATGAACTTATTAACAAAACAGAAACAGATTCACAGACATAAAAAACAACCTTATGATTACCAGAGGGGGAAAGGGTCGGTAAGGGATAAATTAAGGGTTTGGGTGTAATAGACATACACTACTATAAATAAAATGCATAAGCAATAATGACCTACTGTATAGCACAGGGGACTATATTTGATATCTTTAATAACCTATAATGGAAAAGAAACTAAAAAGAAATATGTATATATATATATATATATTTCATATAGAAATATGTATACACACATACACACACACACATATGGGCTTCCCAGATGGCACAGTGGTAAAAAATCTGCCTGCCAATGCAGAAGATGCAAGAGACACAGTTTCAATCCCTGCATTGGAAAGACCCCCTTCAGTAGGAAAAGGCAACCCACTCCAGTATTCTTGCCTGGGAAATCCATGGACAGAAAAGCCTGGCGAGCTACAGTCCATGGGATCACAAAGAGTCGGATATGACAGATTTGCTGAGCAAACACACGTGCACACACACATATACATAGATATATAACCAGATCACTTATATTCATCTGAGTTAAATTCACCCATTCCAGTCCATTTTAGTTCGCTGATTCCTAGAATGTCGACGTTCACCCTTGTCATCTCTTGTTTGACCACTTCCAATTTGCCTTGATTCATGGACCTGACATTCCAGGTTCCTATGCAGTATTGCTCTTTACAGCATCGGATCTTGCTTCTATCACCAGTCACATGCACAACTGGGTATTGTTTTCGCTTTGGCTCCATCCCTTCATTCTTTCTGGACTTATTGCTCCACTGATCTCCAGTAGCATATAAAACCAAATCACTTTGCTATATACCTGAAACTAATATAACATTGTAACATTGTTAATCAACTATACTTCAATAAAAATAAATTTTCATATAAAAAAAATTCTCCTTGGCCTACATTAGAAGGTCACTGTAACAATAAAATAAAGAGAAGCGTGTGGGGCAGTTAAGTAAACTATATTCCACTGCTCAAGAATGCAGGAGGCTAGCCTAGCTGGCCCTGACATTCAAGAAAAGGCAGGAACACCAAAGTAGAAGTGGAAATCGCCGAGGCCTCCGCCTGAGTGAACCTGGCAAGGAGTTATTTGTCTGTCCAGAAAACTCAAGTGTCCCTGACAGCACAAGTCACCTGGGCTCTGGACAGGTGCAGCATCAGGACTCCTGACTCCAGGAGGACACCGAGGGCGGGACAGCCTCTCCACAGAGCAGGCTGGACTGGACTGCTGCTGCCTGAAAGTAGCTGGGCTCCCGTGGGAGTTAGGGCTTGCTGTTCACCTCAGGAGGGACTTGTTGAAAGCTATCACCTCTAATTGCGGTTTTCTGTAACTGTCTTCTTCCTTCACTCAGTGCTCTGAATCCCATGCCTCTCCACTCAATACCAATACAAATCCCTTCTGACTCACTTCAGATCCTTAGCCTAAATTCACCAAAAAGATGGCTGTTATTGTTGTTGTCCAGTCACAAAGTCCTTTCTGACTCCTGACGACCCCCTGGATGGCAGCAAGCCAGGCTTCCCTGTCCTTCACTATATCCTGGAGTTTGCTCAAATTCATGTCTGTTGAGTTAGTGATGCTATCTAACCATCTCATCCTCTTCCACTCTCTCTTCTTTTTGTCTTCAATCTTTCCTAGCATCAGGGTCTTTTCCAATGAGTCTGGTCTTCACATCAGGTAACCAAATTATTGGAGTTTCAGCTTCAGCATCAAACCTTCCAATGAATATTCAGGGTTGATTTCCTTTACAGTTGACTGGTTTGATCTCTTTGCAGTCCAAGGGGCCCTCAAGAGTCTTCTCCAACACCACAATTCACATAGCCTTCATTATGGTCCAACTCTCATATTCATACATGACTACTGGAAAAAACACAGCTTTGAATATATGGACCTTTGTCAGCAAAGTGATGTCTTGAATTATCCCTAATTTATATAACCAAAGTGTTTTCTGTCTCCAGGACTCCCTAAATTTTCCAAATCCAAAAAATCCTTCTTATTTTTAATTCCCATTCACCCACCCAATCGAGCAGATTCTGATGTACCAAGGGTCCAGGGTGTCAGTCCAGTCAGTCAGTTCAGTCACTCAGTTGTGTCCAACTCTTTGCAACCCCATGGACTGTAGCACACCAAACATCCCTGTCTATCACTAGCTCAAACTCATGTCCGTTGAGTCAGTGATGCCATCCAACCATCTTATCCTCTGTTGTCCCCTTCTCCTCTCCTTCAATCTTTCCCAGCATTAGAGTCTTTTCCAATGAGTCAGTTTTTCGCATCGGGTGGCCAAACTATTGGAGTTTCACCTTCAGTATCAGTCCTTCTAATGAATATTCAGGACTGATATCCTGTAGGATGTACTGGTTGGACTTCCTTGCAGTTCAAGGGACTCTCAAGAGTCTTCTCCAACACCACAGTTCAAAAGCATCAGTTCTTTGGGGCTCAGTTTTCTTTAGTCCAACACTCACATCCACACATGACTACTGGAAAAACCATAGCTTTGACTAGACGGATCTTTCTTGGCAAAGTAATCTGCTTTTTCATATGTTGTCTAGGTTGGTCACAACTTTTCTTCCAAGGAGTAAGCATCTTTTAATTTCATGGTTGCAATCACCATCTGCAGTGATTTTGGAGCCCCCCAAAATAAAGTCTGACACTGTTTCCAGTGTTTCCCCATCTATTTGCCGTGAAGTGTTGGGACCGGATGCCATGATCTTAGTTTTCTGAATGTTGAGTTTTAAGCCAACTTTTTCACTCTCCTCTTTCACTTTCATCAAGAAGCTCTTTAGTTCTTCTTTACTTTCTGCCGTAAGGGTGGTATCATCTGCATATCTGAGGTTATTGATATTTCTTCAGGCAATCTTGACTGCAGCTTGCGCTTCATCAAGTCCAGCATTTCTCATGATGTGCTCTGCATTTAAGTTAAATAAGTGGGGTGACAATATACAGCCTTGATGGACTCCTTTCCCAATTTGAAATCAGTCTGTTGTTCCATGTCTGGTTCTAACTGTTGTTTCTTGACCTGCATACAGATTTCTCAGAAGGCAATTCAGGTGGTCTGGTATTCCCGTCTCCTGAAGAATTTTCCACAGTTTGTTGTTATCCAGAGTCAAAGGCTTTGTCATAGTCAACAAAGCAGAAGTAGATGTATTTCTGGAACTCTCTTGCTTTTTTTGATGATTCAACGGATGTTGGCAATTTGATATCCGGTTCCTCTGCCTTTTCTAAATCCAGCTTGAACATCTGGAAGTTCATGGTCCATGTACTGTTGAAGCCTGGCTTGGAGAATTTTGAGCATTACTTTGCTAGCGTGTGAGCTGAGTGCTATTGCGATCGTGCAGAAGTTTGAGCATTCTTTGGCATTGCCTTTCTTTGGAATTGGAATGAAAACTGACCTTTTCCAGTCGTGTGGCCACTGCTGCGTTTTCCAAATTTTGATTTGATTTAGGTCATACTGAATGGTCTAGTGATTTTCCCTACTTTCTTCAATTTAAGTCTGAATTTGGCAATAAGAATTTCATGATCTGAGCCACAGTCAGGTCCCAGTCTTGTTTTTGCTGACTGTGTAGAGCTTCTTCATCTTTGGCTGCAAAGAATATAGTCAATCTAATTTCGGTGTTGACTATCTGGTGATGTCCGTATGTAGAGTCTTGTCTTGTGTTGTTGGAAGAGGGTGTTGNGAGCCACAGTCAGGTCCCAGTCTTGTTTTTGCTGACTGTGTAGAGCTTCTTCATCTTTGGCTGCAAAGAATATAGTCAATCTAATTTCGGTGTTGACTATCTGGTGATGTCCATATGTAGAGTCTTGTCTTGTGTTGTTGGAAGAGGGTGTTGGCTATGACCAGTGCATTCTCTTGGCAAAACTCTGTTAGCCTTTGCCCTGCTTCATTCTGTACTCCAAGGCCAAATTTTCCTGTTACTCCAGGTGTTTCTTGACTTCCTACTTTTGCATTCCAGTCCCCTATAATGAAAAGGACATCTTTTTGAGGTGTTAGTTCTGGAGGGTCTTGTAGATCTTCATACAACCATTCAAGTTCAGCTTCTTTAGCATTACTGGTTGGGGCATAGACTTGGATTACTGTGATATTGAATGGTTTGCCTTGGTAACAAAGAGAAATCATTCCGTCATTTTTGAGACTGCATCCAAGTACTACATTTCAGACACTTTTCTTAACTATGATGGCTACTCCATTTCCTCTAAGGGATTCTTTCCTACAGTATTAGATATAATGGTCATCTGAGTAAAATTCACCCATTCCAGTCCATTTTAGTTCACAGATTCCTAAAATGTCGATGTTCACTCTTGCCCTCTCCTGTTTGACCACTTCCAATTTGCCTTGATTCATGGATCTAACATTCCAGGTTCCTATGCAATATTGTTCTTTACAGCATCAGACTTTGCTTCCAACACCAGTCACATCCACAGCTGGGTGTTGTTTTTGCTTTGGCTCCATCATTCTTTCTGGAGTTATTTCTCCACTGATCTCCAGTAGCATGTTGGGCACCTACCAACCTGGGGAGTTCATCTTTCAGTGTCCTATCTTTTTCCTTTTTCATATTATTCATTGGGTTCTCACGGCAAGAATACTGAAGTGGTTTGCCATTCCCTTCTCCAGTGGACCACATTTTGTCAGAACTCTCCACCACCCAGTCTAGCAGATTCTGCTGTACCAAGGGTCCCGGGTGACAGTTTGTCAAAGTTAGACAAGGTGATGGTTCTGGAGCCAGATTCCTGATTCTGATCTCAACTCTGTCGCTTCCTGGCTATGTAAACCTTGGCAAATTGCTTAACCTCTCGGGGTTTAAAATTTTCATCTGTAAGGTGTTATGAGACTTCACTTAATATGTGTAAAGATCTCCAAGCATTTCTTGACCATAGTAAATGATTGATAAGTATTATCAGTTTTGTTACTATCAGAAGAGAGGTAATGCCTATCAGTGAATACTCTCTGGGCTACAAAGTCCTGGACCCTTTGTGCTGGGAGACAAGATGCAGCCTAGAGTCTCCTGACCCAGAAATCTGAGTTGCCAAGCTCCAGGCATATCTTCTTTACTCTCATATGAAAACTTCTATTAATACAAAGTCCACAGCACCACAGTTTGACTGAGAGATGCTTACTCAGTTAAGGGCATAGGGCAATGGCTCTCAACCTTGTGCTATATACTAGATTCACGGCAGTGGTGGGGGGTGGTGGTGATGGAGGGCTTAAAAAAAAATCCTCATTCCTAGGCCCCACCCCCAGAGATTCTTCTGTCATTTATTCTAGGATTTGATGTGAGCATTTAGAAGCTTTGAGTGCTTCCCAGGTGATTCCAATATGCAGCCAAGGTTGAAATCACTGACACAAGATAAAGTTACAAGCTTGGTGATGGGAGATAGGTTTTCCCAGGGCAGAGCAAGTGTATTATCATTTCCACTGTCAATCTTCCAGGACAAAGATGGGCCTTCAGCCAGGAAATGTCAACAACTTGGAGACTGGTATTAAACTTGAAGAGTGGGAATTCTCATCTCTTTCTGAGCTTTGTGGCCTTAGATTTGGTGGAAAGCCTCTGCCACTGGAAATTAGACTGGAAACCAGGCATGCTGGCAGTGGCCATGAAACAGTGGCTTGGTTGAGTGGTTCAGGCTCTCTCACTAAGGTGGCAATTGACTCAGGATTACAATCATCTAAAGATTTGATGAGGGCTAGGGAATCCTTTCGAAGGTGGCTCACCCAATAGCCATAGGCAAGTTCCAGCTCCTTGTTGGATGTTGGCAAGAGGCCACAGTTCTTCTCCATATGGATGGACCTCTCTACAGGGATATTTGCAACTTTGTTTCCCCAGGTGCAAGCGAAAGGGGGAGACAAGGACAGAGAGACACAGAGGGAGGGAGGGGGGAAGAGAAAGCTTGCATGCCTTTTATGACCTAATCTCAGAAGTCATACATCATCACTTCTGCTATATTTGGTTTGTTTTTGTTCTTTAGTCGCTCAGTTGTGTCTGACTCTTTGCAACCTTGTGGACTGTAGCCCTCCAGGCTCCTCTGTCCATGGGATTTCCCAGGCAAGAATACTAGACTGGGTTGCCATTTCCTTCTCCAGGGGATCTTCCTGACCCAGGAGTCAAACCCACATCCTCTGCACTGGCAGGCAGATTCTGTACCCCTGAGACACCAGGGAAGCCTGCTACGTTTGGTTACCTAGAAGCAAGTCACTAAATTCAGCTCACACTCAAAGGGAGGAAAATCTGTCTCTATCTTGTCAGGGTAGGATGGTCAAAGGATGTTTGGACACATTTTACAACTACCACACTCTTCATCCTCAGGTTTCAGGTGAAGTAACTTCCCTTCCAAGAAGATGTCTCTGACCCTGAAACATGAAATTGGGATTCAAGGTCACCCTCTGACCTTTCTATCTCACCCTTTGCCCACCTCCATCACCACACTTTGCTGAATTGTCAGTTTCTACTCCCATCTTCAAAATAAATAAATAAATATGGAAATTTCTAAAGGGCAGAAATGGAGTATTTATTGTCATATTCCCACTGTCTGTCATAGAGTTTGGTTCTGAGAAGGTTCTCGAAGTGCTTATCAAAGTATGGACCCAGCTCTGTGAGTAGCTGAGAGGTCTGGGTGAGAGGAGCCTCCCTTCACTGGGCTCTTAGCAGGAAGAGTCTTGCTTGAGCTTCTTTACAGCAGAGCAGTGGGCTTCTAAGAGAACTGAGAAGCTCGCCATCCTCTTAAGGGCTCAGCCTAGAATGACACAGTGTCACTCTTCCCACACTGTGCAAGTCACAGGACCAATCCAGATTTAAATGTAGAGGAAATGGACTCTCCTCTTAATGGGAACAATGGTCTGTGTGTATCAGAGTTAGGAGGAATTGTTGATAACATTTTTTACCACAACAAGCAAAGAAATTTGGAAAATATGAAATTAAGCAAAGTGAGAGAGATTTGGCTTTATTTTAGCTTTACCTGCAGGAATTCTCAAAACCTTTAAAATAACTCATGATCATTATGAGTCTCCAAGAAGGCAATTTTGTATACAATGTGTCCCAAACTCACTGAATCACTGAACTCCTCTCTGTTCCTTTTTCATTTTTGACCTTTCATAACTAGTATTACTCAAAACACAAGATCTTTTTTTTTTTAATTTTTACTTTATTTTACTTTACAATACCGTATTGGTTTTGCCATACATTGACATGAATCCACCATGGGTGTATACGAGATCCCAATCCTGAATCCCCCTCCCACATCCCACCCCATTTCCTCCCTCTGGATCATCCCCGTATACCAGCCCTGAGCATCCTGTATCCTGTATCGAANTCTTTTTTTTTTTTTAATTTTTACTTTATTTTACTTTACAATACCGTATTGGTTTTGCCATACATTGACATGAATCCACCATGGGTGTATATGAGATCCCAATCCTGAATCCCCCTCCCACATCCCACCCCATTTCCTCCCTCTGGATCATCCCCGTATACCAGCCCTGAGCATCCTGTATCCTGTATCGAACATAGGCTGGTGCTTCATTCTTACATGATAGTATACGTGTTTCAATGCCATTCTCCCAAATCATCCCACCCTCTCCCTCTCCCACAGAGTCCAAAAGTCCGTTCTATACATCTGTGTTTCTTTTGCTGTCTCGCATACAGGGTCATCATTGCCATCTTTTTAAATTCCATATATATGTGTCAGTATACTGTATTGGTGTTTTTCTTTCTGGCTTACTTCACTCTGTATAATAGGTTCCAGTTTCATCCATCTCATTAGAACAGATTCAAATGAATTCTTTTTGATAGCTGAGTAATACTCCATTGAAAACACAAGATCTTTAAAGATGCTTCTATCCTTAAAATCTTTTGATTTACAAACAGAAAGTGCTTTTCCCTTATGAATGAGGAGGAGGAAATGGCCAAGTCAGAGAACTCCCAGCTTCCAGTTTCTAAAGTGATATAACACATAAACAAAGGTGAAAATCACCAAGTTACGGTCTTTACCACAAACAGGATAAGACTAAAGAGAAATTCAGAATGCATGTGGGACAACCAAAAGGAAAATTAGACTGTTCAAATAAATGATGCTGTCATTTCTTTCAACTCTAAGTTTCTGTAATTCTTTTTACTGCCTCATGAGCCCCATCCTCAAAGCTAGAGAGATATATGGAATAGAAAACAAGTTATTCTGTTTTGTTTCTCTTTAATGAAGTTGTACCTTTTGTTTGTTTGTTGCTGTTTTTTTAATCATGGGCAAGGATTATTAGGGCTTCCTTAATAGCTCAGTTGGTAAAGAATCCGCCTGCAATGTAGGAGACCCTGGTTCGATTCTTGGGTTGGAAAGATCTGNGTACCTTTTGTTTGTTTGTTGCTGTTTTTTTAATCATGGGCAAGGATTATTAGGGCTTCCTTAATAGCTCAGTTGGTAAAGAATCCGCCTGCAATGTAGGAGACCCTGGTTCGATTCTTGGGTTGGAAAGATCTGCTGGAGAACAGAGAGGCTACCCACTCCAGTATTCTTGGGCTTTCTTTGTGGCCTACAATGCAGGAGACCTGGGTTCAATTCCTGGGTTGGGAAGATCCCCTGGAGAAGGTAAAGGCTACCCACAACAGTATTCTAGCCTGGAGAATTCCATCGACTGTATAGTCCATGGGGAAGCAAAGGGTCGGACATGACTGAACAACATTCACTTCATTTCAGGTAGATGGAGGAACGAGAAGAGCAGAAAACAGACCCAGAGGTTATGTATGGTTTCTTATTATCTGTGCTGTATAGGTTCTGTATGACCATCCTACTTTTGTTTTAGGATCTTCATAAAACACAAAGAAATAGAAAAAACAAAACAAAACTTGCTTGTAATCCCATCACCCAAAGAAACTGTTTTTAATAGCATACCTGTACAGTATTGTATATAGTAGCAGCATCTTTGGGTTTTTTCTACCTTTTAACTGTTGTGAATAAGTGCAGCCACGAACATGTATCTACAAGTATTTTGAGTACCTGTTCCCAGTTCTTTTGGGTAAGTATCCAGGAGTGGAATTACTGTGACATTTGGAAATCCTGGGTTTGACTTTTTAAGAACCATCAAAACTGTCTTCATCCACTCTCAATTTTGTATAGGTGTAATCATACTGTGTATATTTTTGCTTGTGACATAAAAATAGTTCCCTCAAATTAGAGACTCTTCAGCTCAGTTCAGGTCAGTCCCTCAGTCGTGTCTGACTCTTTGCGACACGCAGTATGCCAGGCCTCCCTGTCCATCACCAAATCCCACAGTCCACTCAAACTCATGTCCGTCAAGTCAGTGATGCCATCCAGCCATCTCATCCTCTGTCGTCCCCTTCTCCTCCTGCCCCCAATCCTTCCCAGCATCAGAGTCTTTTCCAGTCAGTCAACTCTTTGCATCAGGTGGCCAAAGTATTGGAGTTTCAGCTTTAGCATCAGTCCTTTCAATGAACACCCAGGACTGATCTCCTTTAGACTGGACTGGTTGGATCTCCTTGCAGTCCAAGGGATTCTCAAGAGTCTTCTCCAACACCACAGTTCAAAAGCATCAATTCTTCAGCACTCAGCTTTCTTCACAGTCCAACTCTCACATCCATACATGACCACGGGACAAACCATAGCCTTGACTAGATGGACCTTTGTTGGCAAAGTAACATCTCTGCTTTTGAATATGCTATCTAGGTTGGTCATAACTTTTCTTCCAAGGAGTAAGCATCTTTTAATTTCATGGCTGCACTCACCATCTACAGTGATTTTGGAGCCCCCAAAAATAAAGTCTGGCACTGTTTCCACTGTTTCCCCATCTATTTCCCATGAAGTGATGGGACCAGATGCCATGATCTTCGTTTTCTGAATGTTGAGCTTTAGAATGGACTGGTTGGATCTCCTTGCAGTCCAAGGGACTCTCAAGAGTCTTCTCCAACACCACACTTCAAAAGCATCAATTCTTCAGCGCTCAGCCTTCTTCACAGTCCAACTCTCACATCCATACATGACCACAGGAAAAACCATAGCCTTGACTAAACGGACCTTAGTCGGCAAAGTAATGTCTCTGCTTTTGAATATGCTATCTAGGTTGGTCATCACTTTTCTTCCAAGGAGTAAGCGTCTTTTAATTTCATGACCGCAGTCACCATCTGAGTGATTTTGGAGCCCCAAGAAATAAAGTCTGACACTGTTTCCTCTGTTTCTGCATCTATTTCCCATGAAGTGATGGGACCAGATGCCATGATCTTCGTTTTCTGAATGTTGAGCTTTAAGCCAACTTTTTCACTCTCCTCTTTTACTTTTATCAAGAGGCTTTTTAGTTCCTCTTCACTTTCTGCCATAAGGGTGGTGTCATCTGCATATCTGAGGTTATTGATATTTCTCCCAGCAATCTTGATTCCGGCTTGTGTTTCTTCCAGCCCAGCGTTTTTCATGATGTACTCTGCATATAAGTTAAATAAGCAGGGTGACAATATACAGCCTTGACATACTCCTTTTCCTATTTGGAACCAGTCTGTTGGTACCAGTATAAAGATAGACAAATAGATCAATGGAATAGAATCAGGAATCCTTGAATTCATGGCCAAATGACTCTTGACAAATGCCAAGACATTTCAATGGAGAAAAAATAGTCTTTTCAACCAACGGTGCTCCAAATAGATTTCTATGTGCAAAGAATGAAGTGTGACCCTCTATCCCACATCAAATATAAAACAATTATCTCAAATGGATCAAATACCCAAATGTAAGAGCCAAAAAAAAAAAACCAACACTTTTTTTAGAAGGAAACATAGGTATAAATCTTTGTGACCCAGAATTAGGCAATGGTTTCTTAGGTATGACACCTAAACGTTAGCAAACAAAGAAAAAGTACATAACTTTGACTTTATTGAAATGAAAAACTTTTATGCTTCAAAGGACACTATCAAAAATTTGAAATGATAGCACATGGAATGGGAGAAAACACTGGCAAATTATTATAAGGGTGTAGTATCCAGAATATAAGAAGAATTTTACAACCCAACAATCAAAATGCAAATAGCCCAATTTTAAATTATGCAAAGGATTTGAATAGATATTTCTCTAAAGAATATATAAAAATGGCCAAACAGAACATAAACAGATGCTCGACATCATTAGTCATTAAGGAAATGCAAATCAAAACTACTTCATAGAACTAGGATGGTTAAAATAAAAAAGACAGGGAAAAAAAGAAACAAGACTTCCCTGGCCGTCCAGTGGTTAGGACCCTGCACTTTGAAAACAGGGGGCATGGGGTCAATCCCTGGTCAGGTCACTGGGATCCCATGTGCCGTGTAGCACAGCCAAAAATGTAAAAACAAAAAAAAAAAATAACTAGGATGGTTAAAATAAAAAAGACAGGGAAAAAAAGAAACAAGACTTCCCTGGCCGTCCAGTGGTTAGGACCCTGCACTTTGAAAACAGGGGGCATGGGGTCAATCCCTGGTCAGGTCACTGGGATCCCATGTGCCGTGTAGCACAGCCAAAAATGTAAAAACAAAAAAAAAAAAAGGAAAAACTGAACAAGTGTTGGTCAGAGTGTGGAGAACTAGAAGACTTGTGCTTTGCTGGTAGGAACGTAAAATGGTAACAGCTGCTCTAGAGAAACCTGGAAGCGCCTCATATGGCTCAGAAATCCTGTTCCGAGGCATTCAGCTAAGAGAACTGTGTGTATACACACGCATGCAGTTTATAAAATGCTCATAGCAGCTTTATTCTTAATAGCCGAGAAGCAGAAACAACACAGGGTTCACCAACAGCCCAGTGGATAAACCAAATGCAATTTGTTCAGCCACATAAAGGAGTGGAATACTGATGCCTGCTATAAGGTGCTGAGCCTTGAAAACACGCCGAGTGAAGAAAACAGAGACAAAAGACCATGTTTTGTATGAGTCCATTTATTTGAGATGTCCAGAATAGGCAAGTCCTTGAAGGTAGAAAGTAGGTTAGTGGTTGCTGCTGCTAAGTCATTTCAGTCGTGTCCGACTCTGTGCGACCCCATAGGCGGCAGCCCACCAGGCTCCCCCGTCCCTGGGATTCTCCAGGCAAGAACACTGGAGTGGGTTGCCATTTCCTTCTCCAATGCATGAAAGTGAAAACTGAAAGTGAAATCGCTCAGTCGTGTCCGACTCTTAGCAACCCCATGGACTGCAGCCTGCCAGGCTCCTCTGTCCATGGGGTTGGTGGAGGATAAAATAGTGACTGCCTGCTAAGGGTGCAGAGTTGCTAAGAGAGTGGTGAAAATATTCTGGAATTAGAAGTGTTGGCTGCATAAACTTGTGAATATATACAAACCATTGAACTGTATGCTGTAAAAGTGTGAATTTTATGATATATGAATTATATCTTAAAAAAAAACCTGTATTGAGAACTGAAATGGTATTGATTGTTTTCTGATCATTGGGCATGGCTGTCCACCTCTTCTACCCAACAACTGAAGCATCTTTTCTTACCATTTGCCCCTGAGATGACTGGTTTTCCACGGGACCACCTCCCCGGGGGTTCCCCTGGGTCTCAGGGTCTCTCAGTCCAGTTCCTCTTCTGGGGCTCCCCTGAGAGTCTTCCACACCTCCACCCCAGCATGCACACAGAGAGTTTCCCTCGTAGGATGCGGATCCATGTGGGTCTTTTCCTGCACTACGCTGTCCGTAAGTGCCTGGGAACCCAAACACACCTTCCCAGTGTCTGCAGATCGTCCCTGAGTGGAGGGGTACCAGCCACCTCTTGTTCCTCCTCTGCAGAGACGCTGGGCCAGGCTGAGGGCTCTGAACTCAGCAGGGACAGGCCCTTAAGAGGGCAGGCTGGGAGGGCAGACCCCACTGTCGGGGCCCCACTGGTCCCAAGCAATGTGGAAACGGGGCCATTCTGGGGACTTCATCTCTGCTCCCTACATCCTTCTTGCTCTCATTGGAGAGCTGCAGTGATTGTGTACACGTGTAACTATATACGTATGCGTGCGTGCACACAGTATGCACACATACATATATATACAAACACAAACACACATGCACATTTATATGCATATATACAGTTCAGTTCAGTCACTCAGTCGTGTCCGACTCTTTGCGACCCCAAGAATCGCAGCACGCCAGGCCTCCCTGTCCATCACCAACTCCCGGAGTTCACTCAGACTCACGTCCATCGAGTCAGTGATGCCATCCAGCCATCTCATCCTCTGTCGTCCCCTTCTCCTCCTGCCCCCAATCCCTCCCAGCATCAAAGTCTTTTCTGATGAGTCAACTCTTCTCATGAGGTGGCCAAAGTACTGGAGTTTCAGCTTTAGCATCACTCCTTCCAAAGAAATCCCAGGGCTGATCTCCTTCAGAATGGACTGGTTGGATCTCCTTGCAGTCCAAGGGACTCTCAAGAGTCTTCTCCAACACCACAGTTCAAAAGCATCAATTCTTCGGTGCTCAGCCTTCTTCACAGTCCAACTCTCACATCCATACATGACTACTGGAAAAACCATAGCTTTGTCTAGACGGACCTTAGTCGGCAAGGTAATGTCTCTGCTTTTGAATATGCTATCTAGGTTATTTACCTTTAACTTGTTCCTCAATTTGTTATAAATATTCTGAAACACACAGAATTGTTGACAAAAATATTACATGAAACACCTGTGTGCCTTCAATCTACAAACAATTGTTCACATTTTGCCATATTTGTTCTCTCCTTCTGTATGTTTTTATACACGTATTCTTTCTATATTTGAAATTTTTCCAACTATATGAAAGCTGAAATTCCATGATACTCAAATTATAAATAGTTCACCTTACATATCCTAAGAATCAGAAGATGTATTCTTCCAAATGGCCACACTACATTACGACACTGGAAAAATTATGAATCATTTCATAATATTTTCTAATGTCCAGACCAAAGCCTAATTTTCCTAATAATCCCAAGAATGTCTTTGATAGGATACAATTTAGAGCTACATTTGTTTTTAATTGTTGCTATGTCACTTTAGTTTCTTTTAGTATGGAAAAGTCCACTTTTTTTTTTTTTTTTTTTTTTTTTTTCCTCTATGATAATGTCCTTTTGAAGAAAACAAGAGTTTTCTTTTCTTGAGACTAGGTTACATTCTAGATTTGTCGAATTATTCCTCATTGTTGTTAACTCTCTTTCAGTCCTATATAACCTCTAAAGAACATAGCCTCTATACTCTTTAGACTTGAAATTTGGTTTGGAATTAGATTATATTTTAAAAAAATTTTAGACATTAAATTTTTTTAATTTATTTATAAAAATTAAGTTTATTAATTGTGTATTAATTTATTATTAATAAAATTTGGAAAGTAAAGTAGTGAAATTTTAAAAGTTACCCATATTGACTATCTTCTTCAAAATTGTTTTCCATATTTCCTTGCAGCCTTTTCTGAACATTCTCTGGTCATTTATTCACCCACTCATTAAGTATACTTTATTTGCCTTATCTATTGAAAGCCTCCCACAAGCTGGAAATGGCATAACCATGTGTAAGTGGTTGCAGTCAGGCTACAAACATGTTTTAATTCTGCTTTTCACACTACATGCTTTCTGGGTTATCCCACAGCCTGCAGTCTTCATTGTATTTCGCTTCTCTTAATTTTTTTCTTGCAAAAAATGTGATACCACAATGCATTAAATAATACCAGATTGAAGAAAGAAACAGAATTGTTTTCTGTTTCCTCAGCCTTTACAGGTGGGTAATCGTTTCCAGGCATTTACAGCTTCGAATGGCTACCAAGCAGAGCTCTATGGGTCGGGGTGGCAGTGCAGGGTCAGGCGGAGCCCCGGTGCCTGGGACCCGCTCCCATCCGTCCTGCACGCTGGACTCCTTGTGACGTTCCTTTAGTGACAGGACCACCTGCTCATTTAGGAGCAGCAACGTGAGCGTCAGATCCCCCCTGGACATGCAGCACCCAGGAATGTTGGAGGGAGGCAGACTGGCCAGCCTGAGACTCTCAGAGCCAGATTCAGCACACTGGGCTGCGTCCAGAGGTCTGCTTCTAAAACGAGCTCAGCCCCGCAGATCTGAGGCTTCCCCGGGGGTACTGGCTCCCTGCTTCTCGGCACCCATCTCTAGGTTCCCGTTTCTCGGCAGCTTCGTCCCATGTCTGCTCCCAAGCCAGTCAGCAACAGAGCAAAGGCAGGGGGTTTGGCCTTGTGATCACAAGATGGTGGTGGTGTGGAGGAAAGGGGAGGACCCGAGCAGGATCTGGAGCCCCCCAGAAGCAACAAGGCGTGCAACTGGAAGGAGATACCCAGAGAGCACCTCCATGTGCTGTCTGCCCCCCAAATCTCTTTAGTCCCTCAGCATGCCCCCAGCACCCTGCCCTGAATGGCTGTTGTACTCAACGCTGGGCCAGGCAAGGTCCCACCTGGAGACCACTCACATCTGAAATGCAGGTGACCTCCTAGCATCTTTGTTCAGGTCGGTGGTCCAGTCCCCTACCTGGGCTCTTGAGTGCCACTACTTAGCATTTGTTCAGAATGATAAATTATTTAAATCTGGGCACCAATGTTCTCTTCAAATAGAGCCTTATGATTTTTCTGATAAGAATTTTTGCTTGTTCATTACTAAGTCGTTTAGAGTCATATAGAGACCCATTGCTAATTTGGGGTCGTGTGTAACTTCAGCGTTTGTGTGTGTGTGTGTGTGTATACAAATTCATAACAATGCAACATGGGGTTATATTATATTAACTATAAATCTACGTAGTCACTGTAATGACTACATCATATTTTATTTTATGGATGCTTTATAATTTGCCTAAGCAGTTCTTCATTATATGGAGTTTCAGTTGTTTGAAATATTTTTGCCTTTTATAAGTAACTCAGAAAAACCTTTCTTACATGCTTAGCTGCTCGTGTCTGAGTCTTTGCTACGCTATGGGCTGTAGTCTGCCAGGCTCCTCTGTCCATGGAATTTTCCACGCAAGAATACTGGAGTGGATTGCCATTTCCTACTCCAAAAATCTTTCTTATCTTCCATTAATTTCCTTATGTTGATCATTGAAATAAAATGAAAGACTGTGAATAACAATCAAGTCTGTACTACACGGCACTGATTTCCTTCCCCACAAGGGAACAAATGTTGTTCTCCCTAAAAGCTGACAATTCCACCTCCTCATAGTGTGTTTGACATTGCATAAATCAAATGCATTGATTTATGTTTAAATATTTTTGGTTTTGCATATTTAATTTTTGAATATCTCTATTGTTTTTTATCCTAATAGAAAAAAAATGGTATCTCAGGTTATTTTTCATTTTCTGATTACCAGTGATTCTTAACATCTTTTCATTTGCTCATTTTCTTTGTCCAGTTAACCTTTTTGAATTGATCTGGAAGATTTTATGAAGTAAGGTCACCGGCTCTTTCCTTGTGCTTCTGAGACTGTATACCTTTCTGATATGCCTTTCCTAGTCTGCCATATGTCTGAATTTTCCGTAGAGATTTTTGCTTTCTGTTTGTTTGATTTACTTTAATTTTTACTTGTTTGCTAATATAAATTTTTCCTAGCTAAATCTCTCTAACTCTCTTCCTTGTGATTTCACCCTCTGGTTTAAGATTAGAAGTAACCCTTATCCTTCTTAAGGTCATTTACATATTTATTTTCCTTCAGATGGGGTTTATTTTTTGTCAAAGCTATAATACATGGGCACTTAAATTTGGAATATTTTATAAAGAATAGGATGCTTTCAGCCCAGAGGGTGCCCTCGTGCAAATAAGAAAAAAAGGAAAAAAATAATTTAAAATACTATTATTTCTCAATAATAATAACAGCACAAATTAAAGTTTTTACAAAATAAATTATTAATATAAAATGAATATTACTAATTACATAGTGATTCATGACATACTGGAAGCACTTAGAGTTTAAATTGGAAATCCAGTAATATTATTTTGATAAATTAAACAAACAGGGAAGTATATAAACTACAGCATGAAATACTTAAATTTCTAGGCAGGACGTTAACGATAACAATTCTCTTGTTGTGGTGTTGTTGTTTGTTTTGGTTGGATTTCATTTGTTGTTTATTTCAACACCTTTTAAAAATGACATCCATGGATTAACCGGCCCTCTTTGTGCAGATGCTACAGCTGTACTCAAAGTTTCTGTTAGTAGATGAATTACTCAGGGGACTTCTCTGGCGGTCCAGGGGCTGAGTCTTCGCCTTCCAATGCAGGGTATCTGGGTTCTATTCCTGGTGAGGCAACTAAGATCCCACATGCCTCACTAGCAAAAGAAACAAAACATAGGCCAGAAGCAATATTGTAACAAATTCGATAAAGACTAAAAAGAATCTCTCAGTGGCCGAGCCTGCGCTTCCTTCCCGGGTCCCAAGCAGGATGACACACGTCTCGGTCACGTCAGAGTCGACAGCTGACTTTCCTGTGCTGGAGAACTGCTGTCAAATACCAGCTCGTCTCCAACTAAGACTCTTTACTGCCACCTGCTTGAACATTTTCAAACGTGTATATACAAGCACACATTTTTAGGGTCAACAAAGTGATAACCTGAGTGTGAAAAACTTGCTAATAATAGAACATTGATGAGATATAAAGCAGCTCTTCATTGACCTTGCAAAAGACAGACCTGAGCATATGCGTGCAGCATCCCAATATTGCTGGTGTCCCCCCACCAACAAATGCCTACTCGGGGGTCCCATCACCGTCTAGTAAGCAATGTATTTTTCACATTGACTTAAAATGCCCCACAAAGCTCATACTTCATTGCCATGCTTGGTGCTTTTGGGTGGGGGGGGCAGTGAGATTCCTTCTCCTGCTTTTTTGGTCTTATTTGCACCATTACTACGCTGGGTTAATTCTACATCTTGTCTAATTTATGGTACTATCAGCTCCTCCTAGTTACTCATATTGTTGCTTCAAAAACTGTGCCTGTTTACCTTTTATATTAAGCTTAGATATCATTCTATCCATTTCTAAAAGCTAAGCCTCAGAAGGAGTCCTGTTGGAATTTTATTGGTATTAGGCTTGGCATTAAAAAGTAGTTTAGACAGTATTGTCATCTTTATAATATTGAGTCTTTTTGGAAACCTAGCGCATCTCTCTATTTATTCAAATCTTCTTTTACGTCTCATTAGATTTTTATAGTTTTCCTCACATACTTTTCCTGTGTATTTCTTGGTAACGATTCCTGGAAGTTTATAGAGTGGCTTTGCTATTGTCAGTAGATTCTTATATCCTTTTGATTTTTTAAAAGATTAGCTTTGGTATACAAGAAGGTAAGTGATTTTTTTTTTTATTTTAAGTTATGCATGTCTCTGAAATCTTATTATTTCTAATATTTATAGTAAATCTCTTAAATTCTTAAAATTTGCAAGTAAGCAGTCATTCGATTTCATAAATAATGAGCAGTATGTTTCTCCTATCTTAGTATTTCTTTTTCTCTTCTGAACTTACTACATTGGGTTGTTGTTCAGTTGCTAAGTTGTGTGTGACCCTGTGACCCCATGGACTGCAGCATGCCAGACTTCCCTGTCCTTCACTGTCTCCCAGAGTTTGCTCAAGTTCATGTCTGTTGAGTCAATGATGTTAAGGTTAGATCATGCTAGATCGTGAGTAGATGATGCTGAGGTTAGATGATGGTTAGATAGCATTGGGTTAGCTTGTCCTAAACCTTCTAAGGAAATGGTCGTGGTGGAAAATGAACAGGATTTGGCGAGCTAATCATCTCTCAGAACACACCCATCCAATGAGACAGCTTGCCCTCCATCATCTATCTGCTTTCCCTTTTCAACACCAGCCTCTGCCAGCCTGCTTTCCCAGGATGTGGGACTCACAGGGTGGGGGACCTTGGCAGGCTGTGGAGGCCTGAGGACCTCCAGATGCGTCCTCCACTCATAGTTCAGGTCCTGGGGAAACACCAAGAGACAGCTCCTTCCTGAGAGTCATCAGAGTTAAGAGCCATCTTCTGTCCAAAAGAAGCTCCCCCACCAAGATGTGTTGGAGGTTCCCCTTCAAACTGGCAGCAGTTAAGGGGAGCAGGAGCACCCCAACTCCACCGATGGTGGATGGAGAGGAAACAAGTGCCTCTGAGGGGCTGGGTAGGTACTGAGTTCAAGTTCTGTGCCAGCTGCTCCATCACCTCTGTTCTCCCTTCACTGATATACAAAACACCTACTATGTGCTGAGCCTCACACTATCTCCTGGGGATGTAAAAACAGACACGTCTGCATTGGGGCAGTTGCAGACTGCCCTAAGGCTTTGCTTGTTCTGAGAGCAGAATCCAACCCGCGAGAGTTTGAGACTGGCAGGACTGAGGACTTGACATACGGAGCTTCACCTTCCAGAGCGATGGCATGTTCGCCAAGCAGACTCGGGAGGGATTCTGGGCTGCCAGAGGCGGGGTCTAGGGTGCTGGGGTGAGCGGCAGAGAAGACCACCACCAAACCCTTGCCTCGTGACAGCAAAGTGCCCGTCCCTGGCGAGGGTGCTTTTCCTGACCCCAGTGCTGGCATGCATGACCACCTGCTTCAGTGGGTTTCCCAGGACCCTCCTCTTTTGGGTATAAATCAGAAAAAATACATTCTAGAGATTGTAATCTTTTCAAGATAAACTCAGCAATCTTCAGGCTGAAAGGTAAAATAGGTCTGCCTTTGAGAATTTCAACTCCTTCTAATACTGGGTCATCTTTACCCAGACTTATAGCAAACCCTAGAAAACAAGCCCCAGACTACTTTGAATGCCCAGCCTCAAATTTTGCTGTCCCATATGTAAAATAGACAGTGGGAATTTGCTGTACAATACAGGGAGCTCAGTCAGGTACTCTGTGACCGTCTGTCTACAGCGTGGAACAGGGCAGGAGGTGAGAGGGAGGTTCCAGAGGGAAGGGACATATGTATGCCTATGGCTGGCTCGTGTTGACGCATGACAGAAACCAAAACAACACTGTAAAGCAATTATCCTCCAATCAAAAATAAATTTGATTAAAAATAAATAAATAAATAAATAAATTAATTAATTAATTAAAAATAAATTTTAAAATAAAATTTAAAAAGGAAAACCTAGAGTTAACAGAGGTATGTCAGAAGCGGAGGGGGGAGTGTCTTTGCCCCTAGAGTTTCATTAGAGGTAACACCCAAAATAGCCAGCAAGTTGCTCCTTATCCAGTACAACCTAGATCTTTTAACTAAGTACAGGCTAATGACTGTGAAAGGGGATTAAAGCCCCTATTTTAAAGAAAGACTACTTCCCATTTGAATTACTTTTAAACACACTACTTTGCCTCTAATTTAAAATGAATAATAGGCTTATGGAGGACAACAAAAGATCATTAACCTCGTAAAACGAGTGCATCAGGAATCTTGTGTTTTGCCAGCAAATGGAATAGAATGGTAGAAATGTGCTCAGGCACAGATTTTTTTTAAGCATCGTTATCTGGGGGACAGCTTTTTTGGTATTCAAATAGGAACACTGACTTCTCTCCAATGCCCACTTGTGCTTTTGTTCTGCCCTAATTGAAAACAAAGCTGTACAGGGAAAATGACCCTTACAGACCCGAAAGGTTGAGGTTGGGTTTAAAAAAAAAAAATTTATCTTTTTTTTTTGCTGTGAACAATTAACTTAGGCAGTAGCTTTTCGTCTTGTTGCTTGTGCTGTAACCTCATTCCCTGTCTTAATAACCCAACAGAATAGGAGTCATTTCACAGCTCCGCGCTTGCAATGGAAAACATGAAATCCGCTAGAAGAAGCCGCAGCCCATGTGGAAAAGCCCTGGAATTAAAGGTTCTAAAATTTGGTTTTTCATTCAGTGTACGTTTGTAGAAAACTTCTGACTTTTGTAAGTACTGGAGTATTTAATCCTTTTTTTGTATTTGTCAGTGAATAAAGAAAAAAAAAACCAAAACAGTGAGAAAAGTGCTTAAAAAAAAAAGGTGGCGGAAGATCAAATCAGTGGGAAGACAGAAGTAGTGCCCTTAAAGGCAGAAGGACGGACTGTGAGCTCAGAGGTGTGTGTGTTTCTGGAAGGTTCAGGTCCCACGTGCAGATGGACAGGGTGGCAGGAGGAGCCTGGGTCCAAACTTGCCCTGTGACGGCCAACCCAAGGAGGCTTAGATGCTGCGTCTTCCGCTTTGGCGTTTGCCTCGAGCATCAGGCTACGGGGATGGGCGGGCAGTTGTGCATGTGGGGCTCCCGGAAGAGGCCCGGCGCTGATGGGCAAGGCTGAGCAGCTGTCTCTTCTGGGCTTTCAACAACTCCTGTCAGTTGGCTACTGACTGCCTTCCTAATGCACACTCTTCTAATTCTTAATTAGAGCGACATAGCTAATTAATAAGTTTTTTCCAATTATAAATTAACTTAGGATCAGAACTCTGGCTTTGCATGTAATTTCCTATAATCGCTAAAGCTACTGCAAAAACATGCCTCCTGCCAACCGTAACTTTTTATTTAACACAGACAGACAAGTTCTCACTGGGTTTACATTTTACAGCAAATTATCTCTGTTGGGATTTATGAAGAGAAATTTTTTAAAAATCAGAGGTTTTTTTTTTTTTTGGTTCTATTACCCTTTCTCTGTTCTTCAACAAAACAGCCTCTTCCACGGATCGTTTCTTTCATCGATTTAAGGTGAATTGTCTCAATATCTTAGTGCGATGGTGGGTCGAGCAAGAGAAAGAAAAGGTGATAATTCGTTTTTGTTCATAACTGTTACCACCTTTTCATGGCTCCTGCAAAAATGAATTGGGAGGTGCCGGCATGCTGTTCATTTATAGAATCTTAACTGGAGAGACACTTCGGTCTTTAGTAATGAAGGAGTGTAATTAAGGTGGGCCTGTGCACAAGGCCCCAGCCCTGGCAACGTGTCACATCCTGCCTGCCACAATTCCTTGGTGGTTTATCAAAGACTACTCCTTTAATATGGAGATTACACTTATGTACTTGTCTGAACTTGAAAGGCATTTGCCTAATTTACTTATTAATGAGATGTAAATCTATTTGTATGGCACGTCACAAGTTTCCTCGAAATCGCTGCTACTTAACTGGTGATAAACCCTATGATTTAAATGAAAAATAATACATTTAGCTTTCCACATTCCTTCGGTTAAAAATTGATATAGTCTATGTTAAATTTATTAATATTGCTCGCTGTCATTCAGTTTGCAGCTCTTGCTGAAATACGACTTGACAGCGGCCGCATTAAAGATGTATGCCATTGTATTCAACAAAGATTAATGAAGCCCGGTAAAAATAGCTGTAAAAGAGAAAGTGATCCGAATGTAAAATCAGTGAATTAAATGAGGCCGCGCATACCATTTGTTAATATGCATGAGGAGGGAGGCAGCGAATGAAAACGTCTCTATGCAAAGTTCATTTGGAAATGTTTCAGGATTGCCTGGATGGCCCTCAACTGAAGAGTGGCCTCCTAGAGTCGGGTGGTCCACGGCCGCTGGGTGTGCCCGCATCTCCCGCCCCATCTGGGTGCCCGCTCCCAGGTGCCACAGGCCAGGGTGGGGCAGATGGCCTGGGACTCGTCGGCCACCCATGCATCTCGATGTCCTGATGATTTTCTCCAAGCTGCTCACCTGCATCGGCCTCTGTCTGCATGAAGGAGAAGGAAGGGACTGTCTCTTCTGGGGTTTCGGCTCCAAGTTCAGATGCCAGCTAAACCGAGGTTAGGCTGGGCTTGGAGCCTGATAGTGGACCAGAGGGTGAGCCTCGCTGTGCCTAGATTTCCCCCACCCACCACCCCAGAGTGCAGAGAGAGTTAACACTCTCCTGTTCAAAGCGCTTGGACATCATCGGATAAAAGACCTGCAGGGGCCCGGATTATCCTCACAGCTCGGCATCAGGGCGCTTGTGCTGCCGACGCCGGGCGGCTGTGTGTTCCGTGTGGAGCCTGTAGCCTGGCTACCCCGGCACCTGTGTACTGAATGATTGGGTCGCGCTTTCTTTGTACTATTTGGAGGCGATGATTTATTTCTACAGTTCTCATTATAAAATACTGCCGGTGTCATACCCTCCCAGGTTAAGACTTTCAAATAAATTAACAGTGACAGAAAATTGTATGCAGTAATCATAATATAAACCCAGCATGTTTATCAATCAAGGAGGTGTTTTGATAGATTTAAGCCATTATGGATAGGAATTTCTCCCCAAGGTTTGCCTACATGGAGGTCAAAGGCTGTCCAGCAGGAAATATGTTGAAGTATTGGTTTCTCTGTAGAGTTTGCAAGGGGCTGGGAGTGGGGACCGTTGTTTGCCGGTGTGTGTGTCGGGTTTAATTAGCAGAGTCGGTGACAAGAGACTAGCTCGTGTTTCCCCTGACTGCCAGCTTGGAGGCAGTTGGGGGGTAGGGTGCACACGCACACGAAGGGTGATACCCAGTAGAAAGCGCTGCCTAGAGCACAGAATTTCCCAAAAGGGTGAGTACAGGTGTTTCTGCTCAGAACAGTTTAGAGGGATGTTGTCGAGCAGCTTGGGGAATGTCACTCCATCCTGAAGTCGCAACAGGTAGTGAGAATCTTCCAGATGTCCCCCGGGAGCCATGTGGGGGCTGGGCTTGTCCTTCCCTCTTGTCCGAGGCTCTGTGACAATGCAGGCACAGCTGGGGCCAGAGACAGGGGAGGCGGATGTTCTCCCGGAGGGAGACTTTGGTGTCCCTCTTGACTTCGGTCAATGATTTAAGGTAAAAGATGGACACAAAGTGGTCCATGCAGTGATTAAAGGCCATGAAGGAAGCCGTAGAAAAGGAAACGGGCTTTTTATCTACTGGCTTCCCTGCTTACCTGGAGAAGAAAATGGCAACCCCCTCCAGTATTCTTGCTTGGAGAATTCCATGGACAGAGGAGCCTGGCAGGCTACAGTCCACGAGGTCGCAGAGAGTCGGCCACGACTGAGCACCTATCACTCTCCCCTGCTTACTAAAGTCACATCCTGTCTCCCCTAGGCCTCACCACCCCCTTCCCATGCCCGGGTGTGCCACTGACCTTGCCATCTGCACTGGGATTGAACCTGCCAGGCCTCGGGGGCACGGTCACCCCAGGGGGCAGGCCGGCCTGCGTCCTCTCTACTCACGAGGGCATTTACCTTGAAGTCTGCAGGTGTCCTCTGTGAAGGGACCCTGGGGAGTCGGGCTTCTCAGTGGGAGGGGTCCTGTCACGACTGGGCCTCTGCTTTGGGACTCTGCTGGGGCCTCCCTCTGCCCCGCCTGGTGAAGACACCCCCTGTGGGGGTGCCACGGAGCCCCTGCTCACCCTCACTGTGGCATCAGAGACAGTGGCAGCCCAGTCCTCTTGGGAAACATGTCTGGAAGCCCAGAGCCAGGGGGCCTGGGAGGGCCAGGCCACACTCCCGAGGCAACAGGACATTGGGTCGTCCAGTCCCAGGGCTACAAGGACATTAAAACTCACTTTTCATACAACATTGAAAATCAGCTATATTTTAATAAAAAAAAAATTTTTTTTAATCACATTTTACCCCTTCTCATATTTTCTCATCCAACTTCCAGGTTGGGTGGTTCTTTCTGATCTGAGGCCTGTTTGCTAGGATCCCTGAGCCTGTTCTTCTATGGAATGTGAAATATTGAATCCACATGCACCAAATTAGCCCATTTGTCCAACTTTGCCAGGTCTAAGAAATGAGGGCAGGAAGACGTTACCTCCTGAATCACACCAAATGCTTTGTGAAGGAGTTGCTTCACTTGGGACCAGTGCTACACAACACCCACCCACCCCCCAACACACACACATGCACAAAGACCTGGTTTTCTAAGGTGAGTTTAATGAAGCAAGCAGGCCTAAGTACTTTTGTGCAATTGTCCAAAAGGTTCTTCTCCATGTTTCCTGGGAAATCACCCACATGGACCCGGAAGTCAAGGGCTCATTCTGTAATCATGCTATGGGCTGATGGCTTGATCATGCTCATTAGTTGGCTAGTCAACCCCACAAAGAGGGGTTCCTAAGCAGGGAACACCCTCTCTTGGCCGCTCCCTCTCTGCCAGACCAAGGCCAAGCCTCAGGGATATCTTTGCTTTTATCCTTCCTTAGTCTGTTCAAGGTGCTATAACGAAGTGCCATAGATGAAGTGGTTATAAAAAAAAAGAGGTTTATTCTTCCCAGTTCTGAAGGTTGGAAGTTCAAGATCGGGGTGCCACCGTGGTGGGGTTCTTATGAAAATCTTCCTCCTGGCTGGCAGATGATGGCCTCTTGGCTGTGTTCTCATATGAGAAACGTGGGGGGAGAGAAACCGGGAGAGAGGGAGGGGAGGGAGGGAACGGTCTCTCGTGTCTAAGAGGACACTAATCCCATTCGTGAGGAGTCCCCCGTGAAGACCTCATCTAATCCTGTGACTTCTCAGTGGCTGCACCTCCCGATCCATCACATTGCGGGGTAGGGTTTCAACACCTGAATTCTGAGGGGACGCAGACATTCAGTCCACCACCTACTCCTCAGCTTACGTTGTCAACACAAGCTCCGTAGACCACGACTTCAAATCTGACCTCTAGCTTACCCCAATTCCACTTCAAACAGAAGGAGGCTGAAACACAAGATATTTTGAGATGCATCCAAGAGAAGTTGACAAGTTTAAACAGCATCAATCAACCCAAACTCCAGGTCTTGAGCAGCCAAGTTTCCAAGGGTTGGAATCTCGATGGTGATTCAGTAGCTGACTTGAAAAGACAGGTGTTACCGTTACCTGGGGAAAAGTAAGAGCACTTCTCTTTATGTTCTGATAACTAATCTCCAGATTGTCAAAGGGATAAAGACAGTTTGGATCAAGGATAGTGTTCAGGGAAATCATTAAAAATAAGGTACACTTTCGTATATTATCCATTTGACTAACCTCCAAGCTATTAAATGAGTTTCTGACAAAAATGTGTCTTAACAAATTCAAACTCAAAGCCATAGAATTTGAAAGAAATTCAGCTGCACTGACTGTAAACAAGGGCCTCGGAAATACCAGCGCTGCACGTTTGGTGGGGCTTGGTAGTTAGGACATTAATTAATGACCAAATAGAGAAATGTCTGTGTGCCCAGCAGATGGTAAACAAGCCCAGGAGAACATTACCATCTGAATTGCAAAGAAGCCTGGCAGCTTCCTCTCCCCACCCCCTGCCCAGATCTGCCAGCTTGCCCTGAAGAGTGCTGGCTGTCACGCGGGCAGTCTTGAGACAAGCTTGGGGGGCTGCCCTCTCAGGATCAAGGCCCCCGGTCTCTCCATGGGAGCGTGAGCGGAAAGACAGGTGAGTGACAGACTCAGGGTGCAGAGTTACCAGTTTTCTCTCTCTCTCTTCTTTTTTTTTTTTCCAATTTTTAATTTTAGAGCTGTAAGGAGACCACTCTGGCAAAGGCTGACCTCTGAGAAGCAGGCTCTCTTTTCTTTCTTCCTGAGCTCAGGAGTGTTGCTGATCCAGGGGCAGGAAACCACAGATATGACAGAGGAAGTAAACGCCAAGGACGTACCATGAGGCATCTCTGGCTTGTGAGTATCTAGCCCTCTGGAGCATCCCTTCAATTTTCAAGGTCAGCAGCAACCCTCCCCCACCACCGCCACCCGCCCCCAGCAAGGAGGGGGGCCAAGGTCTGGCACCAAGTAGCAGCTTCTGGTCCTGGTAGCTGACCATCTGGGTGACGGGCAGTGCTCAGGAGACAGAGCTCCATGTTTCTAACCACAGCACCACAGGACAGCTGAATAGCGGTTGGTATTAGCAGAATTTATTGGTCCTAAGAAGCCTGTGGAATAAGCCGCTTCTGGCTTTGTTGTCAGCCAGGTACCTTGAATGGAAGCAAATATCCCTCAATCAAACATTTAAGGGCAAATGGTGAAGGAAAAACTTCCTTTTATTCTCAAATGGAGAATAAATTTGGCACTCTGGTGTGCAAACGGCCATCCTGCTTTCTCTTTCAGGGATTCATTTTACCAAATTAGAAGCTATGCAAAAGAGGCACTGGATTGCCACCTGCTTAGATATTGGAATCCTGGTCTGTTTATAAAAAGTTCAAGGTAGAGAGCAGAAAAACATTAATTGGATGATGTGAAAATTAAAGCCAGCCTTGCCTTAGGTGTTTGGAATTCAGCATGCTTTGTTCTTAACTATTTTTGTACTTATTTCTCTTCTTTGTTTCATCTGTCCTTTTGAAATATAGTTTTATAGTATGGATGTACTTCTGTAGTTTATTTCCAAATATTTACTTTCCTTGATTTTTTTAACTAAAACAATCATGGAGTTTAGAAATAAACAATCTTATGTCTCATCAGTGGGCACAAACAATTCATTAATAATTAAAGTCATCCATCAGGCAGTATGTGTGGCCAGGAGCAACAGGAACATGCATATATTAATCCCCAAAGCAGAATCTAGATGTTAGAAAGTTCTAGAAATGACTAGAAAAGGGCAAGAGATTGAGCCACTTGGCAAGTGTCTTCACTGCAGGATATGGTTGCCCCCCAGGAGAACCAACTATTCATTTGTTTATGGGAAGTGTTTTTGTTTGTCCATTTGGACTGAGGATGTTGTTAGTGAAAAGTTTGCCTCAAAATGACATTTTCTATAGCATCAGTGTTTATTGGCTTTGTAAACTCTCTGCTTCTTAGGGAAGACTTCTGCCCTCATTGTCAAATTCGACCTCACAGCAGCCATGCGGGTCTCATTCTTATTATCTGTAAACTGCTTCCCTTGGTGGAGAAACTAAGACTTAAGATTCAGAAACAAAGCAGAAAATCCCAGTTGGCGCCCTGTGCCTGGAACAATGTCTGCACTGATATTGACGATGAATGTAGACGGCGGCACAGTGCGGGGTCAGCTGAGCAGCCCCACATGGAGGTCTGTCCTGCTGTTTTTCACTGGCCAGGTTACCAGCCTGGAGAAAGCCTTGAACGAGCATCCCCTCACCCAAAAAAAACTGAATCCGCTGAGCGCAGGTTCATTTATCATCTGAGAACCCAGCACCCCCATCAGGTCCTGGGAAAGAGTCAGGAAACGTGGGAATTGATGGTCAGTGGTCAGTTGTCAGAGTTGCATTTTTATCCTGAGACTCAGAACATCTCTTTTAATCCTGGCTGCTCAAAAATGTCAGATTATGGATTACCTTTAGGTTGATTTGTTGATATACTTTCCCTCAGCACCTTTCTATGAAAGTTCCTGTGGAATAATAATAAATATAAGTAGTGTTTATTGAGCACCTATATCACATCTTATTTCACCTGTGTTGTCTCCTTTGAGTCTCCAAAAGCCCCATGAGCTGGGGTCTTGGCTCTACAGCATGTGATTTTTTTCTGTTTGTTTAGAAAGTATCAATTCCTAAAGTTTTTTTTTTTTTTTTTCTAATTATATTTTTGCCTAGGTCTGTCTAGTCAAGGCTATGGTTTTTCCAGTGGTCATGTATGGATGTGAGAGTTGGGCTGTGAAGAAAGCTGAGTGCTGAAGAATTGATGCTTTTGAACTGTGGTGTTGGAGAAGACTCTTGAGAGTCCCTTGGACTGCAAGGAGATCCAACCAGTCCATTCTGAAGGAGATCAGCCCTGGGATTTCTTTGGAGGGAATGATGTTGAAGCTGAAACTCCAGTACTTTGGCCACCTCATGCGAAGAGTTGACTCATTGGGAAAGACTCTGATGCTGGGAGGGATTGGGGGCAGGAGGAGAAGGGGACGACCAAGGATGAGATGGCTGAATGGCATCACTGACTCGATGGACGTGAGTCTGAGTGAACTCCGGGAGTTGGTGATGGACAGGGAGGCCTGGCGTGCTGCAATTCATGGGGTCGCAGAGAGTCAGACACAACTGAGCGACTGAACTGAACTGAAGCTCACTTATAACTCCAGAAAATATAAGACAAGGCTACTCCTTAGAAAATAATTGCCAGATGATTCTGTGGACAACACAGCATAGAAGACAGCTGATAGATAATTCCAGGAATGAGTGTTTCCTAGGACAAGCCAAAATATGGACAAGCTATAGAAGACACAGCCGAGGTGCCCACCATGCCATTCTGGTAACACACACTTTGCAAGAGAGAGATTCCGAGGACAGAGGGTGCTCAGGGAGCTCACCAGAGCCCCAATTTCCTGTCCTCCTGGGACACCATTAGCTCCCCTTTCCAACGCTGGTCACTCCTAGGAGGCAGCAGGTGTCCTGGTGGCCAGTGGAGTGGGTGTGGGGATGGTGGATCATGGCACAGCCTCTGCCTGGCTCCTTGCCCTCCTTGCCCATCCGCCAGGTCCACAGGATGGTAGGTTCTGGATCCCCAAGCCCATGTGGACCAGCTTTCACTCTGCTAGCTCTCAACAGCTATGACCAAAATGGGAAATATTTACTATTTGAACCTGCTGAGACTTGGTGTTTTCGGTCGTAGCAATTAGCCTAACCCCAATGACATTTGAGCAAGATTTGACTGCTCAGCCCAAAGAAAGAGAGCGTCCATAGTGAAAACTCTCCTAGAGCTACAGATGAGGGCACAGCAAAGGGCCCTGGTGAACTTGCCCCAGTGTTGATCATAACCTGTCAAAACTGTACTTAAGGGCTCGTGACGCTATATGATTAATGTCTGAATACACAGTAGCCGCTATACTCTCATGACGTGAAGAATGTTTGGGTCTTATTCTTGTTATAACCCTAAGACCCAAGGATATGGTACATCGTAGGCACTCAGTACCTCTGGAGGAGGGACTGGTAACCCGCTCCAGCATTCTTGCCTAGAAAATCCCATGGACAGAGGAGCCTGGTCGGCTATGGTCGATCAGGCCTCAAGGAGGCGGACATGACTGAAGTGACCCAGCACACACAGGCACTCGATAAATGTTTGTTGAATGAATATATAAACGTGATGTCTTCCTGCCTAGCCTGCTTTACTAGAAGGTCATCCTCACACCAGGAGGGCTCTTTCACAGACACTCCTGGTCCACTGTCCCTTAAGTTGGACATTCCTTCAGGGGCAAATGCTTCACGCCTCTTCCAGGCCTAATGGGGCAGATGCCCACGGAGTTCCCCACAGGAGCCAGAGCGTGTCTGTCCTCCCGCAGTTTGCCAGCTGAGGGCGAAGCAGGGATCATTCAGGATGAAACAAAGCCTGTCTTCAAAGCCCGCTTTGGTGAAAAGTGAAATAATTCAAGAGGGTGAATGTAGTTTGAATGGATGAGACTAATTTCTGAGTTCAGAACCCAAGGGCCAGGTGACATTTCTTTGCAAGCCCCTTTGTAATCTGAATGGGGGTCCATACAACCAAGCTGAAAAGAAGCTTCTGGGGACACTTGGGGCAAGTGGGTGACAGGCAGAAAGAAAGGAAACCAAACAACGTGTGTTGCTTTTGTTGCCATAGTTTTATTAATAGTAAATTAGTTTTTTTTTCTTTGCCTGCCAATCAGCTATTGTCATATTTATTTAAAAATTCGTTAACAGAAGATCTATGTGGGGTCATAGAAGAACCACTCAAAAACAGGTCTTTGAAAGTGAACAATATACCCCAAAACTGAACTGAATTACAAGGGTTAAGCTATGATTTTCCTGGGTTGTTGACTTGCTAGAAATACTGTGTGTCTTGGAGTGGACACCTTCCCAGGCAGGTGTGCCTTCACGGTGCTATCTGGTGATGCTCAAGGAATCCTGACCATCAGAAATCTTGCCTCTTTCCTAAAGAGCATGAAAATGCTTCCTAAGTCAGATGGAGAATAGGAATCCTGCCTCGGAATGTAATAAGTGAAAACCAAGTTTCCAGTGTCCACTTCCGGGTTTAGGTTTTGGAGGACAGGCACAGTCAGTGACCCCAAGAACAATGCTGAGCCAGTCATGTGAGAGGCGGTTAAGTGTTCCCCTCTACACGGGGGAGCCTGGGCTGCCGTCTATGGGGTCGCACAGAGTCAGACACGACTGAAGCGACTTAGCCAGCCAGCCAGCCTACATGGAGAAGTCATGGCATTTTAATGAAGGGAGTTGGTAGGTACGCTGTTTCTTATCCTCACGTTTTACACCACAGAGTCTCCCCTGGTGGTTCAGGTCACTGAAATCACAAACGAAGTGAATTTAATGGTCCACGTTTGGTCCCCAGAGATGAGCAGGGCAGTTTTGCTGGTTCAGCCCTTAGGCAGGCTTTTGTTGAACCTATCTACTTTTCCAGAATTCAGAAGACAGAGCCATTGAAGAGGTGGTTCTAGACGGTCAGAGAAGTCCGGCCTCATCACCACACATGGTGTCCGGTGCCAAGTTACTGCTGTGACGGCTGCGGCAAACCTCCTCACCCCCATTAAAGGGCTTACCCTCGGGGTTTACCCCACCACCGCACCAGCTGTGGGTCTCTGCTTAAAGACATCCAGGCAAAGCGCTCACAGTTTCCAAGCCACTGACATCTCCAACTCACTGTAATTTATTGAATACCGTCCAAAGAGCAAACACGAGGTTTATCCTGGTGGCGTTCTGGTTGGGTTATAGATGTTTGCCATTTACCAGGAAGAGAAGACAAGAGTGTGACAGGGACATCAGGGGAGGCTGAGCGAGAGACAGGGAGGGATTCCGAGATGCAGAGACGCAGAAAGGAAGCGGGGAAGGCTCAGCTCTCGGGACCGTGTGGGCCCCGGCGATCGCGCTGTGGCTGTCACGTTAGTGTCTGAACTTGCTGCTCGTTCACTCTCAGGGCCCTCTGCTCACTGGAGGCTCGGCTGAGAGCACTCCCACTTCGCCAAGTCACCTCTGTAGCCTCCTTACGCCTCTCCCTGGGCCCATCTGAGAGCCTGGCTCAGAGAGGGACCTGTTTCTCTGTCCCTAAGGAGATGTGAGGAATGTCTGTTTTCTTCATCCCATAACCAGAGGATCCAACATGGATTCAGTGTTCTTGGGGGAGGTTAGGAGGGGTGATTGAGGTTGTTAGAACCTCATTAGAACAGGTTCTAATGAGGAGAAGGCTCTTGCTGAGAAGGATTTTTATTGAAAATGTTGTTCAGTTGCTAAGTCATGTCTGACTCGTTGTGACCCCAAGGACCGCAGCACGCTTGGCTTCCCTGTCCTTCAGTATCTCCCGGGGTTTGCTCCAACTCATGTCCACTGACTGAGGTTATCTCAATGCATAAACAAGATCAATCATTTGATGAACTTGGGTCACTAAGCCGTGTCTGAATCTTTTGTGACCCCACGGTCTGTAGCCTGCCAGGCTCCTCTGTCCATGAGATTTCCTAGGCAATGATATTGGAGTGGGTTGCCATTTCCTCCTCCAGAGGATCTTCTCAACCCAAGGATAGAACCTACGTCTCCCGGTAGACGGGTTCTTAACCACTAAGTCACTGAGGATGACCTTGTTAGCTGTTAGCAAAAAGCAAATTAAAACTGCAATGAGACATCATGACATACCTATCCAAGTGTCAAAATGAAAACACAGTGATGATATCAAATACTGGCTTGGATAATGAAAAGTGAGTCACTCATACATCGCAAGTAGGAACCAAAAATGGCACAGCCATTCTGGACGTCAGTCCGGCAGTGTCTTAAGAAGTAAACATGCAATTATCACACAATTCAGCAACGGGACTCCTGGCCAGGGAGATGAAGAACTACACACAAACACGTGCAGCAGATTTACTTGTAACAGCCCCGAACTAGAAACAGCCCTGTTGTCCTTCAACAGCTGGACGGGCAGACAAAATATGTACACGGAATGCTGCTCAGCAATAAAAAAGAGGGCAGTGCCGGTATACACATTAATGGGTGGGTCTCAAGGGGACGCTGAGGGAAGAAAGCCTCTTCGGATTACATAGGAGGTTGCACAGGATTCCCTTTGTATGACATTCTTGAAATAACAAAATTATAGAGATGGTGAGTGGAGTACGGCTTTCTAGGTATTAGAGAGAGACCAGAATCTGTGGCTGTAGGAGGGAAGCAGTGGAAACCTAGAACAGACTGGCATCCTGACAATGGTGATGGTCAGTTACAGGAAACTGCATGGACACGGCGGCTTAGAACCCTACACACACACACACACAGACACACATAGACACACACACACACAGAGAAAGAGTGCACATAAAGCTGATCAAATATATACACATAAACTCTATTGGAGAAGGAAATGGCACCCCACTCCAGTACCTTTGCCCGGAAAATCCCATGGACGGAGGAGCCGGGAGGCTACAGTCCATGGGGTCACAAAGAGTTAGACACAACTGAGCAACTTCACTTTCAAACTCTATGGCTCACAACCTTGTTGGTATTCTGGTTTTAATACTGTGCTATAGCTGTAGAGTGTGTATCCATTGCAGGGAATGAGGTGAGGTCTACCTGAGACCTTTCTAACAATTTTGTAATCACCTGTGAATCTGTAATGACTTAAAAAAGGAAAGAATGAAAGAAAGTGAGAAAGAGAGAGAAAGAGGGTAGAAAAACAGAGAGAAGGAGAAAGAAGGGGAGGAGGGAGATCAAAGGGCAGATGCATCGAATGACCGTGTGGTCCAAGCAGTGCTCACAGAGATGGGCTTGTGAGGAAGCAGAACATCAGCACATGCGCTGAGCCCCGTTACTTACTGGGAGGCACCAGCCTCCAACATCAGCGCATGCGCTGAACCCCGTCACGATTATTGGGAGGCACCAGCCTCCAACATCAGCACGTGCGCTGAGATCCTGTCACTTACTGGGAGGCAACAGCTTCCAGTTTGCTCATTACATGGCAATTACCAAGCAAAGTTCATATCATCATGGAAACAGGTTTTCCATGAACAAAGGGTCATTAGAACGGGCATTTCTTCGGTCTTGCTGAGGAGAAGGACTTTGATCAAGAATTACTGGCCTTGGGACTTCCCTAGTGCTACAGTGGCCGATACTCCGAGCTCCCAGAGCAGGGGGCCTGGGTTGGACCTGGTCTGGGAACGAGATCCCACATGCCGCAGCTGAGTTTGCATGCACGATGAAGACCCGATACAGCTAAACAAATAAATAAAAAACATTTAAAAATAATTATTCAGCTTAAAAATGCTCTTATTTCAGTAAAGAGGCTCATAATTTGAAACGTTTTAGATATGAATGACGTGAACTCCTGTGAACACACTGTAGTGACTAGAGGTGGTATTTAAAGGCAGAGGGGCTGCGGTCTGCAGCGGAAGCAAATGTCATCTTGCTAACCCTGGGGCCAAGCGACCACCCACCTACCAAGTTATTCTACGTTTTCAGGGGCTGAAAGTAGAAAGAGATGAAGAAAAACAGGAGGCCCTCGCCATGCGCAGCAGCTTTCTTTCCTGCTCTTATAATTTCAAAAGAATTTTATTGATATTTGGGTCAGGGTTCTGAGAATGTTGTAGTTACATAGACTCAAAATCTTGCACTGCTGGTTATGACCCACTTGTGTTGTCATGAAATCAGTTTAGAGAGCTGCAACCAGCACTTTTTTAAAAAATGAGATTAGATTGACCAAAATAGAAAATATTGAAGACTTTGGTTTATACTAGGGAGAAGTAGGGCTTCCCAGGTGGCACGAGTGTAAATAAACAGCCTGCCAATGCCTGAGATGGGAGAGATGCAGGCTCGATCCCTGGTCGGGAAGGTCCTCGGAGGAGGGCATGGCAGCCCTCTCCAGTCTTCCTTCCTGGAGAATCCCATGGACAGAGGAGCCTACAGTCCATAGGGTTACAAAGAGTTGGACACGACTGAAGTGACCTAGCACACACACAGAGAAAAGTAGTGTTTTGTGAAACTTTTTAGTTATGTGTGTGTGTACATACTGATGAGTGATGTTAAAAAAGATTAAAAAGAATTATAAAATACCTGTTGCAGAGAGTCCCTTGCACTGCAAGGAGATCCATCCTAAAGGAGACCAGTTCTGGGTGTTCATTGGAAGGATTGATGCTGAGGCTGAAACTCCAATACTTGAGCCACCTGATGTGAAGAGTTGACTCGTTGGAAAAGACGCTGATGCTGGGAGGGATTGGGGGCAGGAGGAGAAGGGGACGACAGAGGATGAGATGGCTGGATGGCATCACCGACTCGATGGACATGAGTTTGGGTGGGCTCCGGGAGTTGGTGATGGACAGCGAGGCCTGGCGTGCTGCAGTTCATGGGGTCGAAAAGAGTCGGACACGACTGAGCGACTGAACTGAACTGAAGAAGCAGATTGAATTCTCCCACATTTTTAATTTACCCAATTCTGCTTCTGAATTTAAATTTACTGAGAGTCAGTATGCCTGTGTTAGCATATTAAATATTGAGTTTGGAGATCCTTGTGAAAGTTCAGTGTGGTGATGTTTATATAAGGACTCTGTAAACTCTAAAGCTTGGCCCAGATGGGAGGGCTTCTGCTACTGACACTCTTGGAAAACTGAGGCTGTTCTAAAGGGCATTGTTTTTAAGCACTTGGTGCTTTGTGTACTGGGGGCCTAGGAAGGCAGAGCATCTCAGTGGCCCAGGTCAGAACCCAAGTTCTAAGTTCCCACCATGTCCGAGAGATGGGCTCAGCCACCCGCTAACTGTTTACTGTTCCGGGAACCAGTCTTGCCGTCCATTTCCAGGGGAGCCGCAGCTTTCGGGGCTCTTCCTCCTGTTGCCAGCAGAGCCTGTCCTCCAGGAAGCCCCGGCTTTGCCCTGGGAAGTGTACGTTTGCTGGTCCTCTCCACTGCTCTCGCATCCTCAGCCGATGGGGCTGGGGTCGAGGGCTCAGTGCCAGCCCTGGGGTATACCATAGTCCGATGAGACCCCCCCGTCATCCACAGGGCTAGCTGCTCTGCCTCACATCCTGACATTCTGGGTGAAGCCTCCGTGGGGAGTCTTGGCTGTCTGGGGAGATGAGAGGTGTATGATCTGATGGGGTGACAGCCCGCCTTTGGCTAACACTCTGAACCTTTCTCTCTCCAACGCCCCTAAGCTGCTAGATGGTGAGAGCATGCAGCATCTCCCATTCGGCAGACGGGAAAACTAAGGCTCAGAGGGAGCAAGACTTTCTTCACAGAATCAGTACATGATCACGGCCAAATTCCAAACCAAGTATTCTCCCTCTATGCCCTAGTTCACTTCCACATCAGTGCTTTGGGCAACTTGTGAATGTCATCACAGGACACTGACTGGTCACTGTGGAGACTGAAGGCTCTCAGACACTAAAAATAGAAATATAATCGCATCCACAATCTCTTAAGAAAGCTAGGTATTTAATTTCCCATTATTTTCCAAGAGACTCCAAGTTCATGTGTATGACATTATTCATGTAAGACATTCCAAAGTAATAGGTAGAGCATTTGCCAGATGCCCTCGAAAACTAAGAGAAACAAAGCGTGAAAAGATGACGTGGTCAAGGTCACAGGGCCAACGGCCCAAAACCATGACCCAGGATGCAGGACCCACCGAACCGGGCAAGAGGGCCCGAGAGGACTTTGGAAATTTCCTCAGATCTGAAATGAACAGTGGGGCTTACTCACCACTCACTGCACTCTGTTTATATTTCTGCAAGTCCAAGAAGCACATTTTTGGAGAAGCTACAGTGTTCCAGGTGACGCTAGTGGTAAAGAATCTGCTTGCCAGTGCAGGAGCCACCAGAGACTTGGGTTCAATCCCTGGCTCGGGAAGAGCCCCTGGAGAAGCAAATGGCAACCCACTCTGGTATTCTTGCCTGGAGAATCCCGTGGACAGAGGAGCCTGGTGGGCTACAGTCCAAGGGATCACAAAGAGTCAGACGTGACTGAGCATCTGAGCACATAACTACTCATGTAATTTTTAAGACCATATATGACAAAATATGCCTTATCTCAGGCTTCTGGTAATCAGTATCAAACACTGTCTCTTGAACGCTTTTCTGGCTTTTGCTTCTGCAAGGAATGCCATGTGGATGAACCAGAGACATCCCGTGAAATCTACTTTTGCCGCCAATGTGGTGGCGTTGGTGCGGGACACTGGTGTTGGGTGCGGGAGGGGCGCAAGGGCAGCATGGGCTCTAGCATGCGTGCCTGGCGTGCCTGGGGACACAGCCCTGACGCCCTGCACTCCCTGGGGCGCGAGTCCCTCGAAAACTAAGAGAAACAAAGCGTGAAAAGATGACGTGGTCAAGGTCACAGGGCCAACGGCCCAAAACCATGACCCAGGATGCAGGACCCACCGAACCGGGCAAGAGGGCCCGAGAGGACTTTGGAAATTTCCTCAGATCTGAAATGAACAGTGGGGCTTACTCACCACTCACTGCACTCTGTTTATATTTCTGCAAGTCCAAGAAGCACATTTTTGGAGAAGCTACAGTGTTCCAGGTGACGCTAGTGGTAAAGAATCTGCTTGCCAGTGCAGGAGCCACCAGAGACTTGGGTTCAATCCCTGGCTCGGGAAGAGCCCCTGGAGAAGCAAATGGCAACCCACTCTGGTATTCTTGCCTGGAGAATCCCGTGGACAGAGGAGCCTGGTGGGCTACAGTCCAAGGGATCACAAAGAGTCAGACGTGACTGAGCATCTGAGCACATAACTACTCATGTAATTTTTAAGACCATATATGACAAAATATGCCTTATCTCAGGCTTCTGGTAATCAGTATCAAACACTGTCTCTTGAACGCTTTTCTGGCTTTTGCTTCTGCAAGGAATGCCATGTGGATGAACCAGAGACATCCCGTGAAATCTACTTTTGCCGCCAATGTGGTGGCGTTGGTGCGGGACACTGGTGTTGGGTGCGGGAGGGGCGCAAGGGCAGCATGGGCTCTAGCATGCGTGCCTGGCGTGCCTGGGGACACAGCCCTGACGCCCTGCACTCCCTGGGGCGCGAGCGCCTGTCTTTAGGTCTTATGGACACCAAGTATCCCCTAGAGCTGAGATGCAGAATAGAAGGCTCTGGAGCAAGGGCCCAGTGAGCACTCTTTATCAGCTACTTTTGAGTGGTCCCTTAGCTTTTTCCCTGGAGGATTCACACCAGTGTGACCGTCTCTACTTGCTTCTGCACCACAAGGCTGTGTCCACGTTCATGCATTTGGAGGGATATATACAGTTGTGTGGCTCAGCTGGTAAAGAATCTTCCTGCAGTGTGGGAGACCTGGGTTCGATCCCTGGGTTGGGAAGATCCCCTGGAGAAGGGAAAGGCTACCCACTCCAGTATTCTGGCCTGCAGAATTCCACGGACGAGTCCATGGGGTCGCAAAGAGTCAGACACGAATTGAGCAACTTTCACTTTCGCACAGTTTTGCTGGTGGCTCAGACAGGAAAGTGTCTGCATGCGATGTGGGAAACCTGGGTTTGATCCCTAGGTGGGGAAGATCCCCTGGAGCAGGAAATGGCAGCCCATTCCAGTCTCTCGCCTAGAAGGTCCTATGGACGGAGGAACCTGGTGGGCTTCGGGCCATGGGGAGAGTCATGCACGACTGAGCGACTCTGCTTTCACTTTCACAGTTTTGCTCATCACCGTCCCCTCTGAATTACAGCTACTAATGACACTGCTCTAGGAGGCCTTCCCTGGCGGCTCCGCGGTGAAGAATCCACACGCAATGCAGGAGACCACCTGCTATGTAGGAGACCACCTGCTGTGTAGGAGACCCAGGTTCGATCCCTGGGTCAGGAAGATGTCCTGGAGAAGGAAATGGTAACCCACTCCAGCATTCTTGCCTGGGAAATTCTATGGACAGAGGAGCCTGGTGGGCTACAGTCCATGGTCTTGCAAGACTTATTGACTAAATCACCCCTAACACCACAAGGTCACAGAGGTTTCCTCGGGAAGTAGATATAAAATGCTCTGGCCCTTTGCCATGCAAAGCCAACCTGACTTTCTTTCATGTGGATACACTCATTCCAGCCCAGAAGCTCTTTTTGTGCAATAACATTTCCTTACAGTGGATTAAATTTAAGAAGATGAAAGCCACCCTCATTTATTTTTCATGTTGATCCATTGCGAATGAAAGCCTCCCTTGGAAAAATTCAGTAATATGTGTCCCCTCGCAGATTTCAGTCAAGCCCGCAACAGCCTGTGCTTCCCCGGAGCCTTGGGGTCCTAGATTGTGCGTCTAATGAGGGCTTGGAGACCGTGGGTGGCACTGGCCCGCCAATGCCCTCAGCTCGCTTGAAGGACAGCATGCCCAGAGCGGCCGGCGGCTGGCGGCCCCGTGTCCCGACTCCCCGGACACGCACACGCCGAGTTGCAGGGCGCGCCTGGGTGCCTCCAGCCTCCTGGGCTGCCATTCATCATCTGGCGCTCACCCTTGATCTGTGTTTTCCAAACTTCACAACAAAACTTCAAGAAAAAACTATTAGCTGCAAATTAGATATTCCGGTGGAAGCCTAGAATTATTTTTCAGGACAGAGGGCTCAATTTCCCGCTCTCAGGTGTATGATTAAAATCAATTAAATCACTCTTCCAATGTCAGCCGCAAGATTCTCCTGACAAATGAAATTATGCGAGGAAAGTGTTCTCTGCACTCTTCAGCCCTTCTCAGCTGAGCTCTCACCGCAGAGGAGATCAAACTGCTCAGCTCAGGGATTTCGGAGGTATTTTCCATAAGAACAGGAGCAATCCCTGGACCCCAATGTAAGTCAACGGGGAGTCTCTGGTGACCAGATTTGATGGCCTCTGTACGTGGAGATAGATTCACCACTAACGAACAGGAAACGCAAGACTGCGGGAAATTTAACCATTTGGGGGCTGAGCCAGGCTTCTTTACATAAATTAATGTTTTCTTGGCAGGAATATGAACGGGTCCTTCAAATTCAGGATGTAACCTTTGCATGTCTCTTTTTATGCATAAGATGGTCCTGGGTGAATTTTTCCTACTGAAAACCTCTGTCTTATCAGCCCCGGGAGGTTGCTGATGGATTTTAAGCCAAACACAGAAACACAGGCAGGCTTCCCTCCTTACAGAGGGTTTGGAGGTTGAGCACAATGCAGCCAGGGCTCGTGCTGAAAAAGTCAAGCCAGGGACGGCTTTGCCAGGGAGTATAAAGGAGGCGATTTCCATGGACACCTGCAGTTGAGGCACCAAGATTTCTCATTGTTGGAGATGTTCAGATGCGACTCACGCTACCTTCAGCACGCTATTTACCTCTTAATTTGTTAAAACATATGGGCTTAGGTGTGACTTTTGCCCAAGAGACGCTCGTCTATATTATATGCTCAATTGGTCTGGCTTTTTTTTTCCCCCATTGAGGATTGAGCAAATGTTTGCTGCCTTCCGGAAGGTCCCCTCTCTTCCTTCCTCCCTCCCTCTCTCCCCGCCGCATCGCATGGGTGAGAGCCATGTCCCGGGATGTCCTTTGTGCCTCCTCTCTGGGCTGGGGTCCAGGTCGTCACAGGGGAGCAGGATCCGGAGGGGGGTCCTCCAGGTGCCCAGGGGCCTGGCTGGGCAGGTCCTGTGCTTCCCTCCTCCCAGCCCCACCCAGCCCCCGAGCATCTTTCTCTGCTCCAGCCCGAACCCATCCTTCACACGGAGGCCAGCACAGTGATCGCAGCATCCCCCTCAGGCCCCTCCCTCGTCTCACACCATCGGCCGTCCGGGCCTCCTGCAGGAGACCACGCCTCACAGAGCTGGCCCCAAGGCCACCACGACTGGCCCTCCGCTTGCCTGGTCATGCTTCCCACCCCGGTGCCCACTGCCATTCTTGCCACGGTCCTCTGCCATCGCCCTTCTGTCTGGAACACCCACCCTTGAGTCCATCTTGAGAACTCCTGGCACTTTCCAGGCAGATCCCTGTGAAGATGTGTGCCCTCGAGGGCAGGCTCCAGGGTGAACCTGACTGTGACTTTTGGCTCTAAAACTCACTTGGCCATTCCTAAGGCTTCATCTCCCCAGGATCACACTGATGACGTGTGCCCACCTTCTGGTCGTGAGGAGGGAATGAGACCATCGAGAAGGGGCTCAGCCCAGGGATGGGTAACTTCTCAAAGGTTCTACTGAGGTCTCCACATGTCACGTGCTCTAGAGTCCTTCCATGTGACCCCAGGCAGTCAGGCACTGCTTCCTCTGCACAGTTTTGTTATTGAGCTCCATGATACGTATCTCTTATCTGGAAGGTTCTGGAAGGCAGGGGCCTTTGCTGTATGAGTTATTATTTTTTATGATATTGAGCAGTGCCTGGCACCTGGTGTTAGTAAGAGCTTTCTATTGAGGAAAGCAAATAAATGAACATTAAATTTTCTGAAATTTCAAACTTTATTATGAAATTAGACTGGTCAAATGTCCCACAGACTTCTTTGCTACAGATCTGAACATTTTAAGAATATTTCCTTCAGTAGAAGCCCAGCTGATGGTATTCACAGGTCAGATTCAAATCCTCACCATTCACTGCATCTGTGAATGAAGGCAAGACCCCTCCAGAGGACAAGGTCACTGGTCCAAGACCAGCCAGAGTTCAGAGACCTTCAAAGCCTTCTTTGTTGGGCAAACTGAGGCCATGGTAACAGTGATGACCACTTTCTCCTATGCCAAGGCCAGTCATAGCAAAGTCCTCTGACTCATCCTGCAAAAACGTCCTGAACCCATCTGCTTTTAGACTTTTTAGCTGCCACTGCCTAGACTTAGCTGCCTCCCCCATCCCCTTTCTGTCTACAGGCTTGTATCAAGATCCCCACTCCCCCGCCAATAACCATCTCCCTGCTTCCATTCTTGCCCACTGGATCCTGCCGTATCCACTCTCTCCTGGAAGTTCTGTCCCTTGCTAAATCCCATGAGAGGTCTGCACCACTTTAGCAAAGAAGGTCAAACACCTGATCCTGGCTCGAAAAATTGTTTCATCAACAGTGAATCTGAATGTCTTTCCATCATCTCATTTGCACCTTTGCATTTCTTCTACTGTGCACTTAACTTCGTATATGCATGAGGATCATGGTTCAGCTGGGACAGGTGTGGGCTGTAAACCATCTTCAAGAGCTCTTCACAGAGGAATTAGGTCAGTGCCTCTTGGTCATCTGCCTTTGGCCTTTCCATAGAGTTGAAGAGCTTTTAATTTTTATTCTGTTATACTTTTTATATTATCATATGAGTTCTGCAAGCAGCTAAATATTTAGAAAGTCCTCAGACACCTCAACATTATGAAAATATTTCCTGCTTTTACACTTTTTCTGTTGATTATTTATAGAAATGTGCTGTTGGAGAGGACTCTTGAGAGTCCCTTGGGCTGCAAGGAGATCCAACCAGTCCATCCTAAAGGAAATCAACCCTGATTATTCATTGGAAGGATTGATGCTGAAGGTGAAGCTCCAATACTTTGGGTACCTGATGCGAAAAGCCAACTCATTAGGAAAAGACCCTGATGCTGGGAAAGATTGAAGGCAGGAGGAGAAGGGGACGACAGAGAACGAGATGGTTGGATGGCATCACCGGCTCAATGGACATGGTTTTGAGTGAGCTCTGGGAGATGGTGAAGGACAGGGAGGCCTGGCGTGCTGCAGTCCACCAGGGGGTCGCAAAGAGTCGGACACGACTGAGCGGCAACGACAAAGTTAATCTTAGTTGAAAGTGCAAGTGCAAGTGAAGTCGCTCAGTCCTGTCCGACTCTGAGACCCCATGGACTATAGCCTACCAGACTCCTCCGTCCATGGAATTTTCCAGGCAAGAGTACTGGAGTGGGTTGCCATTTCCTTCTCCAGGGTCCTGACCCAGGGATTGAACCCGGATCTCCCGCATTGCAGGCACACGCTTTACTATCTGAGCCATCGGGGAAGCCTGCAATCTTAGTTAAGTAGTTTTCATAACAGTGTTTATTAACTCAACTATTCTTTAGCTGTTGACTTAAAAATCCCATTGTCCTTTTTGAATTCTACGTTTCCCTCTGCTTCTAGAGGTTTTACTCGAAGTCATCGATGCGTCTGTTGTTTCTGGTTCTGCACCATACTGGTGATTATTGCATCCCGATAATTAGTCTTAACATTCTCCACTAGTGTTTCTTCCCTTTAAAGATATCCTTATATGATTCTTCTGTGTCTATCCTGCCAGGTGAATTTTAGAAGAATTGTGTGTAGTTCTCCACTCCTCCCCAAAATAACTTTCCTAGAAAAGCATATTACTCAATAATAAAAAGGAAGAAAACATTGATACATTGCAGCATGGATAAATCTCAAAGTAATTATTCTGCATGAAAGAAGGCAGAATAAAAAAAAGAGAGAGCGAGAGAGACGAGGAGACGAGTATATGCTATATGATTCCATTTATATAAAATTCAGCGAATGCAGTACAGAGGGAGGGAAGGCAGGCGGGGATTGTCTGGGGATGGAGTGGGGTGGGGGCTGGGGAAGAAACGGATGCCAAAGGGACACCAGGAAGCTTTGGAGGACAGGGAATGTGTGTGTGATCTTGATTGTGAGGTGCACATCTGTGAAAACTTGCTTCTTTAAATACATACTGTTTATTGTATGTCAGTTGTGCCTCATCAGAACCCTTTTGAAACACTTTTTGAAACTCTCTTGGTTGACGGACCAAGAAAAGAAATCAAACGAGGAGGACTGATATCTTGACAGGAGCATGCTTTCATCTGCATCAGCAGGTTCGTAGCTTTTAAACATGGGCTCTATACCTTTCTAATGAACTTTATTTTATGGTACGAGATTCATTGTTTTATTTGTAAATAGATCTTTTTTGTTATTTTAGTTTCTGCCGGTTATTGCAGATGCATGAGAAAGTTCAGTTCAGTTCAGTCGCTCAGTCGTGTCCGACTCTTTGCGACCCCATGAATCGCATCACGCCAGGCCTCCCTGTTTATTACCATCTCTCGTAGTTCACTCAGACTCACGTCCATCGAGTCAGTGATGCCATCCAGCCATCTCATCCTCGGTCGTCCCCTTCTCCTCCTGCCCCCAATCCTTGAATTATTTAAGATTTTAAAAGCATATGCATTCTGCTTGCTAAAAAAAAGCCAAAAGAAGACAATCTTATCACTTAGTTTTATAACCTGAAATCATTGATTTGATTATTTTGTTTTTTATGTGCATAAGTTACATCCATTTTATTACGACATTTTTCCATATTCTTCTTTTTCAGGTAATACTCCATTTATAGTTATTATAAAATATTGACTATATTCCCCATGTTGTACAATATACCCTTAGAGCTTATTTCATACCTAATAATTTGTACCTCTTACCCCCCCACACACACCCTTATATTACCCATCACCTTCCCTCCCCTCACCGTTAATCACTAGCTTGTTCTCTGTATGTATGAGTCTTTTGAAGCCATTACTTTTAAATGTTTATTTTATGATCGATCACCTTACCGAACACTCTTTGTTACTTCCAATTAGTCTTCCAGTAGATTCTTCCTATTTCACTGGCAAATGAACTCTTAGCAAAGGACCATGGCATGTGCCCATAAATGTTCTTTTGTCTCTTCCTTTCTGGAGATTATGCTTCACTTCTTGGTCAATTCTTACATTGGGTTGGACCTAAAGTTTGTTCAGTTTCCTTCCATAAGATGTTACAGAAAAACCCGACCATTACTTTGGTCTCCGGCAATGACTAGAATTTTCTGAAAGAGGTAAAGTTAAGTGGAGAAAATACACATTCTTAATCTGTTCTTCATTTTCATGGAAAAGCCTTACACGTCTTACACTACCTACTTGATCAGTTACGCAGCTAAGATGTCCTTAAGCAACAAGGAATTATACCTTCAGTCCTACTATTCTACCTTGATATTGGGATTAGATGCTGAATTTTTTCTGATATTTCTTAGATATCTAACTAATATAATTATTATTTTTCTTTCATCTGCTGATATGATAACTTATGCGAGGAAGTTCTGTTCACAGTAGTACATCATTCTTTTCTAGGAGGATATTATTCTACTAGTACGGTCTTAGAAAGCATATATTGGGATATTACTACTTCTTTAATAGAAAAGGACACTTCTAGTATACTTATTTTTTAAGATTTTCATATCTATGATCAAAAGTGACACTGGTCAGTAGTTTTGCTTCTGTGTGTGTGTGTAGGTGTGGGAGTATGTGTGTGTGTAGGGTGGGAGTATGTGTGTGATCTTTTTGGATTTAGATCTTACAGTTTAGTCTTATAAAAGGAATGAAATGAATAATAAAGTGAATCTATAAGTTGTTGGTTTCTCATCAGCTCAGTTCAATTCAGTTGCTGTCGTGTCCGACTCTTTGCGACCCCATGAATTGCAGCATGCCAGGCCTCCCTGTTCATCACCATCTCCCGGAGTTCACTCAGATTCACGGCCATCAAGCCCGTGATGCCATCCAGCCATCTCCTCCTCTGTCGTCCCCTTCTCCTCCTGCCCCCAATCCCTCCCAGCATTAGAGTCTTTTCCAATGAGTCAACTCTTCGCATGAGGTGGCCAAAGTACTGGAGTTTCAGCTTTAGCATCATTCCTTCCAAAGAAATCCCAGGGCTGGACATAACTTTTCTTCCAAGGAGTAAGCGTCTTTTAATTTCATGGCTGCAGTCACCATCTGCAGTGATTTTGGAGCCCAAAAAAGTAAAGTCTGACACTGTTTCCACTGTTTCCCCATCTATTTCCCATGAAGTGATGGGACCGGATGCCATGATCTTCGTTTTCTGAATGTTGAGCTTCAAGCCAACTTTTTCAGTCTCCTCTTTCACTTTCATCAAGAGGCTTTTTAGCTCCTCTTCACTTTCTGCCGTAAGGGTGGTGTCATCTGCATATCTGAGGTTTTTGATATTTCTTGCCTCTCTTCTTTTCACAGCTATTTGTAAGGCCTCCCCAGACAGCCATTTTGCTTTTTTGCATTTCTTTTCCATGGGGATGGTCTTGATCCCTGTCTCCCGTACAATGTCATGAACCTCATTCCATAGTTCATCAGGCACTCTGTCTATCAGATCTAGGTCCTTAAATCTATTCCTCACTTCCACTGTATAATCATAAGGAATTTGATTTAGGTCATACCCGAATGGTCTAGCGGTTTTCCCTACTTTCTTCAATTTGAGTCTGAATTTGGCAATAAGGAGTTCATGATCTGAGCCACAGTCAGCTCCTGGTCTTAAGATCTGCAATATTTGATGAAACATGGGTGAGGGTGACATCCGTGTTCACAGAACAGACCCAGGCCATTCAGACCCAGAGCCTGAGTGAACTGGAACAGAATGGGGAGAATTACAGGGGTTCTGGAAGCCTTAGTTGCTGGACTGGGAGGTCGCCAGGGATCCCGGGAAGGGGCCAAGGCTTTGGGACGTGAAGAGGCACAGGGGCTGTGGTGTCAAGCTAGAGATTTTATCAACTGGCAAGGAGTATTTTAACAACAATGTATGTGCTGAAGATGAAAAAATTTTTTTTCAATTTCTTTCATTATTATTGGCTTACTCAGTTTTTGTTTATTCCTATTTTTCCTAAAATATTTAATTGAAATTATTGAATTTTTTAGCATGAATCTGAGCACAGCAATCTTTTATAATTTATTAAAATTGCCATGGTGCCTATTTGTTTATGTTTTTACCTTTTCTTATTATACTACAAGATTTTGTCCATTCGATGAGATTTTTAAAAAATGTTTATCACAGCAGCCCCCCGAATTATCATTTACATCTTTTTGTTTTCTGAATTATTCATATCTGCTCTTATTTTTTAAATTGTTTTTGCAATTTTAATTGTGAAGCACTTCAAATATAGCACATGGTGCTAAGAGCAGTGTGAAGCATGACTATTGAAGTGCCGCTCAGATGTTAACAAATGCAAACTTTTGCTAATTCACTTCTATTCTTAATTTGTTCATAACATAAACCTTTCAATGTACAGTTAAAGCTGTCCTTATCATCACTACTGCCATTTAAGGGCAATTACACCCTTAGAATAATTGGGTATCTATTCATCCTGATCAGATTTATATACTGGGTTGCCAAGAAATTCGTTAGTGTTTTTCCATAACATCTTACAGACAAACCCAAACAAACTTTTTGGCCCACCCAGTACATATTCATGCATACCCATTGATAATAAATGTATGCTTGCTTTTGAAGTTTGCATAAATAGGAAGATACACTGAAGATTATTTCAAACTTGGTTTTTCACTTAGTATGATTTCAAGATTTATACATGTAGCTTTAGTTCACTATAACTGGCATACTATTCTATAATATAACTACATAGCAACTGATGTGTCTATTTCTCTATGGAGAGTTTGGAATTTGGTTTCAGTTTTTAGTTCTTGGAAACATGGATACAATTCACATGCTTGTAAAAAAAAAAAAACAAAAAAGTGTCCTAACGCACATGTGTGAGGAATTCTCCAGGATCCACAGCTAGGAGCAGAGCTGCTGGACTGGAAAGTAGCCCGTCTTCATCAGATGTGGATGTTGCCAAACCACGCAACAGAATGATTGCTCCGATTCTCACACACAGGGAGGCCATACGAGTTACTGTCCACAGCAGGACACTTTGGGTAGTGAGACTCGCCTCTGGGCAGTTCCACCAGATGCAAAGTGTAAAGCCGAGTGGTCCAAGTCAAGCACGGGCCCTGCCCACACGGCTCCCGCCTCTCCACATCCTCACAAACTCCATCACTGGATGTTTTAATTTTGCCATCTCTCCTTGCTTCGTCAATTGGCGTTCCTTGGTTAACATGAGGATGAGGAGTCTTCTCTCATTGCACAGACACATTAAATGCCCAGCCCCAGCCTCTGTGCTGGGAGTGCTGGGGGAGTGAGCAGTGGAAAGAAGGCTCTGTCCTCGCAGAGCTCACGTTTTGCTTGGGAATCAGATTTTATCCTTTGCTGTTTCTCTATTATTCTCTGATTGCAGGCAGTGGTAAGCAGTTAAAGGGGAGTGTGCGCGCTGTAGAGGTGACGGCTGGAGGCACCTTGGATAGTTTCCGGTCACTGGGACGGTTTCTTGAATTAAGTCAAAGTCTTGGTAAGAACGTTTTGGATTCTGAGGCTCCAGAGAGCTTTTGTGTCTGAGGAAAAGGGTCGGAAGCAATTTTGGAGAGGAAGTCAGAGGCCAGACCCTGTAGGTCTTCAATCATGTTGGAAAATGTTTTTCCCCCAAGGGTGACTGGATAAGTTAGAGGGTTTTAAAGAGAGACCTAAACTATGACACATAGATTTTTATACTGTTCTGGGGGTGGGCAGAAAGAGGGAGGCTGGGTAAGAATTTCCAGTCCTGGAGGGAGAGCTCTGTGGATAAGATTCCTCGGTATCAGAGAAAGTCAAGTTGTGAGAACCAGTCCAGTTGGGGTTATACTTTAGAGGCTGAACTAACAGTTTTCTGAAGGAGTCAATGTGGACCAAGATGCAGAAGAACCAAGAATGACTGAGATTTTTGACTTGGGCACCTGGGCAAGGAATCTCTCCTGTGAATTGTCTGTTCACAGCTTCGTCTGCTTTTCTCTTAGAGTTTAGCTATTTTCTTGTGAATTTTGCAAGTTTTTCTATTGGTGTTTGATGGTCATCATTATCGGTTAAAAGATGTAAGTGTTCCTGAGTCTGTGAGAAATCGTTTCACCTTAAATGTAGACAAATTTATGGTCTGGGTTTTTTTGTTGAACATCTAAAAGATGAAAAAAGAAGGAAGCCTCCAAGGCCTTGGGTTTGTTCTTCACATTTAGGTCTAGAGTCCATCCGGAACTTAGGTATACATAAGATTAAATGTAGGGGTCAAGCTATTTTTTTCCTATGAGAATAGCCACTAGGTTTAGTACTGTTTATTTAAAAAATCCATCATTTTTCTCAATCTGAATGCTATCATTTCATATATTATGTATTAAATAGTAGTCAAATATGGATACTCTTAGGGACTTTGTATCTTATCTCATTAATCCATTTTTCCATTTATGTACAAATAATAAGCTCTGATATCTGGTAGATGTCCCTAAATGCTTTTTCAAAATTTTCTTGGCCCTTGACCCTTGACATACTTGTTACAAGTTTTAATGGACAACAAATTTCCAGGGAAAACCGCTCTTGGGATTTTTAGCGAAATTGATTTTTTTTTTTTTTTTATTAACCCAGTGTTTTCATTAACTGAGAAATTATTTTTTTTTTTTCTGTTACTGAGTCTTTAATTCTATGAGCTCTCTATCTGTGCATTTATTTAGGTCTAATTTCTTCAGTATACTTTTGCATTTCCTTCATAACTGTCTGACATATCTTAGATTTAGTTTAATTTATAGACTTTGGCTATTGTAAAATAAATTTTATTGTATCTTACTTATAATTACTTGTTGCAAGAGTATGGGTGTATTAATTTGAGGGATAAAAATTTGATTCTTGGAATCTTCTGGAATCTCCTATTAGCTCTCACAGTGGCTCTGCACTGGTTAGGGTCTTTGTTGCTTAATAAAAACGATGTGAGATGGACTTTTATAGGCTGTTTTTTATTTTCTAAATCTGTGCTTCCATCTGCCCACAGTGCGGGAGACCTGGGTTCTATCCCTGGGTCAAGAAGATCTCCTGGAGGAGGAAATGGCTACCCACTCCAGTATTCTTGGCTGGAAAATCCCATGGACAGAGGAACCCGGTAGGCTACAGTCCATGGGGTCACAAAGAGTCAGACACGACTGAGCGACTTCACTTGATTTTCTAATCCAGAAGGGTACACTGCTTCTATTCTGTCTTACTCTTAAACATAATGATTGTTGTAGAATTTTTTGATAGTTAGGTTAAGGGACATATCTTCATAGTTTGCTAAGATTTTTGATTAACATGTGTGCTGGGTATAATTAATCTTTTTCTAATCACAGGAAGTTGATCATAGAGTTTTTCCCTTCAAATCTCTTAACTTAATCAACTTTTTAGCATTAAATCACTTTTACAGGCGTGGAATTAAACCATAAAGAGCTTTTAATAAACAATTCTTTACATTCTTTTGCTTTCTTTTGCCAATTTATTTTTAGTATTTTAAAATCTGTATTTATGAGCAAGGAAAGTCTAAACTTCTCCTGTGTTGTATAATTCTTGCCCTTCTGTTGGTATCATTTGAAGCTTGTGTTACTGGAACTCCTCTCTGAGGCATCATCTGAGATTCAACTTCACGCTGAGACAGCCAGTGAGACTTTCCTTGACGTTTTTGGTAAAATTCAAACTCACCTACCAAGCAACCTAGGTCAGAGGATGATGTGTGGGCAGTAGATTTTTAATATTAAAATTAATTTAATTTACTTGATGATTATTAATAGGTCACTCAGAGTTTCCATTAATCTTTGTGTCAATTTTTAGAATTCTTATGTTCTTACAAAAGAATTCACTTCGTTCTAAGTTTCCTAACATATCGATATAAAGTTTCCCCAATAATCACTTCATTTTTTATATTCATACATAAGCACAGAAAGTGTGTACAACATAAGGATAAAGTTATCTAAAAGTTACCTAGCACCACGTCTTAAGGAAATAGAATATTTCTAGCTCCTCAGAACTCCAATTATGTCTTCTTAACCACAATCTTTTTCTTCTAGAAATAACCATCATTTTGATTGTTGTGAAAATTATCTCCTTGATTCTCTTTATGGTTTTATAACTCACAAACACATTGACAAAGTATGTAGAGTGAAGATTTGTGTGCTCTTGGACTTTAATACATGGATTGTGCTTTATGCATCACTGTATCTTACCTCATTTACTCAACATTGTTTTTTTAAAAATGTCCGTTAATGTGTAAAGCTGTAATTTGTAAATTTTCACTGAAGTGAAGTATTTCACTGTATGCATACATCACAATTTACCCATTTTACTAGGGATGAACATTTCTATTATAGCAAGTGCTTGTCAATTACTAACAATTTGGCTATAAACAGTCTTGCAAATACCTGCAAACCCAGAGCACAACACTGTTGAGTGTTAGGAAACACATCTTCAACTACATGAAATGCTGCCAAAAATGTATTTCAAAGTGGCCAGAGCAGTTACACTCCCACCAACAGAGCGCAGTGCACTTCATTGCTTCAACAACATGGTACTGATGACGTCTTACTCTCTGTCAGTCTAATGTATGTGAACAGATATCTAATCATGATTTTAATTTGCATGTCCAAAATGACTAATGAAATGTGTTACCGTTACATATTTCATTGGCTGTTTGGATTTCATCTTTTGTGAACTCCCTATGCAAATCCTCCACCCATATTTGTATGGGATGGTTTATTTCTTCATTATTGATTGGTAGCAGGCTTTTTAAGCATTACAGACATTTGAACTTGTTGCTCATATGTGTTAAGTACGTCATCTACAGTCTGTGATTTGTCTATTTTTAAAGGCAGAGGAACCAGAGATCATATTGCCAGCATCCACTGAATCAGTGTCGAACTGATGCTTTTGAGCTGTGGTGCTGGTGAAGACCCTTGAGAGTCCCTTGGACAGCAAGGAGATCAAATTAGTAAATCCTAAATGAAATCAACCCTGAATATTCGTTGGAAGGACTGATGCTGAAGCTGAAGCTCCAGTACTGTGGCTACCTGATATTAAGAACTGACCAACTGGAGAAGATACTGATGCTGGGAAAGATTGTGAGGACAGGAGGAAAAGGGGGTGACAGAGGATAAGATGGTTGGATGGCATCATTGACTCAGTGGACATGAGTTTGAGCAGTAGTCACGTATGGATGTGAGAGTTGGACCATAAAGAAGGATGAACACCAAAAAATTGATGTTTTCAAACTGTGATGCTGGAAAAGCCTCTTGGGAGTCCCTTGGACAGCAAGGAGATAAAACCAGTCAAGCCTAAAGGAAATCACTCCAATCTTCTGGTTTCATGGAAAAAGAGCCTTCTTACTGAGACCTTTCCAATATCCCAACTACATTTATTATAATTAATTACATAGAATATTTCCATATTTTATGTTTTATTATTTTTATGATTTTCCTTCTTTTAGTATATTGTTTTAAATTTATAATTTCCATCACTCTCCTTTTTCCTTTTTACTGCAAAAATCTCTAATTTTTTTTATTTATTATTATTGTCAGGGTCAACTTTAAATGTTTAATGTATCAATACATAATTACATATGGCATCTAAAGCATCATAGTCTCTGACTTTTCTCAGAAAACAAATGCCCTTTAACTTCAGTCCATTTCAGTTCAGTCGCTCAGTCGTGTCCGACTCTTTGCAACCCCATGAATCGCAGCACGCCAGGCCTTCCTGTCCATCACCATCTCCCGGAGTTAATTCAGACTCACGTCCATAGAGTCGGTGATGCCATCCAGCCATTTCATCCTCGGTCGTCCCCTTCTCCTCCTGCCCCCAATCCCTCCCAGCATCAGAGTCTTTCCCAATGAGTCAACTCTTCGCATGAGGTGGCCAAAGTACTGGAGTTTCAGCTTTAGCATTAGTCCTTCCAAAGAAATCCCAGGACTGATCTCCTTCAGAATGGACTGGTTGGATCTCCTTGCAGACAAGGGACTCTCAAGAGTCTTCTCCAACACCACAGTTCAAACGCATCAATTCTTCAGCGCTCAGCTTTCTTCACAGTTCAACTCTCACATCCATACATGACCACAGGAAAAACTATAACCTTGACTAGACTTCACTTCACTAACTTCCATTCTTACACCGTTTCAGTACAATCTTGCTTATAAGCCCTAACTAATCATTTGTTGCTGTTGTTGTAGCTTTATTGCAAGTGCTTAATTGGCTTTACAACTATTTAACTTGATATTGACCGCCCCCCCCCGCTTTTATTTTTTGCCTCCTATTCTGTACTCCTGTTTCCTAGAATCAAATTCCCTAAAGAACAATTTGAATGTAAGCTTTCGTCTCAGGCTCTGCTATGTGAGGAAACCCGGGTCAAGACAGAATGATGGAATGTAGGAATTGAAGGTTTGGGAAGAGAGTTAAAATTTTAAATCACTCATGTGGACAGAATGCTGACTCTAAAAAGAGCAAAGTCCTCAACACGCAGCGGATGCTCGTGTGGGGGACCTGACTCTATCTGTGGTGACACAAAGTTCCCCATTGGGTCATTTCCCCGGGCGCTCTCCAAAGCCCCAGGGTACATAGAGAAGGTGGGAGCCGGTTTGGCTAAGGTTTAGAGATTAGCCAGGAAAGCATGATGAGGCCACAGTGCAGGGTACGTGGAGCCCTTGGACAGAGGGTGATGTACCAAAGAAACCAGGACTAGTAAGCTGTTCAGAGAAGAGACTGCGGACAAGAAGGAGGAGCAGTGAAGAACAGGGAGAAAGGAGAGAGGCCCAGGGTCTAATGGTTTCAGTGAGGGAGAAAATACATGTTGCTGGTGCTTAATTGGCCCAGAAAGTTCAGGGGTCGGAGCTGGAAAGACAGACAGAAGGGCACAAGACACCAGGAACCGTAGGCGCGGGTGGGAGCGGTGGAGGCTGGAGGTGCACGTGAGGGTCCCATGAGGGCCCAACAGCGGAAACCACACAGACCCCACACCCGGGGGCGGGGTGCTGCCCAGGCAACCTCTCCAAATGCCCAGGGTCTCCTGATTTCCAAATCTCTCTCTTTGTTCTTGTTGCTCTGACATCCCAAGGCCTCATTGAACAATTTAGCATTTAAACGGATTCTTACAGAAATACATTGTCAGCTGAGAAATCAAACTCCTGGTCAGGGAATTACATAACTTTTCATACACTGTCCTTTGTTATTATTTTGAGGAGCACTAACGAAATTTTATTTCTTCGCACTTGGCTCACAGAATTCAAAATTCCCAAGAGAGAGAGAGAGAAAAAAAAAAAAAAAAGGCAACAAATCCACGACTGGAGTTTAGAATTGGCAAGCTTCTTTAGAATCCTTTCTCTTTTTCTCTCTCCTCCTTTCTTCCGTCCTCTCTTCACTTTTCTTTCTTCCTTCCTTTCTCAGAAATCAACACTTCAAAGTATGTTTTGGTTTCCATTTGTTTTTACAGTGGTAAATATTTTATTACTTAAAAAGGAAAGAAGTGTTTGTTCTTAATTGTTTTTGATTAAATATGCTAATTACATTTTTGGAATACTAATGACACGCAGTACTAAATGTTTTAATAATGCAGTGAAATAAGCTGGCAAATATAACAACAAATTAACCTGAAATCGCTACATAGCTTTGCTCATTTTAAATTGTAATAATACAAAACAGAGCAGGGGAAAAAAAAAATCAAAATTGTGTCATCTAGTACGAAGGGGAAACAAACTTTATTAAACAATTTTGGTATTTTAATGTAAACGAATTCATTAAGAGATTCGTGCTTTCTAGAACAATGACCTAGAGAACAGCCAGTTGGTTGATTATCTCTAATCTGTCAAAATTCATTCCACAGAAATCAAACCACAGCTGGGTCCTGGGTGAGGCCTGGAGCCGCCTCCTCCTCTTGTGGTCATCCTGACCACATGGACCCAGCACCTGGACCAGGTGCCCAAGGGAGGCCTGGGACCCCGTACCCACTTCAGCCCCAGGCAGTCCACCTAAAACCACGATGCAATTTCTTTTACGTCCATCAAAGTTATGTCATTGCCAGTGAGAAAGAGGCGAGGAAAATATATTTGCCCAGAAGCGCATGTGGCATGAGTGGAGACTGTCACAGATTTGGGATAAAAAGCAGCGCTGCGGTTTAACTGGTTTCTTCAGTTGTTTTAGGACATGGTCACCACGCCTTGGCGTCAGCTCCCCCTCCAAGGCTGTTATCTGGTCGGCGGTGCGGCAGTTTCAACTGGGGCGGGGGACTGCTTGTGAAGCTGCTTGTTTTCATCCCGTATCTCACACGTGCCCATTTGGAGTAACTGAACCCCACCGCTGAGAAGGAGGGGTTCAGGGGAAAAAATCAAGCCTGCATCCCATCAGCCTTTAGAGCGGGGCCCTTGGCCGGGGTGACTTTTCCTCCAGGGAACAGCTGGTCGTGTCTGGAGGCAGCTTTGGTCGTCACAGCTCAGGATAGCCTGACATCTAAAGAGCAGAGGCCAGGGATGCTGCTGGAAGTCCCAGAGTGCACAGGACCGTGAACACAGAAGCGCATCCTCCCACAGGTGGGCAACGCGGCGGCTGTGAGAGCGAGAGCGCGCGTCACTCGGCCGTGTCTGATCTGCGACCCCGCGGCCTGCGCCTGCCAGGCTCCTCTATCCATGGGACTCTCCAGACAAGCATACTGCAGCGGGTAGCCATTCATTCCCTTCTCCAGGGTACCTTCCTCACCCAGGAATTGAACCCAGGTTTCTTGCATTGCAGGCAGATTCTATACCATCCGACCGCTGGGGAAGCCCTGCCAAATTCCAGGGAACACAGAGGAAGGAGGAGCCCAGTGGGCGACAGGAACCCACTTGGGGAAATACAGACCCGGGACTCCACGTGACAGCTGAGCTATTTCCATCAATGTGGAACTGCTAAGGGAAAGGAAGGGGGAAAGAATGAAAAGAGAAAAGAGGGCAATGGGGGTGGCGGAAGATCCACAGAGATTTGAGATATACCAACCAACGGCCGTGCGTGGATCATATTTAGACCCTGGTTTCAGCAGTAAGCTGTCAGAGATTTATGAGGTTGCTAGGAAGACGTAGAATAATAGTTGGATGTTAAATGACAACATAGAATTCTTATAAAGTTTTTAAGGCAAAAACCTGAAAAATGTTATGAGTTTGAAATGTTCTTCCAAGTATTCCAGAGAGGGAGGTGGAAGGATGCAGGATACAGATGAATCAGGACAAGGGTGGCTCAAGCTGAGGGGTTGGTAGATGGACATTTATCATATTCTCTTGCTATAAACATCTGAAACTTTCCAGGGCTATTTCTTTTAAGGACAATAGCTGGTAAATTCATAGCACGTCTGTCCATCCACTTCATGGAAATTCACCAGGTTGCTATCACTGTCCCAGGAAGAATGGCTGCTCCGGGGACAGCCCGCCTGGAGACTGACATCCACGGGGGGAGGCCCGAGAAGGGACAGTGGACACAGAGGCCCAAGGCTGGAGGCCAGGAGGCTCAGCGGAGGCAGCTCACTCTCCCAGCTTCTGTCTGCTCAGCCCTGAGTGGGATAGGACCAGTGAGCACCCTCCCCTGCAGCTCTGAGACTCCGGAGAAGTCATGGACATGGAGTCAGACTGACTCCAAAGCCCCTCAGCCCACAGCTGAGCCCCCTGAGCTGAGTCAGGCACTGGTGCTCAGAGGAAAGAGGCCATGTGCCCCCTTGATGGTCTTGAAGACACACAGCCTTGTGTGGGAGCTGGGCTGGACGGTGGCTTGAATCCTGCAAAGGGTGAGGGCTGGGCACCATCCTGCCCTCTGGGATGGTGCTCTGGGAAAGCTGGGGGAAGGCTGGACCACTCTCTGAACGCTTGGCAAAGCACTGGGATGTGTTCAGGGACCCTTGAGGCACCCTGGCAGCCTGGGATCCTGGGGGCTCTCTCACCCTGAGAGGAGGGACAGCAGAGGATGCCCCTGGGCTGCCATATGGCTCCATCAGGAATGGAAACATCTGGAAGGGAGAGAAGGCTTGCATCTGGACAGAGGTGGTCTGAGAAGGTCAGTTTGGGGCAGTTTGTTAGAGACTCTGGTGAAAGTGGCCATTTGGCACTAGGGTGTCCCTGGAGGCTTTAAGACTCAGGAGAGACGTGGCCAGACCTTGATTTAAGAAAGTCTTGAATATTTTTAAGAGACTCTTGTTTAGGCAGCAGGGATGTGCAAGCTTCTTTCTGTAAAGAGTAAGGTAATAAAAATGTAAGGGTTTGTAGGACCCAGCTGGTCCCTGTCACATATTATTCTTTAAATATGTTTTACAGTCCTTTCCACGTGAAAGAACCATCTTTCATCACACAGCACCAGGTGCTGGGGGCTGCGTGTGCTGACCCCAAACAAGCGCGGAGGTGGAGGGAATGGTCTCTGGGCAGGGGCGGGGGTGGGGGGATGTTCAGAGACCTGGCGATCGCCGTGGTGACTCCTCCCTCCCCTCAGTGACCATTTCTGTGGTCCTCCCGGGTGCTCATCTTGCCTTGTACCCTACCCAGGCCAGGCTTGGCCACCGCTCTGCCGAAAGGTTTGATTCAGAGAAAAACCCTGGTCTGCGGAGAGTGTTAGTGACTCTCTTCTGCTGTGTGACCTTGGGCAGGTCACTGAACAACCTGAGCCTCCCCCCACACCTGTGAACCGTGAACAGCGGCCCCGAGACAGAGGGGGTGTGAGGACCGCAGGCGGTCATGACTGTGAACCTCCGAGAACAGAACTGGGGTTTCCACAGTCACAGCAGCAGTAACAGTAACGGACCCTGAGTGACGTCTCCGGGGGCCGTCCTGGGCAATCCCCATCCATCCGCTTCTCAGAGCAGCCGGGGAAGCAGAGGCCCACTTAGGGCAGAGAACTGGGCACGCAGTGGACACCTTGCCGTGGCCTGGCTGCCTGGGAGACCTGGGGCAGCAGGTCTGGACGCTCTGAGTCTCAGTTTCTCCAGCGGTCACGTGAGGACAGTGATGAAGGCTCGGTCTCCCGTGATGATGAAACGAGCTAATAATGCCAGTCGGGCGTGTAGCACAGACATGGCACCTCATGACGGCTGGACACGTGGAACCCATGGCGTTCTCTCAGAAGGGTTCTTATTGCTGCAAAATAGCAGTCTTCAGGACCGGACCCCCGAGGACTCACTTGGTTGGAAATCCCAGGATGCTGGTGGCCCTTGGTATACAGCAGGCACTACATAAACACTTGCAAACCCTTGTGGGCCGATTGTCATGTGGCATCCACACGATACCAACCTGGAGATGGGGGGAAAGTGCTCCTTGCCGGGCACATGGGCTGGATAAGGTGATCAGTGTCCTCCCCATTTGCTGGAGACACTCGAGGGGGCCACTCCGAAGGTCCTGGGTCCCGAGAAACCGTCAGTTTCAGGCAGAGCCAGATCTTGCTGGGGTTGGAGGTGGGCTTTCAGGCAGAGCCAAGGCCCTTCCCAGCCCACAGCAGCTCTCACCTCTCCCCTGGGGCAGGGGACGCAGTGGGTCCCTTTCTGTGTCTGGGTGGACAGGACAGCGGACAGCACCCCAGATGACCGGCCCCCGCAGCGGAGTCTGTCCCCAGCGCTCCCACCGCTCCGACCCCCGCGGGCATGCCTCCAGCCATTTATGAGGATTTCTGATCTTATTCCAGACAACTATTTATTTTCTTTTTTAAAAAATTAATTTATTTATTTTACTTTACAATATTGTATTGGTTTGCCATACATTGACTTGATTCTTAATATTGTATCCTTTTCTTTAAAAGGGCCTTCCTGACAGGAGGCCTCAAAAAAACCCAGCCTGCCTCTGCATCGAGGGCTCGTGCCCTTGAACTCGGGAGGCGGTTCAGGGCCTGGCCTGGCCTGCACTTCTCAGGAGACACGCATACGTTCCCAGGGCTTTCCTGAGTCCACGTGAGGTGAGGCGCACAAAGGTCTCCATGGCAAAATTGAGGACATTTCTCGGTGGGACTTGAAGGCTACTTTCTCTTGTTCAATCTCTGACTGTGTGTAGCTCCCAATGAGAAAGGCCAGAGAGTTTTAAAACCTCGGCCCCGGTAAAGCCAGTGTGGGCGAGCCGGGCAGAGGGGACTCGGGACTCAGCTGATGTCAGTGTCGGGTGGCGGTGAGGCTGAGTGTTTCCCAGGGAATGGGCAGCCTGAAAGCGCCCATTCATCCACCGTCCAGCGGCCCAGCCTCTCGCGCCTGACTTCTGGGGCACTCAAGGTGTTTGCAAGGTGCCAAAAGAAAAGACACACTCGATTTGCAGTCGTAAAACGGGCCTTTTACTGGCGCGCCTTCTGTGATTCGGTTACAAGGCAAACACTCCCACGGCCCGGGTCGTCCCCTGCTGGCCGGGGCCCTTTACTTGGTGGCCCTCCCAGGCCTTGAGTCCCCCAGGGGGCCCCAACAGGTCTGCTAAGGAGACAGCAGCCAGCGTCACGGTCCTCAGCAGACCCCGTGGATGTGCGGAGGAGATTGGGCCTCACCAGGGCTGATCTGGGGCAGAAGGTAGCACCGTGCGTGGTAGGGGTGGAAGGAAAAACAGGGGGTGTATCCCAGCCAGGGGACACATTTGATCAGTACCTCATCCACGGCAGCCGTGAATGAACATCAAAGCAGCCGATACAGCGGCCCCCAGGCCTCAGTTTCCCTGCAGGTCAGGATCTCTGGGAAGCAGCGCCTGAGATGGATTTGGGGCACCTGAGATTCACCGGGGAGCAACAGCTATAAAAGGAAGGAGGGGGGGTGGGACTGTTCATCCACGGCAGCCATGAATGAACATCAAAGCAGCCGATACAGCGGCCCCCAGGCCTCAGTTTCCCTGCAGGTCAGGATCTCTGGGAAGCAGCGCCTGAGATGGATTTGGGGCACCTGAGATTCACTGGGGAGCAACAGCTATAAAAGGAAGGAGGGGGGGTGGGACTGGGCAGGGGGCGGGACACCAGCGCAGGACTCAGAACTGACCACGTCTCAGCCCAGGGGACTCCGGAGCAGGGACTCCACCCCGGGCAGAAAGAGCCTGCCCCTGTTACTGTTGCCTAGCTTGGCATGTGCCTGAAGCCCCCTCCAGAAAAGCGTCACTTGACCATAAGGATGAAGCTGATCCTGAAGGAAGAGCTGAGGGCGGTTGCCCAAACATGCACCTCCCAGCTGGCCAGGGTTCCTTCCTGGGAGAGAGAGGGGCATGCAGACATGTCTGCCAAGTGCACCTTGTCTGCGAAACATGTGCAAGAACTTCCTGTCAAAGCAGTTTTAAGATTAGGTAAACAATACCTATCATACACCCGGCCCAGAAGAGGCCCTCGGGACAGAGGGCTTCATTGTTGGGCTGAGTCACAGACAGCAGGGTTTTCTGAAGACATAAATCCATCAGAAGTGGGCAAGGCCCAGACACTACTGTGGGAAACTAGAGCAGTAGAAGGACGTTCTTGCCAGCCATTTAATGAGAAGAGCATCATTTTCAGATGAAGACCTCTGTGTAGCGCTTGCATGCTAAGTCGCTTCAGTTGTGTCTGCCTCTTTGTAAGCGGATGGACCGTAGCCCGCCAGACTCCTCTGTCCATGGGATTTTCCAGGCAAGAATACTGGAGGGGGCTGCCATTTCCTTCTCCAGGGGATCTTCCCAACCCAGGGATCAATCCCTTGTCTCCTGTCTCCTGCATTGACAGGCGAGTTCTTTACCACTTGTGCCACCTGGGAAGCCCCTGTTTAGCTCTTACTGTTTTCTAAAATGCTGATGACTCACTTTTGTCTGAGCTCACATGGTGTAAGGACCCTCTGTGCCCCTCGGCCCCTGCCAGCCCTCTGCCCAACTTGGGGAGGCTAGAGCCCCCCTGCCAGACACGCCATCGCAGCTGCCGCCGTGATGCACACTGCACTCGGCATTCCACGCGTGTGGCCAGCGCCGTGGGACAGAGACTTCTGCCACTGCCTTCCCTGCGGGGTCCCCAGGGCCTGCCAGGTGCAGGAGACTGACGGATATTTCTCGACTTGAACCGACCGTAACTGAAACTCGCAAACAGCTTCAGCGGTTCAGAACATCGCTAACTCTGTGTCAGGGCAAGCGAGGACCTTCAGACCCAGAGACAGAGATCCCCACAGCAAAATAATTAACCAAACATGAAAACACAGGCAAACCACAAAAACATTCTTCTGTTAACCCTATAAAGGCCGGCTCCCTCAAACCAATGGCAAACATTGCACTTGGCCATGGAGCATGCGTGTGCTGCTGCCAGTCAGCCAGGAGGCGTGCCCGTCCAAGGGCACAGCTTGCAGTCTTCCTGTGTTCTCCCTGAGGGTCCTAACAACAAGGAAAAGCAAAACCAGTATAAACGCCAGGAAGAAAGGGTCTCGCCATTTGCCTACCTGCTGCTGAGTCACTTCAGTCGTGTCCGACCCTGTGCGACCCCATAGACGGCAGCCCACCAGGCTCCCCCATCCCTGGGGTTCTCCAGGCAAGAACACTGGAGTGGGTTGCCATTTCCTTCTCCATTTGCCTACCTAGAAAGTCTAGAAATTATCACCTAAAACTAACACTAATGTTAGCAAGGTATTTTACTATTAATTTTGTACTGAGCCATTTTCCTGGTCTTTTTTTATATGCTAATCCTAGATAGATGTGAACCTCTGAGACAATTGCCTCAGCTGTACTATCTCCCCAAGGAACACAGTAAAAAAAAAAAAAACAAACAAACAAGTCACTGGTAAACACAGAAGTAAAAACACAGTGACCAGAGGTCTTCGGCTCTCAGGGGCACGCATTTTGTAAAGGTAGGGTGTGGAGGGTGGGACAATGGGTGGTTTTCGCGCTCTGAGGCCAGCGCACGTTGGTCGGTAGGACCGTTTGGGAATGAGAACCCTGAGCCCTCGGTACCTGGGGCTCCGCAGCCATTTTGATCTTCAGCTGGTTGCGTCCTCTAAGGTGAAAACAACAGATGCCGAAGGCCGCCTGTCAGGGTCTTGAGAATCTGTGATTTGGGTATCCTCGGGGGCCCTGGAGCCAACCCCAGGCAGATACTGAGGGATGACTGTATATTTTACAGTCAAACCTTATAGGTTTCATTCCTACAGAAATGTTAGCATGGGTCTGTTACTGCACAGATATAAGAAGGATATCTTTGCAATCACACCTGGAAAAGCAGATATCCCAATGAACCTAAGTTTTGCATGCCTCTGCACTGTGTGGATACAAAGTTATGGAATATTCATAGAAGTGTATGCCATGCAGACAGCTCTTTTAAAAAGGGTGAAGCATGGTATTCACTGCTGTGAATATTCTATAACTTTGTATCCACCCAGTGCTGAGGCATCTGAGGTTTATTGAGGTATTTGCTTTTCCAAATAGGAAAAGCCTGGTGGATTACAGTCCACGGGGTCACAAAGAGTCAGACACTACTGGGCATGCATGAATGCACAACATATATTTAATAAACAAGGGAGTGATTTTTCACAAGTGGAGAACACACATGAACTCAGCACTCTTACCAAACAATATTCCCAGCAACCCCAGAGTCCTTCCTGTTCCCTTCTAGTTGCTGCCTCGGAATACCAGACCACCCAACCTGCCTCTTGAGAAATCTGTATGCAGGTCAGGAAGCAACAGTTAGAACTGGACATGGAACAACAGACTGGTTCCAAATAGGAAAAGGAGTACCTCAAGGCTGTATATTGTCACCCTGCTTATTTAACTTATATGCAGAGTACATCATGAGAAACGCTGGGCTGGAAGAAACACAAGCTGGAATCAAGATTGCCGGGAGAAATATCAGTAACCTCAGATATGCAGATGACACCACCCTTACGGCAGAAAGTGAAGAGGAACTAAAAAGCCTCCTGATGAAAGTGAAAGAGGAGAGTGAAAAAGTTGGCTTAAAGCTCAACATTCAGAAAACGAAGATCATGGCATCTGGTCCCATCACTTCATGGGTCCTCATGCAAAGAGTTGACTCATTGGGAAAGACTCTGATGCTGGGAGGGATTGGGGGCAGGAGGAGAAGGGGACGACCGAGGATGAGATGGCTGGATGGCATCAAGGACTCAATGAACATGAGTCTGAGTGACCTCTGGGAGATGGTGATGGACAGGGAGGCCTGGCGTGCTGCAATTCATGGGGTCGCAAAGAGTTGGACACGACTGAGTGACTGAACTGAAGGGTAACCACTATCTGGACTTCTAACAGCACAGGTTGGTTTTGTCTCTTTTGGGACATGATATGAACAGAATCAAATAGGATGTGTTCTTTTGTGTTGGCTTCTTTGTTCAACAGTATGTGAGATTTTTGTTCATGCATTTGTAGGCGGTTTGTTTTAGTGGTTGTGTAGTATTCCACTGTGTGAATAAACCACATGTTATTTATCCAAAACCAAAAAAGAGTAAAGCGGCTCTATGGCCTGGCTGGAGGGAGGTCCACAATATTTCTTAAATGTTAAAAAGCAAACACACATTGCCCAATAATATATATTGGCATGATTTCATTTTTGTTTAGAATATGTATCATATACATAAACATACATGTGCATACACAGCTATGTGTATGTGTGTATATGTTATGCCTATGTACATGTAAGAAATATACAAAATCTGAAAGGCTACATATCCACCCATTAATAGCTGTTACTTCTTGCAGGGGCTGGAATTTGTAACTTTTTATTTATACAGTTTTGTGTTGTTTCAATTACTCTGGTTGAAAATCAACTGTAATTCATTTTTTTTTAAATTTACAACCAAGAATAAATAAATAAATTACTCTTCAAGGAGAACGTGTTCTTTTTATTCTTCAGTGAATATTAGAAAGCTAAATTCTTGATGTCATTTACTTTTGTGGCTGCTGTTGTTCTGGTTTATTATTTATTTGCTTATTTTTCATGATTTGCCTTTTTCTCTGACACGTGGTCTCTGAAGGAAAAGTTACTGGGAGGATCCTGGGGTATCAGCTGTAAGTTACTTCAGGTAAGTCTCCAGGGGCGGGGGGTGGGGCAGAGAAAGGGCCCTCCATCTCTCTGCACACTTGTTCACTGTTCCAGGCGCACTCAGCCATCCCTGACCTGTCCTTGGGCCATTGCCTCTGGGACCAAAGAAAGTGAAGGTGTTAGTCGCTCAGTCATGTCTGACTCTTTGTGACCCCATGGACGGTAGCCCACCAGGCTCCTCTGTCCATGGAATTCTCCAGGCAAGAATACTGGAGTGGGTTGCCATTCTCTTCTCCAGGAAAGTTCCCACCCAGGGATCGAACCCGGGTCTTCCTGCATTGCAGGCAGATTCTTTGCCATCTGAACCTGACTGCTAAAAGGCGGGCCACAGGTCCAGTCAGGTTAGGACCAGCTCAGGACTGCTCATGCCTCCGCTGTCCCCGTGCTTTCGGTGGGGCTATGGAGAGGGGGGCTCTATGTACACGCCCTGGGGTGGGGAGAACAGGAACATCGCTTCCCCCAGCTCTCATAACTTTTTATAATGAAATAGGAAATAGTCAAAGAAAAAGCGGATTTGGTAACATTTTGCTAAGCAAGATAGTGAATAAGGGTAATATTTATTATATAATTTCATAGTAATATATAATATAAATAATAAAATGCATTATATAGTATATTATACATTCGTTATATAGTCAATTCATTTAATTTCAAAGGTGTAGGCAGTTGAGGCAGCTCCACTTATTAAATAATGCATTTCTTTCTTCCAAATCAAAGCACAATTTTATGTTAAATCGCCGTATACAGGGATCTGGTCTTGTTTATCTACTGAATTGATCAGCACTTACTCAGTGCTCAGTCAGTGTAGACACTCTTCTAAGTACTTAAAAAAATATCCACTTATCTGCTGCTGAAACCTCTGAAGCACTGCGTTATTGGATTCTCTAATTAGAGTTTTACTTTTTTGTTTTCTTTTCCTCCTATGCCCTCCCAACGTGATTTAAATACAGCCCAGTTTATAATCTCCTCTGATTATCCGTGATAAGGAAAGTATTTCCTCGCCACAATTTTCCTTTTTCAAGCTTTTCATGGCTGTTATCTGATAATGTATTCTTTTTTTTTTCACCACTTTTGGAGGTTTATCTCACAATTGAAACAGCTTATCACAGTGTTGACATGTGTGTATTCGGCCATATAAGCAGCCCCCAGATCAGGTCAGAGAACAGCTTCGTGACTCCAGGCCCCTCCCAGCCGAGACCATCACTGTGCTGAGTCCCTTCACCGTGGACTGGCCTGTCTGGTCCTGAGCATCCTGTTGAAGCCCAGAGTGCGCGGTCTTCCGTGTCAGACTTCCTCTATACAACAGCGTGTCTGCGAGATTCACTTATATGTAGTCCTTTCTCTTTCCATTGTATGAAAGTTCTACCACTTAATCACCCATTCTTCTTTTGATGGACATTTGGGCTGTTTCCAGTTTGGGGCTGTTACAGAGAAAGCTGCTCAGAACTTTCCAACACCTGTCTCTTGGTGAACATCCTCATTTCAGCTAGGTAGGCATTTAGAAGAATCGCTGGGTCAGGAGGTCTATGTATACACTTCACTTCAGTAGATTCAGCCTCCCTGCTTCCCAAGTTACACTTCCACCAGCAAACGTAACCCACTTCATTGCTTCCCAGTCTCAGCAGCAACTAACCTTAATTTCAGCCTTTTTAACTTCAGCCTTTCTAGCGAACGTGTAGTTTTTTCACTTCAAATTTGGCAATTCTCCAACGACAAATAATGTGATGCCTTTTCTATATATTGATTGGCCATTTTAATGTCCACATTTAAGAAGATCCTACTTGAGTCTTTTGCCTACTTTCAAGTTTCTTTTTAAATTGAAATGTTAAAGTTCTTTAAATATTTTGGAATGGAGTCCTTTGTAAGATATGTCATTTAGTCGCTTAGTCGTGTCCAACTCTTTCGTGGACTGCCAGGCTCCTCTGTTTATGGGATTCTCTCGGCAAGAATACTGGAGTGGGTTTCCATGCCCTCCTCCAGAGGATCTTCCCAAGCCAGGGACTGAACCCTCATCTCTTACATCTCCTGCATTGGCAGGTGGGTTCTTGACCACTAGCACCACTTGGGAAGCAGTTACCGCTCTACCTTTCTAAAAAAGGTCACATTCTAAAATACTGGGGTTAGGATTTCAACACATAACAAATAGTTAATATTTTTCTACACATTTTTATCTTTGCCCCCAAACCTTGGAAATATTATTTTATCTTTTCTTCCAAAAGTTTGATCATTTTAGCTTTAACATTTATCAACCTTTGCAAATTAACTTTTGTGAATCATGTAAGATAGTGGTCAAGGCTATTTTTCTCAGCACATATACTAAAAAAGATCCTTAACTCCCCCAGTGAATTGCAATAAGGATTATGTCATAAATCAGGTGACAAATTGATCAAATTGTTCTTGTACAAATATCACACCATTGTAATCACTGCAACTTTATAGAAAGTCTCGATATTTTATAGTGTAAAACATACTGTATTTTCCTTCCTCCTTCTCATTTATTGTTGCCTCAATTATCCTTGGTCCTTTGCAGTTCTATAAATATTTCATATTGATTTTTGCTTATCAATACATGTCTTTTATGTTTGTCTTCATCTATGGAAATTTACATTTATCAATTTTCAAACAAGTGAAAAAAAACACTAGCATTTTGATTAAACTTTTCTGGATATTCTCTGTCCCTGTCTCTTATACACATCTAGATGTGTATAAGAGACAGAAATATTACCAGTAAGCATAACATTAGCTATAGCTTTTTGTTTTGCTTTGTTTTCTTTGGGCTGTTTAATGCAGTCAGAGTGTTTTCTTCAATTTTTTATTTGGTTATATTTTTATGATGAATAGATATTTAATCTTATAAAATTTCTTTTCTGCATTATTGATATGATTATAGATTTTTCTCTTTTATTCTATTAATGTAAATTACACTGATTACTGATGGTTAAAGCAATTTTATTTTATATTTGATTGAATGCGTGGGAAAAATCCCATTTGGTTGCATTATCCTTTAATATAATGTTGAATTCGTCTTGCTAACATTTGTTTAGGGTTTTTGTATGTTTGTGTGTGTGTGATATCATCTTGCAATTTTCTTTGCATTCAATGTCCTTGTCAGAGTTGGTGTCAAGGTTATATAGACCTCATCAAACGACTTCCTTTATGGGAAAATTTTTCATTGTTGATATACTCTCTAACAGATAAAGAACTATTGATATTTTTTACTTTTTTATGTGTCATTTTCTCTTAATTGAGTTTTTAAAGAACTTATCTATTTGTTCTAAATGTTCAAGCTTCATGTCAAAAAGTTTTTAATCTACTTAATATTTTTTAAATTTTTATAATATTTTTTTCTTTTTCATTCCTGATAATAGTGAATTATGTTTCTTTCTCTCTCTCCTTTAATTTATGTCTTCCCACAGGTTTATCAATTTCATCACTTTTTCAAAGTGCCAACATTTTAGTTTCACTCATCTCTCTATTATATTCTTACTTTCTATTTTACTGATTTCTGCTCCTATTGTTACTGTTCTTCTACTTTACTTAACTTGCTATACTGTTTCTCACTTCTTGAATTGGAATCTTAGAGCATTGACTTTAACTCATATGTATGTAGTGGATAAAGATACACATAGACACACACACATATCTATATATGTATACACACATATTTACATACATGTGACTATAATGTACAAATATGCTTGAATATACTTTCATTTCTTGGTTTCTCTTCTAATTTTTTCTTAGAGGCACAGATTATACACAGTATGCTTTTAAAATTTTCTATCCACTTGAAGATTTTCTCCTTTTTTTCTGCCATTGAGTTTAATATAATTGCCCAGTAGCTGGAGAATGAATATACAATAAACCGTCAGTCTTTTGGAATTTGTTGAAATTTGCTTTATGACCTAGGCTATTTCCATTTTACTAAATAGGAACTAAAACTTGCAGTTTTATCTGTTTTTCAGCCTAAGTCATTAACTGTGTTTTCAGCCTTCCACATCCTTACTGGCCTTTTGTCTAATATTTAGTCAGTGAGAGATGTGTTAAAAGTTACTCAGGTATCATCATGCTTTTTTTCCCTATCCTTTTCAGTTCTGATAACTTTTGGCTTATATATTTTGAGGCTATTTTTAATAGGCAAATTTTCATTTAGGATTATTATTTCTTCCTGCTGAATTGGCACTTTTATTTGCATTAACTATCTCTTTTTCACTCTCATAATATTTCTCGCCATGAAGTCTAACTATCTGATATTGATATAGGTGCACAGGCTATATTGGGCTTCCCAGATGGTTCAGCAGTAAGAATTTTCCTGCCAATACAGGAGACATAGGTTTGATCCCTGGGTTGGGAAGATCCCCTGGAGAAAGAAATGGCAGTATTCTTGCCTGGAAAATTCCACGGACAGTGGAGCCTGGCAGGCCACAGTCCATGGGTCACAAAGACTCAGACGAGACTGAGCATGCGGGCACACAGGCTATGCTGCTGCTGAGTCGCTTCGGTCGTGTCCGACTCTGTGCGACCCCACAGACGGCAGCCCACCGGGCTCCGCCACCCCTGGGCTCTCCAGGCAAGAACACTGGAGTGGGGTGCCATTTCCTTCTCCAGTGCATGAAAGTGAAAAGTGAAAGTGAAGTCGCTCAATCGTGTCTGACTCAGCGACCCCATGGACTGCAGCCCACCAGGCTCCTCCGTCCATGGGAGTTTCCAGGCAAGAGTACTGGAGTGGGGTGCCATTGCCTTCTCCAACTACAGGCTATATTGGCTAGTATTTCTACAGTGTATCTTTTGTCTATTAGTTCATACTCGGCATTTCTGTGTCTTTTTATTTAAAATGTCTCTTGTGAACAGCGCTGAGAGAGAAGGGAATAACAGTTTTGCCTCCTAGACATAGCTCCTTGCAGGGTGGGAAACTGAGCTTGCAAACAGAACCCTTTTAAGAATATCACAGGAGAAGCCATGTCCCAGGTAAAGACTGAACGTCCTTCAGTCAATGCAAAAAGTGAAGAGACTGGGTGACAACTTATCCACCATGGAAGGGGATTTCCAAGGGCAGAGCAAATCATTCTTTGGAGTGTATGAGGGTCAGGGAATAGAGGAAGGCTGGGAAAATGCTGAAATGAGAATAGAAGACCAGAAGGGGCTGGTCCTCGGGGTCTGCAAGGCTCCAGACAGAGTATTGGTGTTATTTTCTAGAGGGTGAGCCAAGCTGAGCTCTGCAACTGCTGTGTGTTGAATCCCTCTCTCCTGGGCAGCGTTGCCGTTTGTCTTTGTCCTTCCCTTTGTTGGCACACTTTACGGGCTGCAGTATTTCAGTGGTGAGATGGAAGTCTTCTCCCCCTTCTGAGACAGAAAGGCAGATCTCCACTGCCCACTCTCCTAAAGACAGAGGACGTAGACCCCTTGCTCCCACGTCTCTCCTGACTCTGCAGGACTCAGAGGCAGGGAGACCCCAGCCTACCCACCTTGAGCACCTCCCTGGACCAATGTGTGCAAAGAACAAGTGAATCAGAGCTCATGTGACATTCCTCCAAGGATAACTTGATACCACCAGCCAAGCTCTTTCCAGGGTTTGCTTGCTCCAGTTCTTCCTCTGACAAGACAATCCAGACTCTTGCCAGCCTTGGAAGAAGGAAGCTCCATGTGGCTCCACCAACCAGAGATCCCACAGCTGCCCTTGGTCCCCAAGGGCACGCTTGGCAAAAATCTGTGGCAGCCTGGAATTGAGTGGAGGAATAGAAACTCCTGTACAAGTTTCTAACTTCGTAAATCTGTGTGTAATTTTTAAATTGAACTGACCCTCTTGTGACTTAAAAACAGCTCATATAAATTACCTGAAAATAGGGATTTTCTATTCCCTATGATTTCATTATATAAAACCTGGCTAAGGCTATTATGAACTGGGTTACAATTTGTTCTTCTGTTGCCTTCCATTTGAAACACCTACATCTGATATGGGTTTTGGATGTTGTCAGCCACTTTCACTGGCTTCCCGGGTGGCGCTAGTGGTAAAGAACCTGAGTGCCAAACCAGGAGACATAAGAGCCTCAGGTTCAGTCCTCGAGTCGGGAAGATCCCCTGGAGGAGAGCATGGCAACCCATGCCAGTATGCTTACCATGGACAGAGGAGCCTGGGGGGCAACAGTCCACAGGGTCACAAAGAGTCAGACATGACTGAAGCGACTTAGCGTGCACTCGCAGCCACTTTCACACAATTTTCCTGATCTCCCACCCAGACTTGTGTCTTGGATGTCTTGCAGATGTGTTCCTTATGAAGAAATGCAAACAGATGCCCTGCACAACTTATTTGGGCTGCACAGGTCCTCAGAGCTAGCTCCTGCCTCCTTCAGAAGGCAGCATACCCCTCTGCTCCTGGCTCTGGCACCTGGGAGGCCAGTGTCCCCCTGGGGCGTGGTGGCCGGCAATCCACCTCTCTAGTTCACCAGAAGGCACATAGCTCTCTGGAAACCGCAGAAAGGGTGGTTTAGCTGGAACTTCCTGGCGCACGTATTATGTGACCTTGAGATGATCACACGGCCTCTCCATGAAGGATCATCATTAATTGTCCTCTCTTCCTGAGACTCATGGATGGAGTTTGAACGTGGCCTCTTCATTTCCAATACGTAGCATCAGATCTGTGGCCCAGAAGTGTCCCAGGCAATGCCTGGGCTCCTGAAGTGCCCAGCTCAAGGATGAGCATGGATTCCCACTTCCACAAATCCTCCCCAGACATGGAGGTCTACATGGAAATGAATCAACATTAAATAGATTAAAAACATGATTCTTCATTGCACTAGCTACAACTCAAGCGTTCAACAGTCACTCCTGGAGAGGACTTGGGAAGGTGAGCCTAGACAGCACAGGTGGAGAACTTCCCATCAAGTGCGGGAAGTCTGTTCTGAGCACAGCCCTAGACGTGATTCATCTCTCCATCCACATACCAGCATCACGTTTTGGCCCAAACAAAACACCCAGCATGTGAGAAGTCCAAATGTCTGTCTGTCTCTGCTCCAGGCTTGAAAAAAAAACAGGCTAAACCAGGTCTTTCTTGTGATTGCAGCATCACAGTCAGTGGAAACCAGAGAGAAGAGCGTGTGTGATGTGGGATCCAACAGAATGGAGTCAAGAATAAAAAGAAATTATAGTGAGTTGTTGTTCTTGTTCAGTCACTTGATTCTTTTGCTACTCTAAGGACTGAAGCCTGCCAAGCTCCTCTGTCCATGGGATTCTCCAAGCAAGAACACTGGAGCGGGTTGCCAGGCCCTCCTCCAGGAGATCTGCCAGACCCAGGGATCAAACCTGCATCTCCTGCATTGCAGGTGGACTCTTACCACTGGGCCACTGAACAAGGTCAAATGGGAACTCTTGGTAATAAGCCAGAACCAACTTACATACTTTTTGAAGATTTTGATTAATGCCAAGTCACCTGACCAGCCCGTCTGAGGAATCTAGGTGTGTTAAAGCCATGTGCATCATCAAAGAAGGAGCTGGAAAGGATAGGATCCATCAGGTGGGATTTAAAACCCAGACACATAGATTATATGATGTTTATTAAAAATATATTAAAAGTAAAAATGTTTTATAAACTATTGTGGGAGTCTGTATTAGTTTGTTAGTGCTACTTCAGGAAATTAGCACAAACTGGACAGCTTACAGCACAGAAATTTATTCTGCCACAATCCCAGACTCAGGCAGTCTGTAGTCAAGGTGTCAGCAGAGTTGAGCTCCTTCTAGAGGCTCTGATGGAGCATCCTTCCTGCCTCTTCCAGCTTCTGGAGGCTTCAAATGTTCCTTGGCTTGTGGCCACATCCCTCTAATTCCTGCTTTTGTCTTTACTTGGCCTCTTTCTATTCTGTCTGTGATAAAGACACTTCTCACTGGCTTTAGGTCCCTTAGAACAGTAGAGAACAATCTCATCGTGAGATCCCTAATTTATTCACGTCTGCAAAGATCTGTTTTTTAAATAAGGTCACATGCACAATGTCAGGGATTTGGACATGGCCGTATACTTGGGGGAACCAGCATTTAACCCGTGATTGTACTGCTAAAATATACTAAATATCTTTATACAAATTAAGTAATAGCAAAATTTATAGAGGGTGTGTGTGTGTGAATTAATCTTAAAATAAGCTGATAATACGAATCTTTCACCGAGCAAGGCTCACTAACACTAATGAGCTCTGCTATTACAAGGGCGGGTCATCAGTGTCTTCAGTGATCAGCTTCTTCCCTGGGGCCTTTGACTCATCCAAGCACAGCAGAAACAGCCCAAGGCAGCATCGCGTCCTGTAAGCACTCCGTTCAAGACGCTGACCATCTGCTCCCAGCGAGAAGGCGCCGGTGGCCTCCCAAAGGCTCCAGCCGTGACTCCAGCAGCGCCTCGGTGCCGCCGATAGGGTGGTGGGGGCAGTGTGGCTCCGTGGCCCATCTCGGCGGTGCAAACGCTGCTCGGTTCCATCAGGGTTTGGGGGAAGCCCACGCCAGGTATCACTGGTTCAGAAGAATAACCACAAAGAGTACGGCCGTGGCTGCCTGGGGTATCTCTGGAGGGGAACATCCCATCGTGAACAGGCCCTTAGACAAGGAACTCTGGGAAAACTGGATGAAGAGGGGCGTAGATGACAGGGAGCCCAGGTCCTTCTGAGCTGGTCCTGACGCCTGCCTAAGAAGAGCGCCCCTCTGGGGCTCCATCCATTCTCCTCCAGGAGCTCGGGACCCTCCGCCAGCTTTCACGCCCAGAGTGATGAATGAGCAGGGACTCCCATCTGCCCGCGACAGTCAGAGAATATTCATTTCATTTCACTTCTGACCTTTTTGGTATTCTGCAAACCCACAAGGTCTGGCCTGCATAATAATATCTGAGGATCAGAGACGAGTGTTTAGAGTGTCAACCAACTTGTGTTGACTTGACCTTATGGTTTTACAGCCCATATTAATCTTAATTGCACTGTTAAAATATAGTAAATATCTTTATACAAATTAAGTGATAATAGGAATTTGCAGAGGTTTTTTTTTTTTTATGAATTAATCTTAAAATAAGCTGATTATTCAAATCTTTAACCAAGCAACAGCTAATCCAGAATACAAACATTACTTTGATAAGATACATTCAAACAAACATTTTTGTGGCAAATATTAGCAGAAACCAGGCAATAATTGGGAGATGGCATTCAGTGACTGACAACTGTGAAAATAAAGGGGTTGACCAGATGTTCCTGCTGCTCACAACCATGTTCTAGAACTGAGTCCACTCTGGATTCACCATCCTCTATTGGGTAAAAGAAACTTGAGTGTTTGGGGCAAAAAGCATAAGGACGTTTTGTGAAGTTCACATCTTAGGGAGAACCCAAGGGGGGAAAAATCTGTGTTAAACTTTTATTGCTAAGCTGTGTTTTCATTTGACAGAAGATACATTCATTCAGCAATTACTCAGTTCTTACTGACTGTCAGACACTGCTTCTGCTGAACAAGTGATAACATTTTAGCTTCACAAGTAACTTCTGAACTGAGCTTATTTACATCTTTGCTTTGGCCAACAGGAAGCTCAGTGCTGAATTTTTAATTTAGTCCAAAATGATATAGTATGCATTTCTTTATAGTTTCACACACAATGCATTTTTTTAAAGATTTTTATTGGATGAGAACCATTTTTAAAGCCTTTATTGAATTTGTTATAGTATTACTTTGTTCTGTGTGTTGGTTTTTTGGCCACAAGGCATGTGGAATCTTACTTCCCCAACCAGGGATCAAACTCATACTCCCTGTACTGGAAGACAAAGTCTTAACTGCTGGATCACCAGGGAAGTCCCTCACATGCAGTACTTAATGGTTTGTAAAGTTTGTAATGGTTTGTAATGTACGTGCAAAATGTTGCTATTGTTCAGTTGCTAAGTCATGTCCAACTCTTTGTGACCCCGTGGACACCAGCAAGGCAGGCTTCCTTCTTCTTCACCATCTCCCACAGACAGCTCAAACTCATGTCCAATGAGTCAGTGATGCCATCCAACCATCTCTCTGTCGTCCCCTTCTCCTCCCGCCTTCAATCTTTCCCAGCATCAGGGTCTTTTCCGATGAGTCAGCTCTTTGCATCAGGTGGCCAAAGTATTGGAGTTTCAGCTTCAGCATCAGTCCTTCCAATAAATATTCAGGGCTGATTTTCTTTAGGATTGACTGGTTTGATCTCCTTGCAGTCTAAGGGTCTCTCAAGAGTCTTCTCCAACACCACAGTTCAAAAGCATCAATTCTTTAATGCTCAGCTTTCTCTGTAGTCCAACTCTCATATCCGTACACAGAAAAACTGTAGCTTTGTCTAGATGGACATTTGTCAGCAAGGTAATGTCTCTGCTTTTTAATATGCTGTCTAGGTTGGTCACAGCTTTTCTTCTAGGAGCAAGCATCTTTTAATTTCATGGATGTAGTCATCATCTGCAGTGATTTTGGAGCCCAAGAAAATAAAGTCTGATTTGGTTTCCATTGTTTCCCTGTTTATTTGCCATGAAGTGATGAGACTGGATGCCATGATCTTAGTTTTTTGAATGTTGAGTTTTGTGTCAGCTTTTCACTCTCTTCTTTCACTTTCATCAAGAGGCTTTTTAGTTCCTCTTCACTTTCTGCCATAAGGGTGGTATCATCTGCATATCTGAGGTTATTGATATTTCTCCTGGCATTCTTGACTCCAGCTTGTACTTCCTCCAGCCCAATGTTTCTCATGATGGACTCTGCATAGAAGTTAAGTAAGCAGGGTGACAACATACACCTTTGATGTACCCCTTTCCCAATTGGAAACCAGTCTGTTGTTCCATGTCTGGTTCTGTTGCTTCCTGACCTGCATACTGATATCTCAGGAGGCAGGTCAGGTGGTCTGGTATGCCCATCTCATGAAGAATTTTCCACAGTTTTTTGTGATCCACACAGTCAAAGATTTTGGCATAGTCTATAATGCAGAAGTAGATGTTTTTCTGAAACTTTCTTCCTTTTTCTATGATCCAGTGGATGTCGGCAATTTGATCCCTGGTTCCTCTGCCTTTTTAAATCCATCTTGAACATTTGGATTCTGTTCACGTACTGTTGAATACAGTTCCTGCTGTATACCTTCTCTATCCAGTTTCCTCACCCCCATGGATTGCATATCTCTCATATTTGTTAATCCTTTTCTTTTCTATTTTATTTAGTTATATCCTGTATATGTGTGTGTGTGTGTGTGTGTGTGTGTGTGTGTGTGTGCTTATACAATATAGTCTTTGATTTGTCTCTGAGCCTCATAAAATCATATTATATTCTACTCATTGTTTTAGGATTTTTTTTGACTTATCATAATTCTAGGATTTATTTAAGTAGATGCTTTTCTCCTTGTAGCTATCCATCTTAAGACAGCTGTCTCAGTTCAGTCGCTCAGTTGTGTACAACTCTTTGCGACCCCATGAATCGCAGCACGCCAGGCCTCCCTGTCTATCACCAACTCCCAGAGTTCACACAGACTCACGTCCATCGAGTCAGTGATGCCATCCAGCCATCTCATCCTCTGTCATCCCTTTCTCCTCCTGCCCCCAATCCCTCCCAGCATCAGACTCTTTTCCAATGAGTCAACTCTTTGCATGAGGTGGCCAAAGTACTGGAGTTTCAGCTTTAGCATCATTCCTTCCAAAGAAATCCCAGGGCTGATCTCCTTCAGAATGGACTGCTTGGATCTCCTTGTCTAGTTTAAGACAAATTCTCTATCTATTTTCTTGTTGATGAATTTAGGGGGATTTCTGGTTTTGCTTGTATGAACCAAGACTTCTATGAATACTCATGTGCATGTCTCCTGGTACATATATGCAAAAATTTCTGCTGTATATCTAAGTATGAAATTGATTTATCAAATATTCACCTTCATAAAAGTATGCCAAATTTTTTCCAAAGGAGTTCAGTCCAGTTCAGTTGTTCAGTCTTGTCCGACTTTTTGTGACCCCGTGAACTGCAGCACACCAGGCCTCTCTGTCCATCACCAGCTCCCACAGTTTACCCAAACCCATGTCCATCGAGTCGGTGATGCCATCCAACTATCTCATCTTCTGTCGTCCTCTTCTCCTCCTGCCCTCAATCTTTTCCAGCGTCAGGGTCTTTTCAAATGAGTCAGCTCTTTGCATCAGGTGGCCAAAGTTTTGGAGTTGCAGCTTCAGCATCAGTCCTTCCAATGAACACCCAGGACTGATCTCCTTTAGGATGGACTGGTTGGATCTCCCTGCAGTCCAAGGGACTCTCAAGAGTCTTCTCCAACACCACAGTTCAAAAGCATCAATTCTTCAGCACTCATCTTTCTTTATAGTCCAACTCTCACATCCATACATGTCCAAAGGAGTGGCTACAAATTATATTTGATTCAGCAACAAAGAAAAACTCCTCTTGATTCAGAGCCTGATCAATCTTAAATTTTGTCAGACTTCCACGTTTTTGACCAACTGTGCCTGCCAAGTCGCTTCAGCAGCGTCCGATTCTTTGTGATTCTGTAGAATGTAGCCCACCAGGCTCTGTCCATGAGAGTCTCCAGGTAGGAATTCTGGAGTGGGTTGCCGTGACTTTCTCCAGGGGATCTTCCCAACTCAGGGGTCAAGCCTGCACCTCATAAGCCTCCTGCACTGGCAGGCGAGCTCTTCGCTGCTACTGCCACCTGGGAAGCCCTTTGACCAACTAGTAGAAGGAAAACAGTGCGCATCTGCCTTTTTCTGATTGCTACTGAAGTTGACGTTTATTTCCCATGTATTTTTGCCACGTGTGCTTCCTTAATGCTCACAGGATTATCCAGGTTTCCATGTTTTATGCATGTGGCTGTGTTTTCAAAAATTATATTTTCCTAGAAAGGCATCAATTTTATCTAATTTTTCTGTTTTTTTAAAAAAACGTTATTTGCATTATTTGTATAATTTCTGCAATACTAGAGTTCTGTCCCATTTTCATTTTTAATTTTTTAAAATTGCATTTCTCACTTTTTATTAATCTTTATTAATTCTGCTATTGTTTTTCTATGATTTTAAGTATGTAGCTCATTAATTTTGTCTTTCATTATTTTTAATATATGCCTCAACTAATATATGCATCAAAGGATTTAAATATCTCTTGATGTATCTCATAAGTTTTATATAAGTAGTATATTTGTTATATTTTGTTCTAAACACTTTCTAATTTCCTTTTAAATTTTTCTTTGATCATGAATTGTTTTGAAGTGACTAAAAATATTCCAAATATAAAGAGTTTTCTAGGTGTTTATTTGTTTTCAGATTCTAGTGCAATTAAAATGGGTTTACAGAAGACCATCTGATTAAAATTCCCGGAAATTTTCTGAGGCTAGAATTATGGTCGGACAAGAGGTCAGCTTTAGCAAATGCTCCACCTGCTTTGTTTTTTAACTATTTCTTTCCTCCTGTTTGCTTTGGGCTTAGTTTGTTCTTTTCAAATTTTTGAGGTAGAAAATTGAATTACTTATTTGAGGCCTTTCTTATTCGCTAATTCCTTACTGTTATATACATTCCTCTAAGCACTGCTTTAGCTACATCCCGCAAGTTCTGACACAGTGACTTTCATTCAGTTCAAAGTGTTTTCACATTATCCTCGAGATTTCTTTGACCATGGAATCTGAGCAATGTGTTGTCTAATTTCCAAACATTTGAACATTTTCCAAATATTTTCCTGTCATTGATTTCCAGTATGATTACACTGTGGTCAGAGAGCATATTTTGTGTGATGTCAATTCTTTCACTTTTGATATCAACTGTTTTATGACCAAAATATGGTTTTCCTTGGAGACTGTTTCATATGCCCTTGAAAAGAATGTATATGCTGCTGCAGCTGGATGGACTGTGTTATAAATTTTAATTTGGGTCAAGTTGATTGACAATGCGGGGCAAATCTTTTCTATCCTCACTGATTTACTACCTACTTATTCTATTGATTATTAAGAAAGGGAGTTAACTTCTCTCATTACTAATTTTAGATTTATCTATTTATCTTTCAATTTATATCAGCTTTGCTTTCAAGTTAGGTATATGCACTTTTAGGGTTATTACATCTCACTTGGGAACTGATCCTTTTATAATTAAACGATGTTCCTTTCTAATTTCCGGCAATGTTCCTTCTTCTAGAATCTATTTTGTGTGATAGTAATGAAACCACTCCAGCTTTTTTTTGATCTGTATTTGCCTGGTATATCTTTTTCCATCAATTGATTTTTAACTTATCTACAGAATTATAGATAGATTTCTTATAGATAATATATAGTTGAGAATAATCAAAACAACAAATCAGAGACCTCATTATCTTGTTAGTCATTTCAAGTTCAAGGCATTGATTTTCCTCTTGATTCTGCCATTTAAAAAATTTAGATTCCTCAGATAGCTGCTTTAGTCACTCTTTATAGAGTTTTTTCGTTGTAATCAGTGTGAGGGATGGGTGGAGTGAGCTTATTCTGTCTTAGCCAATTCGTGAAGTCATTATGTACCTAGTTGTATCTGTGCACACACGCACACCACGGTTATGCACACAGTCCCTGGTTTCAGCAGGGAGGATGAGGCGCACGCTGACGCTGGCCGGACAGTTGGGACACTGATGCAGTTAACGGGAGACCAAGACTAAGAATATCCGTGTAGAAACTTAGCTGCACTGGAATCGAGCCATGTTCTGAAAGTCAATCAAATAAGAATGCTCAAGAGCATCCACAGATGTCAAGAAGAGCAAGAAATCAAGGCTATTTTCTGGGATTTTGACCTGAGAAATTGGGTGATGGTATCATTCACTGGAAAAGGGAAAATTTGAGGCGCGGAAAGCAGATTGAAGAAATCTAGACTGTGTTTTGTCAATACTAAGTCTGGGGAAGAGGAACAATATTAAGATGGATAAGAGGAACAATGATCAGATGGCAGGTTGGTCAACCACAGTCAGCAAGGGGAGTAAGAATGAGAAACCAACAAAGTAGAAGAAAAACAAAGAGTTGGTGTCCAGAGAACAAACAGAAAGTGTTCCAAGAACAAATAAGTGATCACCACGTTGCCCGCTGCAGACTGGTCAAATTAGAAGGAAAATATTGCCGCTGATTTGGGCGAGTTGATCGTGACACAGCCATTTCAGTGAGCTCACATGAGGGCCCGTGTCTGACATGGCTGAGAAGAAGACGGGGCTAAGGAAGTGGGGCAGCGAGCAGTCATCTTTTGTACTGCGGTTCGGTGTGCACGGACCCCTGTGTGTGTGTGTAATAAAGACGCACAATCAGAAATCACAAGAAAAGCTGAAAATAGGAACTGCTTGATCCTCTGTTTCTTCTTTTTAATGTATTCTCATTTCTATAGCTTGAGAGAAGATTCTACACCTGCTAACTAAATCAATGGAACACTTGCGAATAAAGGGCTTAGAGAGTTTGGGGCCACTTCTTTCTTTACTAATAATCATCAAGTAATTCTTCTCATTGTAAACAGACTGAATCCAGCTCCCCAAATCACAGAGTCATGACAGCCTACGGTGGGAATTTCTAAATTAAAAATCCCAAGATTCCAAGAAATGTCTTCTGTATTTCTGAGGCCCAAAAATAAATATAGAATCATTTCAAAATTAATTTTTAATTGGAAAAGTGTTACATGCATGTGATTTAAAACATCAGGAAGCATAGAAATGTATAAAATAAAAACATAATCCACTCTCCATCTTGGGTCTCATTTTTCAGAAGCAACCATGGCCAGCAGTTTATTTTGTACTTAGGAGTATATCCTTTATTCTGATACAAAGAAGGTGATATTGAACACACTGTTCTTTAGATACTTTTCACTTAATAAAATATCATAAAGTTACTCCACGTTGTCACTGAAGAGCTATCTCATTTTTTCCAACTTTCACTCATGCTCTATATCACATTTTTATTTTAAAAGCTCCTTACCAATTTCAGGTTGCTTCTTGATTTTCTTTTTCCTCTTTCTACAGACCGTCCTACAGTTAACTTACTATTACACATCTCTTGGTGTCTTGGCAAATATATCTATAGGATAAATTCTTCACAACGGATATACACTTTAAAATTTGGATAGATATTGCCAAATTGCCTCCAAAACCCTATTTTCAGTTTGTATTCTCACCAATAGAGTACATGAGTACGGCCTTTTCCCACGTTCTTGCCTACACATGCGTGATGGATGACATCAGTGGCCTGGATCCTTTACCTTCCCTGGGCCGTGGCCTTTGTCACGCGACTTAGCAGCCCCTCCCACCAGAAGGCCAGAGATGTTTTCCGCTGTTGACCGTGAGCTTGCCCGTGGACTTGCCCTGGCGCGGTGGAGCACTTACTCTGGCCTTGGAGCAAGCCTTAACAGCACGGGGCCCCTTTCTGGCACTGTTGCTCAGGTGAGATTCCTCCAGACGCCTGCCCGCGTCCGGAAGAGCTGGGCTGGCAGCTGGCACACTGGAGGTCAGGAAGAGACTCCGAGTGCCCCCGCTCCTCCTGCTGGCCGCCGCCGTTTCTGCCAGGAGGCTGACCCCTCCTGGAAGCAGAGTCTCAAGGCCCTGGCACTATTCTGCTCTCTCACAGGCATCTTGTTTAACAGCAGATTTCACCTCCTCTCCTTAAACTTCCACTTGAACAGACTGACCTTGCAACCCACCTTTCTCTGCCTTTCAGTCTGGTATCAGGCGGAAAAAATCCTCTGGCTCCCGAAAGTGGAGAGGACCCTGAGGTCACCGGTCATAACTCACTGTGTGGAAACGGGGCCAGCGCTGACCCTTTGTTCTCCTTTCCCACCGCCGCCCTTCCTCCAGGCCACATGGGGGAGGGCTGCAGGGTCTGGGAGCTCGCAGAGCCCACCCCTCCGTTAGCACTCATTCCTCCAGGCTGCGGCCTCCCTGGGACCTGCAGCTGGACTGGAGCACCCCCGTGGGGACGCCTGGCTCCCAGAGCTGGGGCGGGGGGGGCTGGGGAACAAAGGAGAAGCAGGCCCCCGCCCCACGCCAGGCCTGGCCGGGGTCAAGTCCAAAACCGCCTTTGCGATCACTCTTCATGTAGCTCCTGTGCTTCTTGAAAGCCTCTGAAGCCCGCAAATGCTACTGTTGTGGTTGTTGTTATTATTATTTGTCATTCTCCACAGTCTCAGACGCACTGAGGCCAGCTTTTCGACCGGGAGGCAGACTTTCGACTTGTCAGAGCAGAAGTATATGAACCTCGGTGCAAAGCAGAGCAAAACCACCATTAGTCAGGAGACAGAGAAGGTCCTGACGTGATTCTCTGCATTTTAGTGACTCAAAAAGAGTAATAAGAAAACTCCCCCTACAGGCGCTCCGCGGTTAATGCAAAGTAAACAGAGGAATGTCCTGCAACATATTTGCTCATCTATCAAGCCCATCCAGAGTATTTTCACTTGACTTCTTCAAAACAAAACCTTTTCGCCACGGCCTCCTGAAACTCCTATCCCAGGAGAATAATGCAGCAAGCACGCCCCTCCCCCCTTCCAGTCCCCGAGGCCGCGATGTTCAACAGTAACGCTACAGGGGCTGTTTTTGCAAAGGGAAGAAAATTATCCTGTACATTTTCCCTCTTATTCTCATAAACTCCCTGGGCCAAAGGAAGGACTTTTAACAGGCGGATGTTTGATTCCCCCCAAACTGAAGACGAGGAATGAAAGAACACGGAAGCCATGTAGAAATCAGTGTCACCCCGGCTCTCCCTGACCTCGGGGACAAACACATAATTGATAAATAAACTGGCAGTGACCCATCGCCTGGCTGCAACCCAGAACTAAACTTCTTGTCTTTTTTGCAAACCCACTCTGCCCTGTCATCACCTGAAAATTCTTATACCAGCTTGTATTTTAGGACCAGCAAGCAAGGGTGGTTTAAATATTTGGTTCCAAATTAGAAGGAAAGCCTGCCAGAAAATCACTTCGAATTAAATAAAGTGGTGTTTTATGGGAATCCCTCACAGCTGCTGCGCGGGGAGAAATACTCCTCGCTGTACGTTTGTCCTGGGCACTTTAAATGAAACGGGCTGTCCGGGAGGCCCTGGAGAGGCAGGAAGTCCAGGCTGTGGTCACCTCAGGGGGTTAGGAGGTGGGTGCAGGGTAAGCTCCCGATCACAAAAGCGCATTGTTCCTTCTGGAGGGCTCGTTACTCTGCAGGTACATATATTATGAGCCCGAAAGTTGAAAAAGCTCTTGGTTTTTGTTAATGTGTTCCCAAACCGCTAATTATTTCCTGCTGTCTGGAGGTGCTAAATGCATAAACACATGGACTCCTCGGCTTAAAAAATTAGGGCTTCATTTTTCTCCTGGATGAATCAGTGTGAAGGATGATGCCATATACCGAGATCCTAACCCAGATGAGGACTAAATGCTGCGCTTGGGGCCCGTGAGGGGTTGGGGGGGCAGCAGCTCTGAGCCCGGGCTGAGGACCAGCACATGTGCTTCCTCCTTGGAAAGAACAGGGGAGGAGCATGTTGCCTTCAGCTCAGCTGTGGCTCTGAGCTCACAAAGGAGGGTCTAAGAGTGTGCCTTCCGTCGCCTGACAACACACGCTGATGCGTAAAAACACGGGCCTCGGAGGTCTTGTGTGGACCCAGGACAGGTAAAAATATATTGTCCCTTTGGCTAAATAGATATTTTCATGTCCAGAGAGGCGCTTTATAAGTTCCAAAGCTCAGTAGCAGTGAGTCCTCAATTACATTGATGTTTAAGTTATTCTACATTAAATGTCAACACTTCACAGTTAAATGTCAACACTTTGATTAATTCCAGGATGTCCCTAAACGTCCTTCCCCCAACCCCACCCCAGGCCCACGCAGACAAGTGGGGATGAAGCTGAGCTGACATCACTGAAGGAAGACAAATCATCCACGGCCTCTCAGGCTGGTGCCAAGCCCTGGTCCTGCTCAGACGTGGGCCATGGCTGCTGGTCCCGGACCACGCTCGGCACAAGGAGGGACCTGCTCTGCAGAGGCGTGCCGCGGGAGTCGTGGGGGAGGGTCATGTGAGCCCAGGACGTGGGCCATCTCACCGCATCCGGGGTCCCGGGAGCCAGCGATCCTGTGAAGACTCATGCCCACCTAGCCAGAGCCGGAGAGAAGTTTGCAGAGGATCGGGGGCTTGCGGGGGAAGAGCCACAAGCCAGAGGTACTGTTTATTCTACGGCAGCGGAGATAACAGACCCGCTCTTCTCAGCCTCCTGCTGGGCTTCACCTGTTCAAAGGCATCTTCTTCAGGAAGACCCATGCCTCGCCCTTCTGCCTCCCACAGGTAGCAGCGGACATGTCATCACCTCTTGTCTCATACCGGACAAAGTCCAGATCAGGATTTGGGGGTGTAGCTTCCCATCGTAAATCAACTATGCTTCAATAAAAGGGTTGTTTTTTTTTTTTTTAAAGATACAACATTGTGAATCAAATTTACTCCAATTAAAACTTATTTTAAAAATAATGTAAATCAACTATACTTCAATAAGATTTTTTTAAAGATAAAACATTGTGAATCAACTTTACTCCAATTAAAACAATTTAAAAATAATAAAGCCAGTGGGTATTATCATAAAATAATAACTACCACTTTCAGAGGAAAGAAACGGCAGTGGACCCCACTTCACACCTTTCATATAGAAAGAAAGTGACAGGCTCCTCTGTCCATGGGATCCTCCAGGCAAGAACACTGGAGTGGGTTGCCATTTCCTTCAGGGATCGAACTTGAGTCTCCTGCGTTGCTGACAGATTCTTTACCATCTCAGCCACCAGGGAAGCCCTTCACACAGAATGACTAATATCAAAAAAGTAAAAGAACCTGCATGCCAACACAGGAGACATGAGATGTGGATTCGATCCCTGGGTTAGGAAGATCCCCTGGAGTAGGAAATGGCAACCCACTCCAGTATTCTTGCCTGAAAAATCTCATGGACAGAGGAGCCTGGCGGGCTGCAGTCCACAGAGGCGCAAGGAGTCGGACACAGTTGAAGCGACTGAGCCCACAGCCCCATTTATCCCCTAAAAATAGATCCATGAAGATTACCAATTTAAAATGAGCTACTAAAAATGTAGACAGAAACAACTGAAGTCACACTCTGCATTCTGAGACTTGAAGAAGAGGGAAACGTCGATAAAAATCATGTTACATGTTCGTACTAGATCAGCTGAACTCCAGCGGCCAGATTCTATACAGTCCGTCTGGGTAAGGTTTACCTAGTTTTCTGCAAAGTATTTCCATTTCCTGGAGATCGCAGTTGTGGCTATAGAATCGTTATTGGCCACTGTTCGGGGCATCTCTGATTCACGTCATCGTTTGGGCAGTGCCATGAGAAGCACAGACTGGTGCCTTTCGAGTGTGAAGGCCCATTGAGCCCCATCCCATCGGGAAGTGGAGGGAGCGTCATTCTCCCGGAAGTCCTTGCAGCATGTGTCGCTGTTCGGCCGTTAGGCTCAAGGGGCCCTTGTGCATCTTCCCAGGAAATGAAACTGCTCCTGCTTCAGTCACTGTCCTCACACGAGCTCCTGCAGCGCGAGAGGCAGGCTGCCTCGGTCAGCTTGCTGGCTGCTTCTGCGTCTGTGTCGTCCTCATCTCCTGTCCCACCGATGCTCACTGCCATGCAGCCTGGCAGACGCGCATCCTTTCTCAGATTGATTCCTGGGTTTTCCTATTTGAAGGCAACTCCATCACCCTCCTTCCTCCTCCTCCATCCTCCTCCTCCCAGCCCTATCTCTTTTCTGAGCCAGTCACCGAGCGCAGTTACCTCTTCTGATCAAGTTTATAGCACCTGCATTTCTTTCCCCAGATGACACATACCCACTCCCCGTGGCCCGCCAGGCTCCTGTCTGCAGTTCATTTCTCCCTGCACCAGGGAGTGTCTCCCTCAATAGCAGCCTCTGTCCAGGACACACCCGGGCTGACCTTCCACCAGTGCCCTCCTGAGCTCAGTCTTCACATCCGTCCTCCAACAAGCCCACTGCTGCCTCTCTGCATTCCATCTTTTCTGGTTTGAGGGATCTTCTCTAGATAGTGGTCACTCTGGACCTCCAAGTGTATCTTCCATCTCTGCTCCCTTCTCATGCTGTACTTGCCTGAAACGCTTTCCATCCTCACGTGCACCTCTCTGCATCTTTTTCTCTCTGCCAGTCCACGTGGAATAGCATCTCTCCCAGGAAGGGCTCCACTTCTTGTTGCTGTTGTTGTTCAGTTGCTAAGTCATGTCCCACTCTTTGCAACCCCATGGACTGTGGCATGCCAGGCTCCCCTGTCCTTCAAACTCTCTCCAGGAGTTTGCTCACACTCATGTCCATTCAGTCATGTCCATTGAGTCGGTGATGCCATCCAACCGTCTCATCCTCTGCTACTCCATTCGCCTGCTGCACTCAATCTTCCCCAGCATCAGGATCTTTTCCACATCTCACCTCCTCCAGTACTTGCTGTCTGCACCTCTCTTTTGACGTCTATGCATAGGAGAGCAGTCAAAACTACACGGCAAGTAAGAGGCTTTATTTCCTCCACTAGACTCTCAGCATTTAGAAGGAAGGGATCGTGTAGCATTTCCCATCAATTTCTGCACAGGATTTAGCACAATGCTGTACCTTCTGCAAATTCTCAATAAACACAAGTTAATTGAGTATGAAAACCTGGTATTGTTTGCTTTACAACATACCTGCTCCTGTTGTATTTGTCTCTCACTAGTTAAGCAACTTAGCAGCAGCAGCAGCGGACTAACTAGAAGGCTTCCCAGGTGGCTCAGCTCAAAGAATCTGCCTGCCAATGCAGGAGATGCAGGGGACGTAGGTTCAACCCTTGGGTCAGGAAGATCCCCTGGAGGAGGAAATAGCAACCCACGCCAGTATTCTCGCCTGAAAATTCCTATGGACAGAGGAGCCTGGCGAGCTACAGTCCAAGGAGTTGCAAAGAGTCAAACACAACTGAGCGACTGCAAATACAGTCATGCACACAGACCATCTAGAAGCAATAAACAGAGGCGGGCTTCCAACTCCCTCTGCCACTCTTGGGGTTTTCACAGTTGAAGTTAGCTTTGGAGCCCCAGTGTCAAGAAGATATTCTTGGGTCCTGTGCTAGTCTGAGAAGGTCAGTTTAGTTCAGTCACTCAGTCGTGTCCGACTCTTTGCGACCCCATGAATCACAGCACGCCAGGCCTCCCTGTTCATCACCATCTCCCGGAGTCTGAGAAGGTAGCCCTACTTAAATGTGCGAATGCACTGCGGGGTGCTTTTTTTTTTTTTCCTCCTAATGGCACTGTTTTTCCTCCAAATAGTAGTGCCTGATTTTACTGTCCTGTGTCCCAGGACAAAGCCAGTGATCCATTTCTGGCTTTCAAACAACCCCTAGCACACGCTGATGAAAGAACTGGCATTTGTAGCTCTGCTCCAGGCAAGCACAGCCACCAAGGAGTCAGATACAGAAAAGCAGTGATAAAGTTCTGGGTGGAGGAGGCCAGAGGAAGTTCTAAGCATGGGAATGGAGCCTGGGAACCTGGGAGACATTCCAAGGCTGTCCCAGCTCTGGAGGGAGGTCAGGGAGCCCTGCGTCAGCCCCTCTTCTGAACATGGAAGAGCACCCGGGACGAGCCAGGAAGGTCCCTGTGGCCCCTGGAAGCGGGCATCAATCAGGCTGCAGGCGGAGGATGCAGCACTCTTCTCATCTCAAAAAGAAACAGCAGTGAAAAAAAATTAACAAGGCTAAAATTAAACAGCAGTTGAGGGGTTCCTTATATTCTGGACTGATTTTTAAAATTGTAAAACCTGTCTAAATGCATGAATGAAGAGTTCCAGGGCAATGCTACAAAGCTGTAAAGAAGGCATGTGCCAATCCAAGACTCCTGGTTTTAACGGGACACCTGAGACTTCTCACAATTAAGCATGAGGTTGTCCGCCAGTTTGAGTGTATGCGTGTGTTTTGGTTTACGAGGGGGGTAGTGTTGTTATTATTCAGTTGCTAAGTTGTGTCCAGCTCTTGGTGAGCTCACGGACTGCAGCATGCCAGGCATTCCCTTGTCTTTCACCATCTCCCAGAGTTTGCTCAAATTCATGCCCACTGAGTCAGTGATGCCATCCCACCATCTTATCCTCTGTCACCACCTTCTCCTCCTGTCCTCAGTCTTTCCCAGCATCAGTATGTGTGTGTGTGTGTGTATGCATGTGTGTGTGTGTGTGCACGCACGGGGGTAGTATACATGTATATTATCCACAAGTATACGATGGCACCCCACTCCAGTGCTCTTGCCTGGAAAATCCCATGGATGGAGGAGCCTGGTGGGCTGCAGTCTATGGGGTTGCGAAGAGTTGGACATGACTGAGCGACTTCACTTTCACTTTTCACTTTCATACATTGGAGAAGGAAATGGCAACCCACTCCAGTGTTCTTGCCTGGAGAATCCCAGGGGCGGGGGAGCCTGGTGGGCTGCCATCTGTGGGGTCGCACTGAGTCGGACACGACTGAAGCGACTTAGCAGCAGCATAGTAATATATTGTATTAGGCGAGCCCAGAAAATTCACATGATGCAGAATACTTTTGCAACGTAATTAAAGTATCCCACATCAAATACATTTTTCTCTACTCATGTGCTAACAATTTGTGTTAGTATACTTCTGGATAATTAGAATAGAGATACACAAAGCTTTCTCTCATATTTTTTCAGAGTCCTTTATATTCTTGATAATGTCTACCTCATCTCTTCCATATTTTTAATGTAAGTGTAGTTGATTTACCACATTGTGCTAGCTTCAGATATGTGTGTGTGTGTGGGTATATATACACATACAGGTTTTTCTTTTAAAGATCTGGCTGCAATATATTTCAATTCTGCTGCTATCTTCCAGTTCCTTGATTTCTCTATTTTTCTGATTCCTTATTATCTCCTTTTATCATTATTAATTATATCTTACTACTTTCTTCAGATAATTTCTTGAATTCTTAGTCCTAGTTAATTAATTCTTGATTATTGGTTGTCTAGTACTAACTGAAAAGAAGGTGTGGTTTGTCCTCTGACTGTAGTTTGGGCTTATCTGGTATCTTCTGGGCACTGGCATGCTTACTGCAGTCATGTTTTACCTAGTCCACAATTGTTCTGACCAATGGAATGTTTAGAGATATTCTTTAAAAAATTTTTCCAGTTGGTTCTTTTTATTGTGGGCAGAGAAAAATGATTAAAGCTTTTCTACTTTGAGCAATGATGAAGATCATTTTTGCAAGTGTTCCATGGCAAAGATTTCTCAGTCAAAGAGCTTGATGCATGTATTTACTGGTACATATCTTTATTAACTGTCAGGTTAAATTCTCTTGTTTTGCAGAACGATTGTTGTTGCTTGTAGTTTTGAGTGCAGTTTGACTGTGTATCTTTTTGCTCCTGTTTACCTGCTATCTGCGGGCCTCGGGAGGATTCAAAGCTAAGACAGCAAGTAAACTTGCTTGAGAACCTTTTCATATTCGTCCAGCTGTTGCTGTCTTCCAGTCTGGCAATATTTTCCTCTCGCCTTTTGAAGGCAGTTTTTCTCATGCTCCCCTGATTTTGCTTCGTTATTGTCGTCACTGTTGTTTGAAGGTCTAGGACTTTGCTCTGTTCCCCCTGGATATGTGTGAGATATGTCACACCTTTGATTTTAGTAGTGATGACTTTTACAGCTGAAATAACTTGCTAAAACCTGCGTTTCTCAGTGTGATGAGGTCATCAGTGAAGCATCTGCAGCTCTGCGGTGTGGGGGGTGCCCCGTGCACGCTGCGCCGCCCGTTCACCGCCCCTCGTGTTGAGTGCGCGGGGGAAGCCCGGGGTCTCTGGGTCCTGCTTTTGCAGTTGCTCCATCATGCGTGTCTATTACGACGTGGCTTCCTTTCAAGAACCACGATATTTAAATTTGGATTATAAGCCTCGTAATAAGAGTGAGTTACGTTTGATTTTCTATTTTTAAAGACTCAGTTGTTCTTACTGAATAATGAATCTTTTTCATTGAATAAGATTACCTCTTCTGGTCATATTTTCAGTATTATTGACTCAGTAAATGTTTATTGAATCAATAATTAATTTATCTACCTCATGAGTTCATACATATTTAAGTATTTCTCTCTTTTTGCATACATAAACAACTCTATGAATGGGTGTAACATTTGGGGCCATTCTTTCTGGAAACATCAAATAAGTCCATCCACCGTCCCCTGGCATCTAATTAGAAAGAGAGTCTTTAGGCCAGCCTGTTCCTTTTGTGCTTTACTTGGGGGCAGTTTTTTTCTGTTGTCTCTTTTGTAGGTGAGTTTATTTTTTTTTAGGTGTTTAATATTTTTCTTATACTTCAAGTTTGTTAATGTGCGGGTGTCTCTGAGCCAACAGCTTTTTCCAATTTCTCCCATTACACCCAAACGAGCATCTTTAAGCAACACCTTCAGTTTGCCCTCCTGGTCAGATATGCCAATTATTCATGGTCTGCGTCTTTGTTGTCTTCCATATTCATACTTCATCTAAATCAACACCATCTCTTGGTCCTCTTTCTGCAATGACATGACACTTCTTAGCATGTTTTTGCTTTATTAATTTGACTTTCTGCATTGCTGATTCTGTTCACTGATGCTTATATTAAGCTTCCCGTTTATAGTGTGATAGTGAAAGGTGCTCAGTCATGTCCAACTCTTTGCAACCCCATGGACTATACAGCCCATGGAATTCTCCAGGCCAGCATGCTGGAGTGGGTAGCCTTTCCCTTCTCCAGGGGATCTTCCCAACCTAGGGATCAAACCCAGGTCTCCCACATTGCAGATGGATTCTTTACCAGCTGAGCCCATTTATGCCATGATATTTAGTTTTTCTTAAGTTTTATTATTGGATTAAGTAGCTGCTGGTCATCTTCTCTTGTCTTACTATCTGATTTTCATCTCTGTTCATGAAACCAATGTTTCATTAATATCCCCAAGAATGTGAAGCTGTAAATATCTAAAATTTTCTTCAATTTATTGAACTATACTTTATGTCAAAGTGTGTCCTTTATTTATATTATATGCTTGTTTTCTTTATTATTGCAGAATCTTTATAGTAGTTTTGTGTTATTTTGGCCGTGTATTCTTCTTTGAATAATAGAGTTTTCTTTGGTTTTGTTCTTACCTATATGCCATGTGCCGCTATTCCTTGCCACCCTTTCTGTTCACCTAGGTATTGTTTTAGTCCGTCCCTTATGGACCATCAAGTCCAGGCCTTCAACCCCGGTTCTGTCAATCATGGGCACTCAGTTACTAGACAGAGCTGAGGCAGGAGCCATGACTGTGGACTACCCAGGTCAAAATCTCTGATCTTTAAGCTCTCCCTGCAGGTTCACTACCCTGCACCTGGAGTCCGGTTTTCCAACTTGGGACTCACCCTACTGTAGGCAGGGGATGTTCCCTCGGTTGTGGTTATTACTCAGTTTGGGCGTAAAGTCTGCCTTTCTGGTAAAAAAGTTATATTAGAGAGAAGTTTCTCTCCAGGTTATTTGGTTGCTGTTGTTATTATTTTTGTCATAAAATTTCATAGATTTCCAACCATCTTTGTTTAAGGATGCTTGCTGCTGCTAACTCGCTTCAATCATGTCTGACTCTGTGCAACCCCATAGATGGCAGCCCACCAGGCTCCCCCGCCCCTGGGATTCTTCAGGCAAGAACACTGGAGTGGGTTGCCATTTCCTTCTCCAATGCATGAAAGTGAAAAGTGAAAGTGAAGTTGCTCAGTCGTGTCCTACTCTTTGCAACCCCATGGACTGCAGCCCACCAGGCTCCTCCGCCCATGGGATTTTCCAGGCAAGAGAACTGGAGTGGGGTGCTATTGCCTTCTCCTTAGGGATGCTTATCCCTGGTCAACTCACTTCTAGATTATTTTTCACCTCTCATAGAGTTAACAAGATCAACAAAACCAAAAATCATCCATAAATAGCTCTTTCATCCCAAATAGCATAGAATGTTTATTAATGAATCAGAAAGAGATCGAGGAGAGAATTCTCCTTGATTTCCCTCAGTCTCCAGTATCATGAGCACCCATCCTTGGAAACGAGTGATGACCAGTAAGGATTTTAACAACTCACTCCACTTTACTTCACACCACACTGCTCAGCTTTTCCAAAAGGAGAGGTGTAAGTCAATTCCCATGCTGCACACACGCTAAGTCGCTTCAGTCATGTCTGACTCTCCGAGACCCTATGGATTGTAGCCCTCTAGGCTCCTCTATCCATGGAATTTTCCAGGCAACAATACTGGAGTGGCTTGCCATGCCCTCTTCCAGGGCATCTTCCCAGCCCGGGGACCCAACCTATGTCTCTTATGTCTCCTGCATTGGCAGGTGGGTTCGTTACCACCTGGGAAGCCCAGGTGGATTCCTAGGGTAGCCTTTAAATCTGATGGCATTTGTGCTGTAGAAATGTGTGGTATGGGATTTATGATTTTTAAAAAGTGCAGTAAACATTGTAAATGAAAACAGAAATGGGAGTCTTCCCTCCTAGACTCATGATCATTTTATTTCTTACTATTTGCTGTAGGACCGCACATGCCAAGATGACACTGGTCTCCATCTCTAGGAGCGCACAAGCTGCCCAGCGGCCGGTGTGGGAGTAAAGCCCTGGTAGCCTTGCTGGTTGGAGAGTGTGAGACGTGGTGCCCGACACGAGGGCCCTTGATGCCGTGTCTTGGGGATTTCACTTTATTATTGTATTTATCTGCTTGGCTGTGCTGCTTCTTAGTTGCAGCATGTGTGATCTCTAGTTCAGGCATGAGGAATCTTGGAGTCTTGGCTTGTGGAGTCTTCAGTTGCAGGATGTGGGATCTTCTTCCCTGACCGGGAGTCAAGCCCAGGGCCGCTGCACTGGGGACGCAGAGTCTTAGCCTCTGGAGCACCAGGGGAGTGCCCAGACTTGGGATTTTAGGCAGCAGTGGTTCCCCAGAGTCATATTTCCCATGGGAAAAAAAGCTGGAATGTGTGCTGGGTCCACAGCCTAAGAACTAGTGATGAGCACAGAGTGTGGCACGTTCCGTGCGTTTCACAGGACATGACACCCGAACAGAAGGCTGGGGCAGGACAGGCAGAAGGGAAATGCTGATGTGGAAACCAGGCCAAAGCTTCAACCTTCTGTCCCTGAGGTCTGCCGTGGTGCTCATCTGAGCTCAGTGTTGGAATAAGGTTATCAGGTTTGTGTGCAAGGCCTGGAAGAAGTATCAAGGATAATCAGGATTTTCGAGTACTCAGGATTGTGAAGGGAACTGAAGGCCAGAGAGTTTCCATCAGCCAGAGCACATCTACAGGATCCACGTGTTGGCACAGGCTCAGGTGTGGGGCCCGGTGCCCCCCGTCTCCTCCCACCCAGGCCCCACTGAGGCCATCAGATTTCCCCAGGTTCCCAGAGCTGCCACTCATGTCTCCCCAAAGGTCACCTGTACCGCTTGGCCAGGTGGAGCCACCGGGAAGACTTCCATCCGCCATGTGGGAGGTCTCCTGTCCCTTCTATGCCAGGCTTACCTGGGAAGCTGATCCTTGCAACCTTGCAGGGCATTCTCTGACCAGGGAGAGGGTTGCACCCTCCTGCTAGGCTGCAGGTGGCCTGTTACTGCCTTGAAGTGGTAAGAATTCTCGGGCAATCTTGGTGTTTAATCGCTCACTCATGTCCGACTCTTTGCAAAGCCAAGGACTGCAGCCCACCAGACTCTTCTGTCCTTGGGATTTCCCAAGCAAGAATATTGGAATGTGTAGCCATTTCCTCCTCCAGGAGATCTTCCTGACCCAGGGATCTTTCCAAATTAGACCCCATAGAATCAGACTTCAGTTTTCAGCACTGTGAAGCCAGGGTCCCCACAGTCACTACAGGGCTGTGTCTGGGGCGATGGGGAAGCAGGATTCCGGAGGCATGTCTGGGAGTGAGGACTGGCTGGCAAGCCCCTTCCAGACACCTCAGGTTCCTGATGGGAAGGAACCCTGCCCATTGTTTCTACTTACAAATTTATTATTTTCTGAAATTTCAGAAGAGATGGTGAATTGTGTAAACTGGAATAATAATAAGTTTATAAATAATGGGAATTTTTAAAAGAAGTGCCCAGTTCCATGATGAATTTGCAGGACACAGACACAACGAAACCACATTACCTGGACACACGGGTGTAAAGACAAGGGGCCAGGTGTGGCACGAAGTGGCAAAGTGACTGTGATGAACGTGGGCTTTCACTCTTGTATTTAGTTGTGAATTTGTGCTGAGGGAATTGACAGGGGAAGATCTGCCAAGCAGCAGTTGCTTCATTTTGAGTGAGTAGGTAGTCCCAGAGGGGGTCATTTTTTTTTTTCAAAAAGAAGAAAAAGGATTTGGTAGCCCAAACTGTGGCTCTGCCTTAACACAGACTAAAGCTCAGAGTCTCCCAGGGGTGTGCACACTCTTCTAGATTCCCTCTGGTCCTGCCCAGAGTTAGCAGGAGCCGGAGAACACAGAGATGGACAGGACGTCATCAGTAGGTGCCAGAAGAGCTGGATGTGCAGGGGGGGGCGAAAGGCATGACCTCGGCGTTGCAGGAGTGGAGGCGAGCTGGAGGCCCTACATCACACTTTGAACCCTGCACAGCCCCTAACCTCAGAGGGGCCACTTTCACTGCCTAAGTCAGAACTGCCTCGGAGCCACGACCAAGCCCCCACACCCATGAGCAAATGTCGATTCTGCTTCTGGGCCATCTGCTTCCCTGGTGGTGCAGTGGTAAAGAACCTGCCTGCCCATGCAGGAGACATAGGAGACATGGGTTCGATCCCTGGGTCGCGAAGATCCCCTGGAGGGGAAACAGCAATCCGCTCCAGAATTATTGCCTGGAGAATCCTATGGACAGAGGAGCCTGGCGGGCTACCGTCCATGGGGTCGCAAGAGTCACACACGACTGAGCACACACACACCCCCGAGCAGGGATGCGCCCGGACGGAGCTCTAGGCTGAAAAGTGAGTCCCCAAATTCATGTCCACAGGGATGCACCCAGGAGCAGGGATGCGCCTGGACGGAGCTCTAGGCTGAAAAGTGAGTCCCAAATTCATGTCCACAGGGAATCTTAGAAGGTGACTTTTCTAAAAATAGGGTCTTTGCAGATGTAAACAGTAACGCTGAACTCATCCTGAGTTACATGAGTCTTAAACCAATGTCAAGTGTTTACTAACAGACACCTCGGAAGACAGAGGCAGAGACTGGGGTGCCGTGTCTACAAGCCGAGGGTCTTGACCTTCTCCTCCCGCACGTCCCAACCCAGAAGGGCAGCGTTTCCCTGTCTTTCCGAGTGGTAGTGATTCCCTGGACTCCACATTCCAAGATGACCCCACCACAGAGCTACAGTAAAACTCGGTGACCTCCCCCAGCATGCTGGCCCTATGGACGTAAGTTCAGGAATTTAGTAAATCTTTCCCTCTCCCCAGCAATGCATGGCTTTCAGATCCATCACTTGCTGGGGACTCACAAATCTTTGCCAGTCAAGATTGAAAAACGACTTTGTTTTCCTAGCTGGTGTGCCTGGCCTTCCCTCAGAGCTCGAAAACCACTGCTTCAGTAGGCGAGGAGCCTGAGAACAACAGGATTTATAGGTTATGAAAATACATCTGAAAATATGTTTTAAAATATTATCCCTATTCCACGGTGCGGGTGCTGGTGAGGCAGGCCCGGTGTTGTCTCCCGAGTCAGGCAAAGTTTAAGATGCTTTCATTCCTGAGGTTGCTTTGCTTTTGCGCCCTTTGTCTGTATTTGTCTGGGAACCGCAACCCAGCAAAAGAGAAGGTCATGGCAAAGATGAACCAGGGAAAGGGTGGGGTGAGGTAGAGAGAGAGAGGAGACTCCTCAAAGCCCAGACACATCTAGAAACACAAAAAAAGCTCATGGCAAAGAGGAACCAGAGAAAGTGAAGACGAAGGAGACAGAGAGAGAAGACTCCTCAAAACCCAGAAATATCTAGAGCTACAAAAAAGCTCATGGCAAAGACAAACCAGAGAAAGAATGATGATGAGGGAGACAGAGAGAAAGAGAGAGTAGAGACCCCGGAATGCCCAGAAATCTATAAAATTGTAAAAAAGGGATCTCATTTGTTGGTGGCTCAGATGGTGAAGAATCTTCCTGCAATGCAGGAGACCCAAGTTCCATCCCTGGGTCGGGACGATCCCCTGGAGAAGGGAATGGCAACTCACTCCAGTATTCTTAACTGGAATATCCCATGGACAGAGGAGCTCCAGGCTACAGTCTGTGGGGTCACAAGAGTCAAACACGACTGAGTGACTAACATACACACGAAAAGCAACTGGGCTGTCGGTTCTGAATTTGATGAGCAGCGTCAAAAGGTTCCTGCCCTCGTTCTCTGCCTCTGCACAGTTATATTAGAGGAGGCCAGCCCTCGCATACAGAAACCTTGGCGGCAGCAAGCAGCATTTGGCATGTTACTTCATTTACTATTTGTTCTTTAAATGATTCTTCGTGATGTTTACACCTAAAGACTGTGGAATAATGTAATTGTTCATGATATCATTGATTGTCCTCACAATAAATGAGGTTACGTGATTTTTCAGGAAATTGGCAATGGACTGACTTGGGTCATGAAGGTATTTTGATGTCATTTTAAGACACAGCAGCAGTTCTGCCTTCTCTGAGTGAGGGATTTTAGTTCTCTAAAATATTACCAAGGCCTGGTGGCCTCGTGTTAGTGGAAATGCAGGATTTGGCGTTTGCAAAGTTCTCAGCCAGAGGGGGTTAAACTAGACAGAGTCGCCTGTCCCTTTCAACAGCACACGACCCAGAGGCCTCAAATGTAACCTGCAGCCCCCCTTACAAGCTCTGCTTGTTGCCAGCAGCGCGTCCGCACTCAGAAGCACCATCAGCCAGTTGCTGTGATTCTCGGAATTTAGAAAGCTAAAACTAAAAATACCCTTCGTCTGCTCAATATCCAAAGGGGGGCTCTTTATTTTCCCTTTTCTCTTATGTTCTGGGCTGTTGACGTGGGAGTGAGTCAATAAGGAAAAGACACTTCTGGTGTCTGCGGTGCTGCAGATTTCGCCGGCCTGGTTGGGCGCGTGAGTGAGCCTCTGGTTAACGAGGCCAGCCGCCTGTGAGCAGGGAGGACACGGCTCTGACCGCCTGGGAGGCGGACTTGGATCCGTGGGGCCCCTGGGGATGTGGCCCCATCTGTCCCTACCGCCCGCTCCGTCCCCACATCCCCTGCCCTTGCTGCCGTTCCCTTTCCCATGGGAAAGCTGGGTCTTCAGAGGCCAGGCCGGGGAAACTTCCTCCTGGGACAGCAAAGTCCCGGGAGCTTGGGCCGGGCGGATGCTGGTGGATGCTGGCCCCGCCGGCTTATGGTCCTTCCGCGCTCTTCTCTTCCATCTCCCCTTCTGGAAGGTTCTTCCATGTTAAGCAGGCCCTTGAGATGGTCCCCATTGGCTCTGCCTCCAGGCTCCCACCCACGCTTCCCCTAGCGATGGGAGCCACTCTGAGACCCTCTGGACACCCCCTGACTGGGGTCAGTGCCTGTGTCTTACCCAAACCTGGCACCGGAGATGCCGACTGCCCCAGCTACTGTCGCATTAAATCCTGTGCCCCCGCTTGCCCCTGGGGTTGCTTTTCGGTCCACCCTTCCCTCCTGTCTCCTCCTCAGGGTCCCTGTCGGCACAGAGCTGCTCCTCCCCGGGAAGCCTAATTAATCAGCCCACCAATTAGTGGCGAAAAGCAAAGCCCGCGTTTCAGGTTTGGTTTATGAGTTTTCTTCTGTGTTGATGACTGGGAAAATCACAGACTGTCTGATCTGGACCCCCAGACGACAGAACCATTTTTTTTTTTTTTTTTTTTTCGTTTGACCAGCTTTATTTATAAAAAATGGTACATATATAAATATTCTTAGACATTTTTGCATTTTACGAGGCTGAGGATTCTTGTTGTGGGTTCTGTGGGGGTGGGGCTTTTTTTTTCTTTCTTTTTTTTTTTTTTTTTTGTGCTCCCTTGAGAGGAGGAGGGTCTCAACCCCCCAGTCCTGGGTTGCTGCCTACATCCGAACTGATAACAGCGTTTTTCTTAAAAAAAAAAAAATAATAATAATAAAAGTAAAAGGAAGGAAACGGAAGAAAGAGGAAAGAGCAGTGTTTCGAAGCCGATCACCTGATTCTGCTGTGTGAGCCGGAGCCTGAGCGAGCGGGCGCCGGCCGGCTGAGCGCCTCCCCGGCCCGCCGCGCCCTCAGTCCTTGGCCAGCTCCTCGCCATCCCGCGCGCTGGGTCCCGTCGAGGCGCCTGGCTCGGGGGCCCCGCCGACGGCTGGCTCTGCAGCGGGGCTGGGAGCCGGCAAGCCAGGCCCGGGCGACGGCGCGAGCGGCGGCGGCTGCGGGGCCGCTGGGCAGGCAGTGCCCGCATCCGCGCAGCCCCCACCGCCGCCCTCGGCCGAGGCCCCGGCGTCCCGGAAAGGCGCCGGGGTCGGGCCCCCCTGGGAGGCGACAGCGTCGGGGCTGCGGCGCGCGAAGGCCGAGTCCGGAGCGCCGCCGGGCCCCTGGAAGGCCCCGAAGCTGGCCTGGGCAGGCGGAGCGGGCGGCACCGCGGGCGCGGGAGGCGCATCCTTGGGCGCGGGCTCAGGGCCCGCGCCGCCCTTGAGTGCGGCCTGCGGCACCAGGAAGCCGAGCGGCTGCGTGATGGGATAGAGCAGAAAGTGGCCCTTGCCGATGAGGGTCCTCGGCGCGCACGGCAGCCCGGGTGTGAAGTCCAGCCCCGCGGCAGCCGCGTTGGCGGGGGGCGCTTTCCGGCGCGGCGGCGAGTCGGACAGCAGGCTCTCCACGCTGAACGGGCTGGCCTTGGGCGGGCCCGAGGCCCCGCGCTCGGCCGCCACCGCCCCGGGTGCACACGGGGCCGCGTCCTTGTCCACGGGGCAGCCTAACCGCGGCTGCGGGCCAGCGCCCCTTCTTTGGCTCGGGAAAAAGGCGGGGTCACAGGTGCCGGGCGCAGGCGGCTCTCCGGGCGGTGCGGGGGCTGCTCCCGCCGCGCCAGCGCTGTGCGCTCCGGGGCCCTTGGCCCTTTCCAGAGGGCTCTGGGCGACCTGACTCATGTTTCTGCGGGCTGCCTGGCTCCCACAGCCATTCACGTTCCCTTCAAAAGCACTGCCTCTCCATCCCTGGGATGAACTTTCTAGTCGGCTTTGATGAAGACGGTTCTGACCTATAGGCAATCACCTGCTTTGTTCCGTAGAGCGTTTCCGAGGCAGGCGCCCACCCCGAGGTTAGTCAGCCGCTTTACTACACACAAGGGTCTTGGTCTTGGGGGTGTCTCTGGGTGAGTGACCCAGACCCTGGTTCTGCTCAAACGTGTGTCATGAGGGCTAAAGAGGAACCACTGCGATCCGGCCAGGACTGGGGTCCCGGAGAGGTCAGGGAATACTACAGGACTGGGAAAGAAGCCAAAGGCTGACCCTGTGGCTGGCGCTGGGGGAACTGTCCCTGTGTGTCCCCCGGTAGCCCTCATCCCGGGGTACCGCTATCAAATGGCAAGCCTGAACCAAGCAAGGCTGGGCGGTGCCTGCTGGCCTGCAGGGGGTCCGATCCGAGCTGTGTGCGGCTTTGCTTAAAGGAGCCTGTGGACACACAGGAAGTTCGGTGTGTGAGATGGAAATCTCAACACAGATCCTGACAAAGTGCCAGGGCCACAGGGCAGTGGGCAGCCCCATTGCTACAATGAAAGCCAAGAGCAAGTAGCCAACTAGCTAGAGTTGGTTTCCAACAAAACGAAAACACAGCTTTTTTCCCCTAAACTGTTGGAGCTGGGTAAAGGTTATTTCTGGAGTCCCACAGAAAGAATCAACTGTGTGTTAGATCTTCAGAAATCACCCAATAGTCATTGTAATGCAGTGGAGTGTTGATGTATCACTTCCAAAGTTTTCTGCTAAGGGATCAGCTTGGGAAGAATAAAAGAGCTTTTCTGAATAACTTTGCCCAGATGTTTCTCTCTGGGGATGCCCCTACTGGGCTGGGTGAGTTGAATGTCAGAAGCCGATTTGGTGGTTGGATTCCATAGGGAGAGGAACCAAGTTATTGCAACTTTATATGCCTTCAGATGAAAGTAGGTAATAATAATGGCTTACTGTAAAATGAAAACAACACTAATGATTGTATTCATTAGCAAAATGATATTTGCTGGACCAGCGCTAGCAGTTATCAAACTGCACGCAATAATAGGAATGTGAAATTAATTTCATTGGAGGAATTGAAGAATGATTTATTTACAGTGAATATCCATTCTCTGTGAAACTTCACTGACTCCATTAAAAAATATATAGCTGTATCCTTCTTAGAATGTGCAACTCAAAACTAAAGGTTCAAAATCTCGTTATTTTATGTTTGTGTTAAAGCATACTTTTAAAAAATCTCCACCACAGTGCCAATTCATGTGAGGACATTTTGCAAAAATAGGGGACGTGACAGTTCAGGTTCTGTGACGTTACTGTGCTTTGATTAGTCCAGCAGCAGAATGCAGGCATTTTTATGTTGCTGGGATATAATTGACAGAAAGTGAGCAAGTCCTGAGGGTAGCACAATGGATTTTTGTATCACCATAAACTCGATCGAGATTCAGAACATTCTAGAACTCTAAGAAAATTCCCACTCCTTTCAGCCAATGCCTGCACCCCAAGGAACCACTCTTCGGACTTCAACAGCCACATCCGTTTGCCTAAGTTTAGGCTTCATGGAATTATACTGTGTTTAGCATCTTATTTCCAGCTCCTTCCCTCAACACAACATTTTTGAGATTCGGACACACACCATGTATCAGTAGTTCATTAATTTTTATTGTCTAATTTCAGTATTTATATCTTTTGCATGAGATTGACTCTGACTAATTGCCAAGGAGAAACTGACAGTGAACTTGGTCCACCTCTAATAAGATCTGAGTTTGTGGCAGAAAGAGCAGAGGATGGAAATTTAGGAGACGTCACCCACCTGGGGGCAGGGTCCTGAGCTAAGTCTCTTGGCTGCTCTGATCTTGGATGCCCGTCTGTAAACGGCCACCAAGGATACTGACCCGACAGCTTTGCAAGGTCCAGAGGCCGATGAACTAGGAAGGGGCCCCGGGGGCAGCCAGAGACGCTCTGAGAACACAGCATCAGGCAGCGAGTCACCCGGGGCCCTCTGGTTTCTAGGCTCCTCAGTTACGTCCCGCACCTTATTCATCATATTTGTAAAAGCCAACTGTATGGCAGAAACCAATATAACATTGTAAAGTAATCATCCTCCAATTAAAAATAGATCAAAAAATAGAAGAAAAATTTAAAAATAAAATTAATTCTCAAAGTTAAAAAAATAAGCAACAGTTCTGAGCTCTGGTTGCAAAATTTAACTTTCATTTCTTACTACAAACATGCGATTTTCAGCCTCCTAGTTTTGACATGCCGCACATACACACGAAGAGACCCCCCTGCCCCTTTCATTGATGTGGCTCTCCATCTCCTCAAAGAGCTTATTATTTTACAGAAGTTCTCTTGGGGGCATGAGCCGCAGCAGCCCTCTCTTCTGTATTTATTTATTAATTAGCTGGCTGAGTGGGAAATCGCACCCTTTTCTTATTCATTGTTTTTTAAGGATTTGAGCTGATTATCTAAATAAACAGTGCTCTTAAAATTCTCCCTCAAGTAGAATTGCTAATCCCACCTTATATTTTTGCTAAAATAGTATAAGATTCATTCCCCCTGAATAGTCTCTCTTGTTCATTTCACCTTTTCAAGGACTGGCCAAGTCTGGGCATGGATTAAATACCAAGTCCAATCTCATAGCTTCAAGCGTCCCAGAGGAACATGCAAGAAATAAAGCCTGCTTGCTCCATGGTGAATAGGTGCTCACAGTTTTAAAGAATTGTCCTTCAAATATTAGCTGCATTCCAAAGCTGCTTTTAAGACAGAAAATAAAATTAAAAGTCTACCTGGTAAGTTAAAAATCTTGAAGGCAAAATGTCTTGAACACGAGTTCCTCAAAGTTTTCTCCCAGAAAACTGGAAGATGTTACAGTGGTGAAATATTACGTGTGTGCTCAGTTGCATCCGACTCTCTGTGACCCTGTGGACTGTAGCCCGCCAGGCTTCTCTGTCCATCGAATTTCCCAGGCAAGAGTACTAGACTGGGTTGTCATTTTCTTCTTAAGGGTATCTTCCTGACCCGGGGATTGAACCTGTGTCTCTTGCCTCTCCTGCATTGGCAGGTAGATTCTTTACCACTGAGTCATCTGGGAAGCCCAGTGAAATATGACATCTACCATCAAAATAAAGCAATGCCGCTTACCACTAGCGCCACCGAGGAAGCCCTTTTGATATACAGCCTTCCCTATTTAAGGCTTCCCTGGTGGCTCGGATGGTAAAGCATCTGCCTACAATGCAGGCGACCTGGGTCGGGAAGATCCCCTGGAGAAAGAAATGGCAACCGACTCCAGTACTCTTGCCTGGAAAATCCCGTGGACAGAGGAGCCTGGTGGGCTATAGTCCATGGGGTTGCAAAGAGTTGAATACAACTGAGTGACTTCACTTTTCCCTATTTATAAAAATCAAAGGGAGGAGAAGAGCTACCATCCAAAATGAGACCATGTGTGTTTGCTACAGAAAAGCAGTGCAGGTCTGCCTCGCAAACACTGGACGATTTCTCTTGAAAGACTGCTGCTGCTGCTGCTGAGTCGCTTCAGTCGTGTCCGACTCTGTGCGACCCCATAGACGGCGGCCCACCAGGCTCCCCCGTCCCTGGGATTCTCCAGGCAAGAGCACTGGAGTGGGTTGCCATTTCCTTCTCCAATGCATGAAAGTGGAAAGTGAAAGTGAAGTTGCTCAGTCATGTCCGACTCCTAGCGACCCCATGGACTGCAGCCCACCAGGCTCCCCCGTCCATGGGAGTTTCCAGGCAAGAGGACTGGAGTGGGTTGCATTGACATCCTTTGGCAAAGCTCTGAGTACAGACAGCAGCTAGGAGCCAACAGGCACCTGGAATTGGAGGACAGGAAGCACTGTCCCCAGACGGCGTGGGCAGACACCGAGGTGTGCGGCCCCCGCAGGGCAGGGCCTGACAAAGCAGGCGTGGTCCCACCTCCTCTCACCTGCCCTGTGACCCAGCAGGTGGAGCAGAGCCCAGGTGAGACCCCATCTGTCGTTGCTCTTTCCTGCCTCCGGGGGACTCTTCCTTAGGGTGGGTTCTGCCTGCTATAGATGCTATCACACAAGTCACCAGGGAAGACAAGGAGTTTGGATGCCCCGGGACCTGTGAATAAATAAACTGTGCATTTATATTTATTAATTAGGATGAAAATTTGCTAAAATGACCTGATGACCCTGGATGTAGTCACCTATTAGGCAATGAAGTGATGAGGAACTGCTGGGATCTGACCGATACCGAATCATAATGCTCATTGCTCAGCTGTGCTCTACTCTTTGCAACCCCATGGACTGTAGCCCACCACGTTCCTAGGTCCATGGGATTCTCCAGGCAAGAATACTGGAGCCGGTATCTATTCCTTTCTCCAGAGGATCTTCCTAACCCAGGGATCAAACCCAGGTCTCCTGCTTTGCTGGCAGATTCTTTATTGCTGAGCCATCCGGGAAGCCGATAACCTGATGATCCTGTAACAAGTCCACACAGAGAGCCTGAACCCTGAGACTTGACTTCCTTAAGAACCAAAGTCATCGTCAACCCCCAGCCAAGGTGAGGGTCAGAAGAGGTGGCCCAAGTGTCTCTATCAGAGGCAGTGAGGTCTCTCCCTTCTGTACTCTGCATGGCCAAGTCCACAAGCCCGGAGGTTTCCCGGACAGAACATGAAGGCTCCCAGTGCCCAGTTCTGCTATCTCCCCGTCCTCCTGGGTGTCCCAAGCACCATTCTAGAAGCCATCCCTGAGAACTGATTTCTGAGACTCCCCATCAACATGCTGCTTTCATCTGCTGCAGCAACAGGAAAATTCATCCAGTGAGATGAGAGCCACTGGCCTGATTCTCCCCCCACAGTCCAGCCCTAGCCCCATCTTTCCCCACAGTCCATCCCTAGCCCCATCCTTCTGAGACCTGACTACATCATTCTGCTCTTGTTGGCTGGGTCCGCCAGTACATGTCTGCATTTCTAGGTTAGAGCTGGGAACCTGAGCAAACGTCCAGCTTCTGGAAGTTTGCCTTTGATAACGCGCCCAGCCTGGCCAGAGGAGGAGATTCTGAGGTAATCACTAGAAGCCTGTTTTCATGCACCACAAAATTCAAGTCCAGAGTTGGGCTTCCACGATCAGATGCCTGCCCCAGCAGCATCAAAGCTGTGAGCACGTAGTAACCTCGGGTCACTCCTGAAATGCCAAGGCAGCCTTGCCCCCAGACAGCTGCATTCACCAGGCATTTCCATCAAGCTGCAGGTACTGATTTTACCCTTTATTACAGCACATGGATAACAGAGGCATAAAAGCACAAGCTTAGGAAGGAGTGGATCTGCCACCACCACTGATGACTGAGAAACAGTTCCATTTCTCCTGAAATGCTGCATCTCTAAATGCAAAAGCAATAGGCTTGTGTAACCTTCTCTGCCCTCACAAAGTTACACAACACAGTTAAAAGACCGTAAGATTTTAACGGAAAACAAGTCAGGAACTGTTACAAGAATTCCTGTCCTGGGAGCTGCGACCCCGGACGCACCCACAGCCTCACCGGCCCCTGCTCCGAGGAGGCTTTTGGGGCGACCCTCCCCCTGGGCCCCGCGGGCTGCTGTCACTTCCCCTTTGCTCCTGTTGTCACTAACTTTGCTTAATGGCCCTGTTCTCTGGGACTTACATTTCTCCAGCAGAGAAACAGGCCTGGCTCTCCGAGGCTGGAGTTGGGGGAATTTGCTCTCTGGACGAGACCCCAGGGTGTGGGGGGCAGGGGCACGCGTGCTGTGATGGGACCGCATGTTCTGTACATTTTTTTTCTAAATGGATGTTCAATATTTTAAGTGGCACATCAGTGACTCTGGGGTACTCTTATCCAGTTCACTCCATCAGCTTCAATAAATGCCAAATTAAAAAGAGAGGAAAAAAAAAGGAAGAAAGAAATAGCATTTGCCTGTGTGTGTGTGAGAGAGAGAGGAAGAGAGTTCAAACTTCTGAATTGAAAAAAAGGCATCAACCAGTCAGGGCTAGAGGAAGCGCCTCTGAAGAGAAAGGCCAGGCACACTACGGCTAAATGCTGGCCTTTAACCGCCTCCCGCCACTGATGCCCCAGGAACGGGCTTCTCCCCTCCTGCCCTTGGCTTTGCCTTCATATTTTCTGTGCCTTTTTGGTGAGCAGAGTGACAACCCAGGGGTCACCATCCTACCCTGAAATCCTGCCGCTTTACGGGACGCGGGGAGAGGACTTTGCAGAGGCGGTGAAGTGGCCGATGTTGCTATGAGGGTTAATTCTGGATGACCTGGTTGGGCCCAGTGTAATCACAAGCGTCCTCACAAAGCAAAAGAGGCCAGAGGGTCAGGGTGAGAGATGTGAGGACTGAAGCGCAGGATGGAGTGACGTGGGGCCACCCGCCAAGGAACGCAGGCAGCTTCTAGAAGCTGAAAAAGGCAATGGGAAGGACTCTGCCTGGAAGCTTCCGGAAGGAATGTTGCCAAGCCCACACTTGGGCTTCAGCCCCGTGAAACTGATCTCAAAATTCTGACCTTCAGAATGGTAGGAGAGTATCTGTGTGCTGTTTTAAGCCTGTATATGATATTAAAGAATCTTCTGGAAGCCCAGGGAACGTCCCACCTTGGCTTGGAGAAAGCAAACACATGCGCGTGAATATAAGAGACTGATTCGAGAGGAGACCCAGCAACAGAAGCGCGATCCCAGTTATCGAAACCAAAGCCCACAGGTGGAGACACGGCCCAGGGCTTGCCTTGGGGAGGGTGGGGGATGGACTCGGCTCTGCTCCTCGGACACACCGGGTCCCCTCCCCGGCCCGTCCCCCCAGGAGCACCCCAGCTGCAGCAGGCACACCCAGCCCGTCCTCTCTCCACCCTGCACAGGCCTGGAAGTCCCACCGCCCTCGGTGACAGAGGCGGGTCCAGTTTCCAGAAATATCCTGATGCCCAGGGCTGCCTGGATTCCACGGGCAATTCAGATCTTTCAAACGTTTCTAAATGGAATCTCTGAGCAGGGTGGGCTTCCCCACAACCAAGGCCAAACCGGCTCCTGTCTGCCCACGTTTTCAGAGGAGATCTGCACCCCCCACCCCCCCTCAGGAGGGAAGAAAGGAAGGGTCAGTTCATGAAGTTCACCACGCGAGGGGCCCTCTTGTGAATTTAAGACATGAGTCGGGATCAGCCCACAGGACGGACCAGTCAGGCCGGCCGGCTCCGTCCACCAGCCATCACTTCCCACCTGAGAGCCGGAAGCGGGCGGGGGAGAAGGGTGAGAACAGGCTGTTGGTTGTCTCTGGGACCCAGCGCACACACCGTTGCTCTGCTCAGTTAGAGCAGTTCTGAGGCATCTCGAAGGGAAGGGAAGTGTTAGCCGCTCAGTCGTGTCTGACTCTTTGCCATCCCATGAACTGTAGCCCACTAGACTCCTCTGTCCATGGGATCCCCCAGGCAAGAATACTGGAGTGGGTTGCCATTCCCTTCTCCAGGGGAGCTTCCCGACCCAGAGACTGACCCAGGTCTCCTGCATTGCAGGCAGATTCTTTACCCTCTGAGCCACCAGGGAGGCTCTCTAACAACCCTGCACACTCTGTTCCACCATGTTTTCTCTTTCTCACCAGGAGCCTCTGGCCCGTTTCTCGGTGTTGGCCTCCAGGACGCCTGCTCTCCCCACAGCTCTCCTGATCAGGCACCTGGGTTTTGCCTATTCCTCCACCATCTGTCTGAAGCACAGCCAGCAGCGTGGGTTTTGCCTCCTACTCTGGGACCCAAGGAGGGTGGGGGCACTATGGCTTCATGCCTGGGCCCCTGGTCGTGTTGCGGTCTAGCTGGGAAGCCCAGGTCCATTGAACAGCGTCCAGTGACCAAGACGGGGGGAGACGCAGAGCAAGCCGGGGGCCCCCGAGGGGAGGGTGGGGGATAGAGGGAGTGCTGGCATTGAAAATTAAATGTGCCTGTTTGGTCTCCAGTCTGTCCCAGCTCATCCTCAGAGCAAAGCCACGACCTCAGCAAGTATGCAGCCTCCTGCCCCACGTGGACCAAGAGTCAGGAGAGATGGTCACACCCCAGACGACCTTGGGCAGCAGAGCCCAAAGCAGCCAGCTTCAGCTCCCTGGCTCAGATGCCCGCAGCACTCCAGGGCAGGAAGTCTGCACCCACCAGCCTCACCTTGGAGGCGTCAGCGGTGGGCCCCGCAGGAGAACAGAGCCGGGACCCAGCAGGCTAGCTGTTGCCTCTGGATCGGTCGCAGAGGCTCATTTGACAACATTATCAATTCCTCTCCTCCAGCGTGGGCGACGCTGAGAGCAAGTTTTGCAGGAGGCGAGGATCCACTGTGGGGCCCACTCTGCACACCGGGCATAGGAGGGAGCATTTACCATTCACCCTTTGATGTTTTCCAAATGGCCTGCACAGCGGCTGTCAGCGCGAGGAATTATTTTATTACATTTTCAGATGTAACCGGGAAAGCTCGTTTGGAGCCACCGTTTGGATGTTAAAACAGCATAGGCTGATTTTTCGTAACTGGGAACAAATTGATCCCAGCGAACACAGCAAGAGGAAGTGCCTTGGGCACAGGCCGGCCAGCCAGGGAGGGTGGTTGTCATGGCTGAGCCCCGGGGGATGGGCAGGAGCAGCCCTTCCCGCCACCTGCGTGCAGGAGAGCGCCCTCCCCGTCTCCATCCCGGCCTCTCCCCTTAAGGACGGGGGTCCAGGTGGGGCGCAACTTAGCTGCAGAGGCAGGAAGAGGGACGTGCAGAGAACGTCAGAACAGCAGCTCCTCCATCTTGCTGCGTGGAGCCAGGGCCTGGGTTTCTATAGCGACAGTCAAATATTTGGGTTGAAAGGCAGCCCCGTTTAGCCCTCCGAGAGTAAGTCACGTAAGTCATGGTTCACCTTCTCGGCTGATCACTGAAAGAAACCCCTCGACCCTCCGCAAACACAGCTCTGAGCATTTAGTGAGAAATGTCCTAGCAGGAGACCGGAGGCCACGCTTGTGTGTGTGTGCAGGCACGTGTGTGGGTTTGTGTGCAAGGGCCACATGTGCAAATGCGCCAAGGTATATGTGACTACGTGTGCTTGTGAGTACACACGCGTGTGTGCAGCATCTGTGTCTGTGTGCACTTGGCCACGTGTCTGTGTGCGTGCATGTGTGCATTCCTGGGTCGGCACACCGCATCAGACCGCTGTTTATGCGGGAGGGCGAGAAGCAGAGCCCCTGAGCTGTGCCTTCTGTACAGAAGATGCACAGAAGGGACCAGAAGCCAGGAGTCTGCTCGGAGTGAAGCTCCACGCAGAACAGGACAGGCATGAAAGCTACGCCCGCGCCCAGCCAAACCCAGGGGAGGAACTGGGGGGCGGTTAACAAACTCCACAGCCCCGAGGACATTGCCTTACCCAACAGCTCAGCACAGAAGGGAGTTTAATTCTCGCCTCCTTGAAACACAGGCGAGCAGGAAACTCACCAGCAAGGTCCTGAAGGGGAGAGGAAGGAATGTATAAACCGTAATTACCAGAACGAGCGGGTGCGTACTGCATTCAGCTGAACTCGCAGTCGACTAGAAGAATCAAAAGAGTCGCCTAAGGTAATAAAGCCTACATTCGAGGTGTGAATTTAACTGCCAAAAATCAAATGGAAGATTAGAGCGGGCAATTTAGCCGTCTGAGAGCTTACGTTTTCAAGGAAAGCTTTCCGAGCAGGAGTGACCACTGCGAGTCAAAGTCAAGGGGAGACACACGGAAGCGTGGCTTTGGGGTCTCGCTCCTTCTCGGAAGGAAGGGGGGTCACCGCTGCAGACAGGAAATGAGGAGGGGTCTCCTCACCGGAGGCCATCTTTCCATATTGAATGCACCTCATGGACCGCCTTTGCCAACAGAAAATGTCTCAATGAGACTCATCTCGATTCCGGGCTTGTCACGATGGCCTGAAAGCTAGACATAAATTATCAAAATACCCTTTGAACACTGGTCCATTAGAAGCTTCAAAGAGAATCTGGAATGTCATGGAAGAGCGGGAAATTACCTAAGACCAGGGCGGGTGGAGCGCAGGCCGGATCCTCGCCCCGCTAGACTCTCACGCTTAATCATGAAATCGGCACTTAGTGAGAGGGGCAGGCGCATCTCGCCCAACGAGACAAGGGCTGTTCTGTGAACACGAGTTCCGGATGCAGACCTGCGCCTCCCACCAGGCCCTCAGGGGACCGAGTGCTCGGCTCTGAATAGACGGAGGGCGTTTTCTCCTTCGGATCTGACCCTGCTTCCTGCCGTCTGTGCAACCTGCATCCGTGTGCATGAATGGACGGGGAGCCACGCGGCGGTGGGCCCCCCTCACCGGCAGCTCCGGCAAATTTGCATGAAGCTGACTGTTGATTGATGGCCGGTCTCCAGCCAGAGAGCTTCTCCACTTGGCGAGCTCTTTCCTTCTCTCCGACGGAGGTGCGTGTGCAGAGAGCAGCGGGATGGGAAAAGTGCAGGGAAATTGGCTCCTGTTCCTCCAATTTCCTGCAGGGGCTGGCAGGCGCGATGGCTTCGGGCGACCCTCCAGGCAGCGCAGCCTCTCTGGGAAGGTGTTGGTGACCTCGAGGTGAGTCTGGGGGGCTGTGGATGAGGTGAGAGGCTCGGAAGCAGGAAGCAGAGTTGGGCTGGCAGCTTCCCCGAAGGAGAAGGAGCAGGGATGCAGAGGCCTGACTGTAAATGTACAGAAATCACAGATTACTCTGCGGAAGATTTTCGCCTCTGGTTTTTCCCCTCTTCACCACTGCTGATGGTGGGACAACTGGCTCAGGTTCTGCTGGGCGCTCTGCGGCCAGCTGCACTGGACTAAAATGCAGAGCAGACTTCAGGCAGACCCAGGACTTCTGACCCAAGGGGCAGTGACTGAACCTGGGGAGAAGCCAGAACCGCGACCCAAGGCCCCTCTGGCCTCCCATCCCCCTCACCCATTCTCAAGGCAACAAGCCAAGTTCTTGATCCACGTCAAACACTCTGGCTGATGTGGTGAAAACCTCCAAGATTCATGCAGATGTCTGCTGCTGCTGCTGCTAAGTCACTTCAGTCGTGTCCAACTCTGTGCGACCCCATAGATGGCAGCCCACCAGGCTCCCCCGTCCATGGGATTCTCCAGGCAAGAACACTGGAGTGGGTTGCCATTTCCTTCTCCAATGCATGAAAGTGTAAAGTGTGGTGAGTCCAATTCTTAATCTGATGGGGATGAAGGACGCAGTGCAGAGGCTGGAGACAAAAGTCTGCGAACACTCAGTGGATCACTGCCCACCAGCTACCATGTATCAGAGCACAAGGGGACCTGAATTGAATACTCCTACATTCAGACGCAAACCATCATCGGCCTCGTCCTTGTTATTGTTATTACCAACCTGTAAGCTGTCTTTTCCTGGGTTCCTGGAGTATTTGTTGTTGTTGAGTTGCTCAGTTGTGTCTGACCCTTTTCAGCCTCAAGCCTAGCTCCCCGCCAGGCTCCTCTGTCCGTGGGATTTTCCAGACAAGAATACTGGGGCGGGTTGCCATTTTCCATCTCCAGGGGATCTTCCCCATCCAGGGTCGAACCTGCGTCTCTTGAGTCTCCTGCATTGGCAGGTGGATTCTTTACCACCGAGCTACCAGGGAAGCCCTTCATGGAGTATAGTTTACAATTAAAAAAAAATAAAAGATAATAGTAACCGATAACCAGAAAGTTGTATATATTGACTAGCTTCCAGCATTAGTGAATAAGGGAAAGTTAAGAATATTAAGCATTCTAGTTAACACTGTGAGCTACTACAATATTAGATAATGTAGCTCATATAATACACATGAGTATATGCCCCTCATGAATTAGAGCATAGTAGATTATGACAGCAAACTGCACGTTGCGGTAAGCTGGTACTAAGCATAAGTGCACCATTCTATGCTCACTCAGAGAGCCATTCAAGACTTGGAGGTGAAGATTAAAAACAGAAAGAAAACAAGACTCGAAGAGGCTCTGCTAGATAAGACCTTTCTAAAAAACAATTAGGCAACAGCTAACAGGAACTCTGAAACAGTCTCATCTTTGGATGTAATAATTCGTTTAATCTCTAGGGAACTTGCCTGGGGAAATAATAAAAAGTATAGACCAGGTTGCATAAAGATTTAACAGCATCATTTATAATGGTGAAAAGTTAGAAATAACTTACAGTCAACAACCTGTTATGTCTACTAAATGGAAAACTATACAAACACTGAAAACCATGCTTCCATAAGCATTCTTATTTTTTAATATAGTTGTGATCACAATATAAGAGTGAGCATGAAATGCCCTTACTGCACGTGGAGTGTAATCCCAACGTTGTTACATAAACAGACGACGAAGCTGCTCGTTTGTGTGCATGTGTGTGTGTGCTTTATTTATCACAGTTTGTGTCTCTCTCAAATTTCTCTGATAATCACATATATGGAAAATAGTTCTCAAGTATTACTACTTTTCATTTTTAGAATTTTTGCTTTAGGCATGAAATATTTCAAACAAAAGAAAACAAAATAAAAGTATTCATGTTCACATCTCCCAAGTTTAATATGGATTATCTTATTTAACCATAAAATATAAGGATGATTTAATTTTATCAAAACTGTAAGCACTATTCACCTCACAAGTTACAGGAGAATATCTCTGTCTACCCGTCTCACTAGAAACAGACTAAAAAATTCAACAAAATTCTACACCCACTTCAGATTCAAAAGGCAAACTTATAATAAATCAAGAACTAAATGCCAAGTAGTCAGCCAAAATTTGACACCAAAATTAATACTCGAACCTGAGCAGTTACTCTGTAATCTTGTCTTGGCATTGACTTGATAGAAAATTCTTCTTTTGCAGTTAAAGTTCAACATCCTAAGAGAGGTTAAGTGGCTTGTCCAGTTTCTTTATCAATGTGCTCAGGCTCAGTCATGTCCAACTCCCTGAGGCCCGATTGGCTGTAGCCCCCAGGCTCCTCTGTCCATGGGATTCTCCAGGAAAGAGTACTGGAGTGGGTTGCCATTTCCTACTCCAAGGAATCTTCCCAAGCCAGGGATCGAAGCCTCTTCTCTTGCATGTTCCGCGCTGGCAGGCAGACTCTTAACCACTAGCGCCTCCTGTATAGCACAGTGACCCCTCATGCGGTGGCATGGATAATGCCCACATGATGGTGGGCAGGACGGAGATTCTGCCTTGCCGCTGCTGGACCCTGGCACGAGAGCACTGTCAGGCACAGAGAAGTGCTCAGTTCAAGCGTGTGACCAGAGACGTCTGTTCCTTCCATCGAGGATGAGGCTGGTGACATGGATTGTTCATTGTGCGCTGAGTGCCCCCTCTGTGCCAGACACTGTAACACGTTTTGAGATGCTGTAGTTTTTCATAAACCATTTCCCACTACTAAAAACATAGCATGTCATATCAAACTGTTCTGCAAATATCAATGCAATAGAGAGATAAAGTGAAAAACAGAAAGAAAGGGATAAAGTTACTGTCATTGGTAAATAATGAGTATGTTCCCAAAAGAGCGAAGAAAAGCAACTGTTAATACCAGTAGAAGCAATAAGAGAATTTAATTTAAGTCCTGGGTGTTCACTGGAAGGACTGATGTTGAAGCTGAAACTCCAATACTTTGGCCACTTGATGCGAAGAGCTGACTCATTTGAAAAGACCCTGATGCTGGGAAAGATTGAGGGCAGGAGGAGAAGGGGACGACAGAAGATGAGATGGTTGGATGGCATCACTGACTCAATGGACATGAGTTTGAGCAAGCTCTGGGAGTTGGTGATGGACAGGGAGGCCTGGTGTGCTACGGTTCATTGGGTCGCAAAGAGTTGGACACGATTGAGCGACTGAACTGAAATGAACTGAACTGAATGGAAACTGCCATATAAAAACAGTAGCTTCCCTATATGTGAAAAATTATCAGATAGGAAATCAAATGAAAAGGAAAACATTATACTCCTCAATATCAGTAAGAAAGTTAGCAACAAAAGAAACTTTAACTGAGAGACGTAAAAAATCTTGAATAAGTTTAAACACATATTTTGTACTTTGCTAGAAAGATTCAATATTATAAGGTTATCAGTGCTCCCTGATTTAATCTATAAATACATTGCAACCCTGTTCAAGACATTAATGAGATTTTTGAGGGGAGGATAATGAATTATTAAAATGTGCATTTAAAAAGACCAAATATAGGAATAGTTGGAGAAATCTTCACAAAAAAATATTCTGTGTACCAACCTTCACAGATAGTAATATGTATTTGAAAACTGCAAAAAATTAAAGCAGCCAGGTACCGACTAAGAAATAGGCGGTGAAATTAGGAGGAGAGATTTTAGAAAGGCCAAGCATAAACAAGCTACAGCTGGGGTTTTAAATGTGGTAAAGGTGGCATTTTAAATCCATAAGGAAAAGATCAAAGATCAGACATTCAGAATTCCTACTTCTTCTTTCTCACCAGAATTATTTCCCGATAAATCACAGATTCGAATGTGATAATGAATGCATAAAACTATTAGAAGAAAAGAAATGGAGAGCATTTTCATGTTCCTGTTATTTTGAAGTGGGCAGGGATTCTGGGCAAAACACAAAATCCAGAAGTTGAAGAAGGCAAGGTCAATCTATTTAACTACATATTTAATAACATAAAATTTCAAACATTGTATCACCGATCAAGTAAAAAATCTGGAGAGAAGATACTCAATTGGGAAATACTTTGTGATGTGAGTAGTGGAGTTCCATACAAATTATCAGGAAAAAAAAGGAGATAATTCACGAGAAAAATGAGCACAGGCTACAGATAGAGAGGTAAATAAATGCATGTGGCCAGCTAAATCTGACCAGACTAGATTTATAATTAACGAAATGCAAAGTGAAGCAGTATTTAGAGAGCAGTTATTAACCTATCAAGGCCAGGGGCTGAGAACTAGGCCCTCTACAAGGCCCTCACTGATAGGATTATGAGAATGGGATCGTAAAATAGGATTATTATTCTCAAATGAAATTAACCCATCAGTTCCACTTCAGGGAATTTATTCTACAGATAAAATTCACAAAGACATATAGACATGGATGTTCAGGCAGCAAAAATTTGAAAAAGCCGGAGAGCTGAATGTATTATGCTGAATGTATCCATTTGCTTCTTTAGCACCTTTAAGATGGAGGAGGAGTAGACGTAACTGGCCTGCAAAGACCCCCCAGTTCATGTCAGATAAAAATTCAAGTTTCTAGTGATACTATGGCTTGATCACACGCTTTTATTTCTCCAAAAAGAATCTGGGTGTAGGGGTCTGTGTGTTTAAGAAAACAAAATTTCTGGGAGTTTACTTGAGAAGTAAAGTAATGAATAGTGAGTAAATGTACAGGGTGGAACTGGACCTGCCAGACCTAAGGAGTCTTTCTTTTTTTTTTTTTTTTTTCAGGTTGACTTTTAACTAGGCCCATGTATTACTTTTATCGTATAAAATAGTAATGAGTCAATTCTCAAACTAGAAGACAGAACTTTAAAAAGATAGATTTATGAAAGCCTCGAAGAAAAGAATGATCTTGGGAATGCCGTGTCTTTAATTAAAAGCATGCTCATGTTCCCAACCCTTTAGCGTTTCCTGTGAGCCTCTGATTCTTATTTTCAACTGTCTTTCTTTATCTCTCTCTACCTTGAAGTGGACATTCTGCATGCTTCCTTCTGAGCACCCTGCAATAGATTATATTTCATTTCCTGATTCTCTTGAGATAGAGACCCCAGCCACAGAGCGGAAAGCCGCCAGGCGAGGAGGCCTGGGCCGGGACAGTCAGCGTGGCTCTGGCCTCCAGCCTCTGTGCCTTTGCGGGCTTATCAGTGTTTCCAGATACACACTGTCTCTGGGAAATGTCTGATCTCACCTTACCATTTCTGCCCTTGGTTTATTCACATTAACCCACAATGGGTGCTGGCTTACCCTGGACTCAGACAAATATGTGCAGACAGACAGAGACAGCTCTTGAATGAATTTACCCCAGAACGCTCAAATCAAAAATCTAGAAAGAAGCTAAGTACATGCCAGCCTACGTGTAACCCTTGTGTTTTATGCTTTACTATTGCTTTTGTTTTGAACTTTGTATTCTGATCGTCGAGACATTGAGCGTGGATGGTTTGCATCAGCCTTGGCCACAGTGGAGGAGAGGTTGTCACCTATGAAGACCACTTGGTCCTGCTTGTTTCTGTTTGAAGTCCTTTTAAAAAGAACACCTGAAAGTCAATTTTCATTTTGATTCTTCTGCAAAGTGATTCTGCAGCTTCTTCTATAAGCAGTCCATCCCACTTTATCTTCAGGGCCTTTACGTGTGGTTAGGGACATCAATGCAGAGCTCACTAGCCAAGAATCCTGTCATTGACAAACACTGGAGGTCAAATAAAAATCACTCTCCAAATAATAAAATGATGGATGATTTTGTGACTATTTATGATCACAGTTTCTTTCCCAACAAAACCAACAGAATCTTGGCACATCTTCTTTGTTAGAATACAGGTCACTATAGACACCAGCTTAGTTTGAAATATATGCAGAATAGTTGTTTTTAGCATCGTTACCAAAAGTATGGGATTTGGGTTCTCCAGTGCCCTTCCTACCTATTCCGAAAGGACTTGGCAGTTGCCAAAAATTGCATTTCCTCTTCACTGAGCTATTGAGAAGCATATCTAAAGCTGCTTTTTCCTGTTTCTCCTCTTCACAAACACTGCAAGGATTTTATCGTCTTCCTCATTTAGTACCAAAAAAAGAGTGGGAAAGACTGAGCACTCTAAATTTTAGTATAAATGTCAAGGTGAAAAGGAAGGCAAACCCTAAAAAAAACTCCCTGATAAAGCCTGCAAAGACTCTTGTTTTATTTCAATGACAGCCTATACTTCCAACCCAAGTTTCAAACCATAAACGATTGATGCCACCTTAAATACGAAGTCGCTTAAACACATGGCCAGAGAATAAACCGTTCACAACATTTAATTTGGCCTCTAAACCTGAACAGCCGTCCTAAAGTTCCGGATTAAGCACAGTGCTGTGTTGCCCCTGCCAAGGACAGATACCCAGTAAAATCATTTTTAATTGATTCTTTGTCCCTTTTTTATTATTATTTCTGAGACTCCAGGAAGAGCAAGGAATCAGGTGATGCGCAGGAGAGAATAAAGAAAAGTAGCTTTGAAAGCACAATTATGCCTTCACACACGTCTGAGTCTTCAGATATCCAGCTGAAAAGTGACGAATTCCTTTAAATTTTTTAATATTTCTCAAAATCTAAATATTTGACATCCCACAGTAAAAAAGGTCTGGGAGTTTGGCGGATTTGTGGGGCTTCCTCCAGATCTTTGAAGTGATGTCAACATCACTACAATTTGAAATCCAGGGATATCCTGGGGAGATCTGCAGTAAGCCCATTTCTGAATGAAGTGCTTGAATTCACAGATACTCCCACTGATATTGAGAACTGAGCACAATCTATATTTGATTTTATACTTTATATTTTTCAAATTAAAATACACACACAGGCACCTGTAGTAAATAAAGAGCAAATGAAGTAAAAAAAAAATTGCAATAGTAAAATAAAGAAGGAAGTAAATAAATATCGCATTGGTGAAATGATAGAAAAAAGTAAAAATTAAGGAAATTTCCCCCACTTTACTCCCAATCCCTGGAAGTAGCCACTTTAATGCTCTCAGTGCTCTTGGTTCTTCTGGATGTTACCACTGCAACTTCCAATAATATAGTTAGACTCTTATTTCCAGATTTACCGGTTACATGGAGTACCTACTGTCTTCACTTTATGTAAGATTATAAATGGAACTTACCTTTGCTATTTCCACCTTCCCTTCCTTTTTGCCTTCCACTGGCTCCTTTAGAGGAGACATTTATAACTTTAAGAATGTATCTAAATCCTGAAAGCTTAACTTTAGATGCTATCTATTGAACCCTATTGCAGGAAAATCAGGAAATTAACATATACTCACTCTTTTCTATTTCTCTTTATCCTAACCTATGAATTTTGTTAAATAATTTTGTACACATTGTCAATATTTCAATAATTACACTCCGTCCTATAACTCTAATTGCCATTCATGATTTATCTATAATTATATTTGCCAAATTTCAGTGTGTATACAATGACTTAAGAAACACATTAAAAGATATTGAAACCTGTTCGCTGTCAGCCATGTTGAAGTGACTGAGACCAAACTCATCCTGCACCCATAGCATAAGCCTGGACAAGGTTACATGAGGCGGTTGTTCTGAGGCGTTGAACAAGCGGCCATGTCAGACCAGGGTCTCTGAGAGAAGGGAGACTCAGGAAATGTTCGCCACAATTTTCCTGGTTTACTTCCAGGGGATAATTACCAACCATGATCCCAAGTAATCTGGGGACAGACATCAGAGTTCAGCCAGCTAACATGGTTCAAATCTTAGGGTGGGGGATGACCTCAGACAGAGAGGAGAGATACAAAGAGGGAACCCCAGGATCTATGCTGGAAGCCCTAGCAAGTCTGAGCGCTGAGTTATGCATCTACAGCGAAAGACTGCCTAAAGCTCACTAGATGGCAGGTGGAACAGGACGGAACACAGCACAGAGACGCAGGGGTCAAGGGGGAGCAGAGAGAACCTGGAGTGGAGACACTGGGGCTTTGGTCCCGCCAGAGTGGAGAGACCTCCCAGACTCCGCTTTGATGCCACACGCAGACACCTGAGACAGCACAAAGACTCTTCGGAGGGAGTGAAACTACATCCTAGAGTGAAAGTTGTTCTAGATCACTTCAACAGGGTATAAAGTCAAACTCAGGAACTGTCTGTAGGAAGACAGTATTTGCACCTGAATTCTAACAAGTTAGACCAGCTCAGCACACACTTTAGGCTCTCCACAGCCCTGCACAAGCAAAGCATAAAAGCAAGCCCACGCAAGTCAGCGTGATCAGTCTGTAACTGAACTGCTTGCCAGAGCAAGAATCAATTCTCTTCAGGGATAAAAAATAGATTCTAAGTTGCTATATAACAAATAATTTTCAATATCCAGTGTTTAATCAAAAATAAATAGATAAATGAATAAATAGAAAAATTTGAAACCAGCCAGTAAAAGCCAAACTTGAGAGGCCTAGATGTTCATTTTAGGGGACAAAGTCTTTAAAAGCACGTAGCATAAATATGTTCAAAGAATCAAATGAAAAGAAGTCAAATAATTAAAGAAAATATTGTCTTCATAATTGAACAGACAAGAACTCCCAGAAGATTAATGCAAACTATACAAAGGAGCCAAAAGAAAATTCTCGACCTGAAAAGCAAATACTAAAATTGAAAATTCACTGGCTGGACGCAACAGCAGGTTGGAGATAGCAGAGAAAAGAGCCGGTGAGTGTGTGGGCAAATCAATGGAAGCTATCCAATCTGGAGAGTAGGGAGAGAAAACGTGTTAGAGGAAAATAACCAGACTCTTGCGGAGCTGTAGGACAGCAGGAGATATTCTCGGTACACTAGCAAAGGAAGGAGTAAGATTGGAGCACAAAAAATTATTTGGAAAAATAATATCCAGAAATGTGAGCAACTTTATGGAGAAAACACTGATTCATAGATTTAAGAAGTGAACCTCAAGCATCAAAATACAGAGAAAGTTACTAGACAACATACCTGACACAGAGACTAGACAAATAGTAGACAAATTATAGCTGTATTGCTGAAAACAAAAACAAAACAAACAAAAAAACAGAGTTTTACAAAAAGATTATACAGAGAAGAGCAAGGATAAGAAAAATTACTGATTTCTCATAGGAAATAATGGAGGCCAAAGACAATCAGATAAAATGGCTTCAAGAACTGGAAAACACTGCTAACCTGGACTTTATCCACTAAAAATATATTTTAAAACTATAAATAAAATGAAGATTTTTTAGATAGGCAAAAGCTGAGTGATCTTACTATCAGCCATTTTTCCTGCAACTAATACTGAAGGATCTTCTTTAGATTAAAGGAACGTTATGGGAAGTCAGATCCATAGTAAAGAAACAAGACCGAAAATCATAAATAGATGAGTAAATTTCTTACTTCTTGAAATTTACTTAAAAGAAAGCTAAATATTTAAAGCCAAAATCAAAACGTTGTAAGATAAGGTTTACAATATATGCGTAAACAAAAGATGGGACACCAGTGTCACACAGTATGAGGCTGGAATAAAGTTGTGCTTTTGTGTGGTTGTTGCATCTTTAGTTGCAGAGTATGAAGCTTGCAGCAGCTGGTGCCAGGTGTCAGGTGTCTGCATCATGCTTTGCGCTATGCTTGTTGCCCAGTCGCGTCCAACTCTTTGTGACCCTGTGGGCTGTAGGCCACCAGGCTCCTCTGTCCACGGGATTCTCCAGGCAAGAACACTGGAGTCGGGTGCCATTCCCTTCTCCAGGGGGATCGTCCCCACCCAGGGACGGAACCCAGGTCTCCTGCATTGCTGGTGGATTCTTGACCAGCTGAGCTACCAGGGAAGCCTGTCAGGTATCTCACGGTAAGATAAAAGTGTAAAGTGAGAAATGGGAAATGTCACATGTCAAGGATGGACTGTGATGTGCGAAGAAGTGTAGTAAATAGACTCTAAACAAATGAATACATTCATATCTGTGTATATTCTTAATAACTCTAAAAATAAAGATGTATAGGTAAGAAGCCAATAAAAAAATAAAATAGAATAATAAAAGTACTTGGTTTACACAAAAAGGTAGAAAAAAAAAAAAAAACCCAAGAAGAATAATTATCATGTGATAGGGTCAAAGTTCCTTTGTTGTTTTCTTTATTTTTGTTAAATCAAAACCAAACCACACTAAGTATCCACAGCTTTTTAAGGAATCATGTTTAATTCTGGGTCTATAATAAAGCTTTTGGTTCGTTCTTACTTGTCTTGATTTAATTTCACCTCCTTAACTCTAGTGCTTTTTACTGATGGTTAAAAAAA
>SJYT01015873.1:673642-754757 GCA_006410635.1 Cephalophus harveyi | reverse complement strand
TTTTAGGCAAAAGTTATAATAATGGATTAAAAAACAATAAACCAAAGGGATATATTTTAGATATAGATGTACACCACATCAGTTGAAAGTGAAAGGTATAGCATTCTGAAAGTAAGCATAAGGAGGCTGGCATGGCTGTTAATCAAAGTGGATTCCAAGGCAAAGAGTATTATAAGGGATAATACTTAATGAAAAAAAAAAGTTCAATTTTTCACCTGAAAGACAAAATGATCCTAAATAGTTTGCAACTAACAACAAGACATCAAAATTTATCAATAAAAATGATAATTAAAGGGAGAAATAGACTTTAATGACCAGAGATTCCACGTCACTAAATTCCTACCATTTAAAGACAAGCAAGCCATGGACTATCTTCACTTGTAAGGGGTCGCTTTATTCGTGTCCTTTCTTGTTTTTACAACCTTTATTTACAATTTTCTTGTAGCTCCTTTTCCTGAAGTATTTCCTCAAGAAACGTCTGCAAATAAGACCATGGGACTTGCCATGGAAGGTGGCTTAACTCTTGGACTCAGGCCACAAACTGCTTTGTGATGTACATTTCTGGACACAGAAGATGCCATCTTATAATAGTTAAGTCACTTGAAGAACCCATCACTTCAGCAGGTTGAATGAGCTTAAAATCTAAGTATCTTAATTAGCAAAGTAGCTTTTGATGTGTAATTTTTCTCTAACCATTCTTGGTCTTCATCTGAATATGTCTAAAGAAAGATGGGCAAGGCATCCTCATGATAAATGGAGTGCCTTGAATTACTTTATGTGATGGAATGACCACATTCCTCAAAGCAGCTGCAAACAACCACCCTTCTCAGCAGGCTCCCCTCCACAGTCTTGCCCAGTGATTGGTCATGGGGCTGTCTTGTAAGGTTTTATTCTCTGAAATGTAAATGGTCATAGTAATTAAAATATGGCCTCTAGTTTTCCAGATTCACATTTAATTCTTTATCTTTCATTGTTTCTCGGGTCACTTTGAAGGGTAAACTGAGCCAGAGAATATAGACAAGCTTATTTATTACTGTATCCTCTGCTATGAAAAGGTGCAACACGGGTAACCCAGACATTTTGAAAGGCTTATGGTTACCATCCTCATCCTCAAAGAGCTTCTACATGAAATACATGCATATACACACATATATAAACATATACGTGAGTGTGTGTGTGTGTGTGTGTGTGTGTGTGTGTTTAGTTGCTCGGTCATGTCCAGCTCTTTGTGACCTCATGGACTATAGCCAGCCAGGCTCCTCTGTCCATGGGACTCTCCAGACAAGAAAACTAAAGAGAATAGCCATTCCCTTCTCCAGAGGATCTTCCCAACCCGGGGACTGAACCCAGATCTCCTGCACTGCAGGTGCATTCTTTACCTTCTGAGCCACCAGGGAAGCCCATATATACATCAACACACAGATAGATATAATTTACTCATGACGCGTATTGTACAATATATCTGTATATAATGTGTGCATGCTTAGTTGCTCAACTGTCTCCAACTCTTTGCAACCCTGTGGGCTGTAGCCCACCAAGCTCCTCTGTCCATGGGACTTTCCAGGTGAAAATACTGAAGTGATTTGCCATTTCCTCCTCCAGAGGATCTTCCAAAACCAGGGATCAAACCTGTGTCTCCTGGATCTTCTGCATTGGTGGGTAGATTCTTTACCATTGTGCCACCTGGGAAGTATCTATATATAATATATGTATATAATTTATATATACTATATACCTAACTTAAATATATTTAATTTATATAATATAAATTAAATATATTTAAATTCCCATCAAAGTTTCTGGGATATATTTGTAGATAGAACCGTTTAAAGGACTTTAAAAACGTTTCTCCAACATTTTTCCACCAACATTTACAATTTTGACCCTTTTGGTTTAGTCTATGTTATTATTTTACTGTATCGATTTTTATCATACTTTGTCATAATATCCCTTTGGCTCTCTGTGTTTAAAGGTGCAAAAAAATATAATAAAGGCTGACTTTCTTAGGAACTTAAAAGGCAAAACACTTTTTGAATCATGCTATGAGGAGACACAAGAAAGATTCTGATTAAATCCACTTTCAGCCGAAAATTTCTAAGCATTATGTTAATGACCTTGAAGATTGTCCAGCAAAAATATCTTGTGGGTATGAATTTCTTCAAAGGTTGAAATATAGGTTAAAACTCTCCAGAGGCTCCTGTGATATCAAATAAAAAGTTTAATCAATTTGTAGAAGCAAAAAGGTGGACATGCTTTAGAGCACCAGAATTTGATACTCTGAAATCTACAATTATTAGAACTGAAAGTAACTAACTTGAAGTCTGATAAGATTTCTTTCTGCTAAGTGTTTCTTCTGCTTGGGCAGACATGAAAGGAAAAACAAATTTCAGTGGATTTGAAATCAACAGAACATTGTAAATGTGTCAGAATTTCCTTGCTATAAAAATGTCATTTTATCTGGCAAAGGTTAAACCCCTTATCCTGATATACATTGTCACAGAGGCCCTTTCAATTGTCACCTGCTGTTAACCCTTGTGATGTGACTTTAAAGCTTGGGCTTCAGCAGAGTGGATCTGGTGTTGGTACATGGCCTAGAAGTCTACATACCTAAGGCCAGGTAAAAGGCACTTGCTGGTGCAACTGTATGAAATTCAAGCAAACCTGTTATTGTTAGAATTACTGGATATTTTCAGACAAAAGAAAAGGAAACTTTCCAAATTAAAAAAATGCCTATATATGTCTATGTATTTTCCATTTTTGTTACATAAGAGGGTGAATTTACCATGACCGACACCTCCAGTGGCTATCAACTAAGGAAAAAGGGCACTCACCGAGTTTTTCTCCTTGGGATTCAAGGACTAGGCTAAAAAGAATTCAGAAATCTGTTCTGATGAACAGGAGGGAAGAAATTAGATCAATGGACTCCTGATGATCTTGAAAGTTTAGGAAAGCCCTTGAGGATTATCCACACTGTCTTGTGATGACAAGCTAAGCTTTGTACCTCCCAGGTGAAGCTGCAGATTGAAACATTCGATTTGAAGTGATTTCAAAGTCCTTAACTGAAGCCTGGTGGCAGTTTGCTTTCTTTTGTTTTCTCCAAAGGGCTGTGAACATGTGCTGTCCAGAGAGACTTGCCGACGTGTTCCTGATTGAAAGCGTCAGGCAGTGGAGACATGGAACCAGAAGGAGACTTGGGGGGACCTCTGATGGGTGCTGGAGGCAAAGGGTAAACTCGGGGGAGATGTGGCCTGGCCTCTGAAGAACTCACTTTCATTAAGCTATTGTGTTGGGGAAACAGAAACAGCCTCCCCAAAACCTTACGTGGTCAAGGCTGAGTCAGGCAAGACCATCCTTAAGGAGAAGCTCAAGCACCCCCTTGCCTAGCGAGAAAGTGCTGTGACCAGCAAGAGGCCGCCTGGAACCACAGAATCCTTTCGGCATCAATGTGGCCAGACCAGGAGCCATGTGAGCAGAAAGCATAAACTCAGAAAAAGAAATACACAGTAGGATTTTCCCCCCCTAAAACTAGGGCATAGATCCTTTTTAAATTATCAGCTATTGTTTGCTAAACATGAAAACATTTAAGATCTACCTAAGTAATTTGTTGTCTTGAATCACCGTTTACACAACTATCATCTATATAAAATATTCTATTTATACCCACTTGTTTTCAGGTTTTTAGTATTTTAGAAAACTTTAATATATTTCAAATCATCCTAATTGCGTTTATGTTCCAAGCTGGAATACCAAACACAATTTAAAAATATGAATAGTTAGATTTTGAAAAAAAAAGAAGTTCAAGTGGCTCTCTTGAAAATTGCCAATAGTACAGTCTAAATAGTAATGATGGGCAGAATTTTTATTAACTTTTTTCTTGATTAACAATTTAAGAAACTATTTTATGACTTACCTCCTAAGAAATAATAGTCTTGGTTTTTGGAAATTAAAGGTATAAGAAAAACCTGATTTAGCCAAGATTTATGTGTTACCAATACATACATTTTTTAAAAAACTCTGTTTCATATACAAAGATGCAAAACAGAAGTGTTATGGAAACATGATTCATTTTGTTCAGCTGAGGGCGTATTCGAGAAAAAGACATCAGGTTTTACAGAGTTTCATTTGCTTCCCCTTTCAGAAGTGGAAATGTCGTGTTGAGATGTTCTTGGCCCTGGTAGTTTTGCCCATACCTGTTCCTTTCAATTCGGACAATGGGTAATTGGCCGATAGAATGCTTTAATCTTGAGATGCTGGTGTTTTTAGTGGCGGTTAGTTTTCATGCTCTAGACTCAGGAAGGGGCTTTCCAGGTGGTGCAGTGGTAAAGAATCCGCCTGCCGATGCAGGAGACACAAGAATCGCGGGTTCAATCCCTGGGTGGGAAAAATCCCCCAGAGAAAAAAATGGCAAGCCACTTTAGTATCCTTGCCTGGAGAATTCCATGGACAGAGGAACCTGGCGGACTACAATCCAAAGAGTTGCAAAGAGTCTGATACAAATGAGCGCACGTGTAAACTCAGGAAGAATTAAATGGAATTTGGTTTCCCCTGTCCTTCCCCTCCAACTCCTCAGGGAGAGCAGACAGGTTTTGTTTTCTGCACACCGTTCTCAAACTCAGTGTGGTGAAGAAACTCTTGTAGACTAAGATTAAAATGCTGCTGCTGCTACTAAGTCACGTCAGTCATGTCCGACTCTGTGTGACCCCATAGACGGCAGCCCACCAGGCTCCTCTGTCCCTGGGATTCTCCAGGCAAGAACACTGAAGTGGGTTGCCATTTCTTCCTCCAATGCACGCAGGCATGCTAAGTCACTTCAGTCGTGTCTGACTCGGTGCAACCCTATGGACAGCAGCCCACCAGGCTCCTCTGTCCATGGGATTCTCCAGGCAAGAACACTGGAGTGGGTTGCCATCTCCTTCTCCAAAATAAAAATGACTTACTAGAAAAAAATTTTAAAACCAAAGGTATAAATAAATCAGAGTTAAAGTCAACAAACTGGTTGTACTCAGTAAAAAGTCAGGAAGTTTTCCAAGGACTGCTTCTAAGTTGCTGCACTTTCCTCTCTGTGACCCTCAGACAAATACTTCATGAGTTTCCTCTGTTCTCATCACTGTTCTAGAACATTGGGCCCCCTAGGAGATAATGACCAGAAGCTTCTCTGTATCTCAGGGCCACACTGAAGACGGCCCTCATAGAAGCCAAGGCTACTGATGGAAGCCAGAGATACTTTGCAGGGAAGATGAGGGCTGACTTCTCTGCTTAGAGACCTTGGCTTTCCAGAGCTGCAAGGTGGAGAGCAGGGCTGGAATTATTGTGTATGATGAGGGCCAGAACCTTGCCTGAGGGAAGAAGACCCAGGAAAAAGCGCAGGGAAAGGGGACAGACGGGAAAGATCTGTTTATCAGAAAGACTCGCACCGAGAGCGTTCCTGCTGCCCATCGGGACCCCAGAAAGCCCAGTAATAGCAGAGGCTTCGAGTTCAGCAGCGGTGAGGGCTCTCAGGAGGACATCAGACTGACCAGCATCAGTGAGCAGTTCCTCCCTGCTTTTTGTGGATTGTTTTAACACAGCCCACTCTCAAAGAGGGTGATAAAAGCAATGACCAGATTCTCCATTAAAATCATAGAAGAGATTTAAGCAGGACTTGCTATTTATATTAAGGAAAAAATTAATGTGCCAAAACTGAAAGTTGAGTGCATTTCATGTTCACACATTCATTTCAAATCACGAAAGAGAAGCTATTTCCATGTGCTATAGCCCGCCAGAGTTGTAGGTAATTAACATGCAAGGTGGCTATCTGGGTTCTAGTGTTTAAAGACTATCTCCTGAGTGATTGATCCAACTCCCACGCATTTAATGTTCAGATGTGCAAAGGAATGCAAAAATGGGAGGACACAGTAGAAAATAGGCAAGGGCATCATCAAAACATTAGAGGCTTTGAGGAATTTCTGTGAGATGTGGCTGAGCATCTGAGGAGAGAGCAGAGGGTACGACTCCTCCAGCTGGACCCTCTGTGATGCTCTGGGCTCATTCAGGTTTCAGGCAAATGGAAACTTGAGATACGGGTGGACTCCAGGCTTTCAGGATCCAGAGTGCCAGGATGATGACAGAATCTGGGAAGGCTTTATCTTCCAGTGTAGAACACCTCTGTTACATTCCCAGTGATGGAAGTTGTGCTTGTTACCTGGGCAACATCCCTCTTGTCTAACTCCAGGCTACCCTAGCAACATGATAAAAAGAGGTCCTTAGGAGTAGTGAGAGGAAATGATTCTGGACCGAATGCCTCCAACTTGAAGGATCAGCCATTTGGTCCTTCAATCTGGCAATGCTGAACTATAGTGAATCTAAGACATTCCCATCACTGCTTATCTGAGCCTAGAATACTTTAACAGAGGTCAATACTCCCAGATGCCTCCTATAGATTAATATGCAGTGAATAATCACTGGGTTTATGAAAAGATTGAGAATTTCACAAGAGACAGATGTTCCTCCCTGCTTTTTGTGGATTGTTTTAACACAGCCCACTCTCAAAGAGGGTGATAAAAGCAATGACCAGATTCTCCATTAAAATCATAGAAGAGATTTAAGCAGGACTTGCTATTTATATTAAGGAAAAAATTAATGTGCCAAAACTGAAAGTTGAGTGCATTTCATGTTCACACATTCATTTCAAATCACGAAAGAGAAGCTATTTCCATGTGCTATAGCCCGCCAGAGTTGTAGGTAATTAACATGCAAGGTGGCTATCTGGGTTCTAGTGTTTAAAGACTATCTCCTGAGTGATTGATCCAACTCCCACGCATTTAATGTTCAGATGTGCAAAGGAATGCAAAAATGGGAGGACACAGTAGAAAATAGGCAAGGGCATCATCAAAACATTAGAGGCTTTGAGGAATTTCTGTGAGATGTGGCTGAGCATCTGAGGAGAGAGCAGAGGGTACGACTCCTCCAGCTGGACCCTCTGTGATGCTCTGGGCTCATTCAGGTTTCAGGCAAATGGAAACTTGAGATACGGGTGGACTCCAGGCTTTCAGGATCCAGAGTGCCAGGATGATGACAGAATCTGGGAAGGCTTTATCTTCCAGTGTAGAACACCTCTGTTACATTCCCAGTGATGGAAGTTGTGCTTGTTACCTGGGCAACATCCCTCTTGTCTAACTCCAGGCTACCCTAGCAACATGATAAAAAGAGGTCCTTAGGAGTAGTGAGAGGAAATGATTCTGGACCGAATGCCTCCAACTTGAAGGATCAGCCATTTGGTCCTTCAATCTGGCAATGCTGAACTATAGTGAATCTAAGACATTCCCATCACTGCTTATCTGAGCCTAGAATACTTTAACAGAGGTCAATACTCCCAGATGCCTCCTATAGATTAATATGCAGTGAATAATCACTGGGTTTATGAAAAGATTGAGAATTTCACAAGAGACAGACCACATGAAAAATCATAGCCAATGTTTACCTGGAAAACCGAGCTGATCAAGATACAGCAGGTAAATTTAGAGAGTATTCCTTTTCTCTTGCTGTGTTACAAATCAGCGCAAATTGAGTGACTTTAACAAATGCATGTCTATTGTATCACAGTTTCTCTGAGTTAGGAGTCTGCGCACAGCCTGGCTGGGTCCTCTGCCCCTGGTCTCAGAAGGCTGCAAGCAATGAGCTGAGCAGGGTGTGCCCTCATGCGGAGGTTTGACTGGTACAGAATCTGCTTCCAACTCGCCTGCAGTGTTGACAGAAATCATTTCCTGGTGTCCGAACTGAAGGCTTCCTTTTCTAGCTCTGGGTCCAAGGCCATCCTGGTTGTCCTGGGGCTGCCCACTGCCCCTGGCTTTGTAGTCCCCTCTGTAAGCTCTTCATAACCTGGCAGCCTGCTCCTTCAAGACCAGCTGTGAGCATCACTCAAGTGCATGCCAGTAAGACAAATATAGCATACAACTCAGATTCACACATACACACAGAGTCTCAGGAATGACGCCCCTTGCGTTTACCATATAACGCAATCAGAAGCAAGTCTTAGCTTCCGCCCACACTCAAGGTGAGGGGATTACACAGGTCATGAACATGGTCCTTTCTAGAGTCTGTCCAGCACGGACTGTCTAATTCCCTCTCAGATACTAAAGAGAGCAAATACCTATGAAAGGGAATGGAAATAAACCAGATCTCTGCGTGTGCCGTTGTTTTCTAATAAAGGAATGAGCAAAACATACCTGAAAATCTGAAAAGATGCCTCTGATGTAGTCACTGTTTTCATTTCCCCAGGTTTGAAAGCTAAATAATAAAGAGTAGCACAGGTCGAAGCAAAGTCGGTGCACACAGAAGAAGCTTCAGGAAATTCCGCACACCAGTGTTAGGAATCTCACAGAAAGCGTGCAGAGGAAAACTACAAGTAAAAAGACAATTTTCTTGCTAAAGAAACTGTTCTTCTCCTTAAATGTATGAGATAATGAGCACCTCATTATCAAAATAATGATTATACTGTTCTAATAATAATACCTGTTCTATCTAGACATACTGTTGTAAAAATTTCAAATGTTTCTGTCTTATAGGCAGAGGCAAAAAGAAAATTACTTATACTTCTGTAGCATCTAATAATAAACCAATCTTGTCCTCAAATGCTGGAACACAAAAGAAGCTCGTCTACAAAGTTTAGAGGGAAATCAAACGAGAACCAAAACCATCATTTTTATGATTTATAATTGTCTCCCTATGACAATGCCAAAGGAAAATCACTTAAAGATGAACTTCAGGAAGCTGAAAAATAAATCAAAATAATCATTTCAGGGAAAGGGGAATTGGAGTATAAAAAATGAAAACAGAAGAAAAAAGTTACAAAAATTCAAAAGTTAACACCTAAACAGTTTTAACATAATAATAAAACTAATCTCAAATATAAAAAAATTCTGAGAGGTTAAAAAATATATAAAGTAATATAAAAACAGTAATAGAAATAATTATTTACATGAAAAATCCAGTTGTTTTAACAAAAACTGAGAGGTGGGTAGAAAAAAGGAGAGAATTAAAGAAATGTGAATTTTTTATCCCATGGGTTGGGGAGAAATGTCAAAAGGTGTTTTTAGCCACCAAAGATATAAAATAACGAAGAATCAGTAAGAAAGCTGTAAAGACCTGGGCAAACCGTGTTTCTGTCAGAAGACCTAGAATGCTAAAGAACTCAATCCTTCCACCAAATTAATCTACAGATTTAAGGCAATTTCAATAAAATTCCCAACAGGAGTTTTTTTAATAATAAAATAATCCTAAAGTTCATTTGAAAAAATAATCATGTTAGAGTTAAAAGATAGATGAGGGGAACCTGCCTACGAAAACATCAGTGTGCATTAAAACCCAATGTTTCACTGTGGCGGAGACAGATACATAAAACAGAATAGAGCATCTTGAAACAGACCCAAGAATTTGGTAGTGACATTTCAAATCAAGATGAAATAAATGGTATTAGAGGAAATGACTATTCATTTAGGAAAAAATATGAGATTCAGGCCTCAGATAAATTCCAAAGGGATTTAAATTTGTCATAAAATCGCAAAATAAAAGAAAATACATTAAAAAAATATCTGTACCTTATGAGATTCAGGACAGTCACCTGAGGAGAATACCAAAGGCAAAACCATAAAGGAGAACAGTGGTACATTTAACTGTATAAAAATGTTACATTACAGGTGGTCAGAAAAATAACAGAAAAATTAAAGTGCTAACAGTAAGCTGAGAAAATGTAGATGCTAAAATATAAAAGCAGAGCTTGTATAAATTGATACCCCAAATTAAAAGCCTCAGTAGAGAAATGTGCAAAGGACCAGGGCATTCGCCAAGATGAACTACTGATTCCTAATAAACACATAACACTCAAAGATGCAAAATTCAGCACAGTAAAACATCCACGATGGTCACCCATAGAGCAGCAAAGATTCAAGATAGAAAGACACACTCACAGGTACAGTGGAGGCACATGCTGAGACGCTACCACTGCCAGGGGGAGTTGCTACAATTTTTCTGGAAGCCATTTTGGTGAGAAAAATAAAACAGCAATTTCACTTCTGTCAATTTACTCCAAGCAAATAATCACGGGCACACAGATTTAGCTTAAAACGATAGTCCTCAAAGGGATATTTAGGAGAACAAAAATGTACTGGTTAAGGAAAAGCCTAAATGATCAATAACACAGAAATTGCTTCAATAATGACACGGAGAGAGAGCTTCACAATACATTACGAGACAAGTGTTACAAGGCAGTTATGTCACATATCTCCTGTTTTAAAATCAAAAAGTGCATTTGCATGGAAAAGCACAGTATAAGTTTATCTTGCTTCAGTGAGCACCAAATGTTTTCTCCTTACAGTGGTTGTAAGTGTCAAAGCCTCGACAGTGGTAAAGAAAACAGCTCTGAGTTGCAAAGCAGCCTCGGTTCCCCCACCCCACTGAGGTGCTGGGTCTTTGCAGTCATCATGCTGAACACGTGGGTGAGTTTGCAAGGAGCAGGAAAGATCAGGGGTGTACTCAGGAAATCCAGAGCGACATACCCCTCTAATTCACGGGAGTGCCACCTGGTCATTAATCCAACCTCACTCTGATTTTTCAGCATATGGCGAAACTATTACAAAGACGTTGTGACCAAGAAAAAGTACAGTTTGTGAATGCTGTGCGGATGGGTCATGCTTGGCTGGTAACACCAACTGGCAGAATGAGTGCAATTTTTAAAATATGAAATACAAATTTTTATCAAAGGAGAAGTAAAACATTATAGCTTTGGGTTCATTAAACCCGGCTCACATTCTGGGATTCCAAAAATACAGCACTGGCTATTTAAAGCTGCAGCTTGACGAAATGGCTCGGAATCAAGCCCTGGAGACCAGGGCCGAATGCGTGCAGGGCTGCCCCCTCCCCTCCGCTGGGCTCGAGTGGACCCTGCAGGCTCCATCCTCCCCCGACCCTGGGGGCACAGATGGCAGCCGCAGGGGCTAGTCAGGTTCATCCTGGGTGGGGCTGGCGGGGTCCCCCGGCACCCCCCCCCGCCCCCGCCGGACGCCCCAGCCCTCAGGACTCTGTTCTGAACCTCTCACCGAGGAACGAGTAAGCGGGGTGTCCTTGAGCCTAAGGCAGGCGACCTTCCAGCGTGGCCTACACTGCCTCTCGGGGCTCTGCCCTTGGGCAGCCCCTGCCTGGGGTGTGGGTGGGGGTGAGTTCCAGAGGCAGACCAGCCTGTAGGGTGCTGTCCGCGCTGAGCCCTCCTGCCCCCAGCAGTGGTCCTTGGAACCTTCCATGCCTCCCAGGGCCGCTGAGAGCTCAGTCTCAGAGCCCGTGCCTGGCCCAGGACAAGGGCACCACACATGGGTACCGTGATTATCCCACGCTGCTCTAGGGGCCGGGCGAGGACCCCTATCCTGCACAAAGGAGGGCGCGAGCCCGGGCTTCAGGGGAGCTCCGCGACTCCCTCCTCTCCTCCTGCATCTCGGGAGACGCTCCGTCGATTGCCCCTCCGCGCTGCCTGCCTGCCTGTTACCTGCTTTTCCCTCCCCTCTGTCCTATCCCTGTTCTGACACAGGGCTCTCCCGGCTCAGATACCCTCTCCAATAGGCTCCCATCCGGGCTCTGGACTCCCCTTCATCACCAAACCCCTGGAAGACCCTTTCCCCCCTGGTACCTCCACAACCCACCACCTCCAGATGCTCTGGACCCCACCTGCCCACCCTCTTCTGCTCTCAGAAGTCTCTGAATTTATCCTTTTCCCTTTGAATTAATCAAGGGAAAGGAAGACCATTTTAAGATGCGTTTTTAACAAGAGATATATTTTGCCTCAAGTGCAGAGTTTAGCTATAGACATTGATCCGAGTTATGGGCCAAATGAACATTATGTTTATCTTACTCACAGCAACGTATTCGTTATTTTTGATGGATCAATAGAATTCACGTTTCTATGATATGGAAAAGCATTTCACTAGTAAAATCAGAAGAGCAACATTTAAAATTAGCCTTGTGAATAAACAGAAGCATGCTGCCAGATAACGAGAGTTAATTTTTCTCTTCTGCTCTCCTTTAGTGGCCCTGGTGACAGAGAGTAGCCTCTGCCATCCTTTAATCTGGCAGCCCCAAAATCCTTACTCCTCACTCTTTGTTTGAAATCAGACAGCTGGCTATCTCTATACCAAGTTTCTTTTCTTTTCTTTTTTTTTTTTGTGGGAGGGGGATGGGTGGGGGTAGGAGGGAGCTATAATTAAAGAAAATTAGCTGTGATGGTACAAGGCGAGCTTTGCAATATAGTGCTCCAGCAGCAATAAAGGATTTCTCCACTGAGAACAAGTTTCTATTCACCTAGAACTGATCTTATAATTCAAACACACTCTGGCTGTGAAATCTCGCCAGCAAAGTCCTTATGAGCGATATCATCTTAAATGCAGGCAGTGAAAACTGGGGCGATATTGCTAATAACAGCGCTGCATTAATTAATTGCTATAAAATTTGCAAAATAAAAAGAACACTGGGAACAAAGCGATATAATATTTACCAGTGCTGAAAATTAGAAATAAATATTCAACATGCCCTTTTTGAGTCATACTAGCAAGCAGTTTTGAATAATAAGGCAGGACAAAGTCTTTTACCCTGGAAAAGCTAATGATTTCCGCATTTTGCTGCTGGTGAGGAATTGAAGGATGGCCAATTTGAATCTTCCTTCAATCTCCCATCAATAAAACACAGACAAGGCAGAGGCGAAAGCTGATCTGGGGGAGTCATGCTTTTATAATTGCTTTTTACCCTCAGGCATTTGAAATCCAGAGGGTCAGGAGTCCTTGTGAGAAAGCGAGTGTAGCCAAGAGGCCCAGTCAAAACCCTGAGACAGAAATTAATTTGTTTGTGAGGCTCAGGTCTAATTTGAGGCAAGAGAACACTGCATGGCACTTTATAATGTTATAACCTAATTAAAGATGGATCCATGTAAAATATTTATGCAAACTTTACCAAACCCGAAGATTTTAATCTCATTTGAGAGGCTAGCTGACTTCTGGGACCAAAAACAATTCCTAAAACAAGCTTTTGGACCAGGAATCCGGAAGGCAAACTATTAAAAAAAAAAAAAAAAGGCATTGCGAAATTTTCACTCATTTTCAGCACCTATTAGTCATTTTAATTAGGGCCACCTAATCTCTTGCTGCATTTTTGGACTGCTTGGTTACTGGGTTAAGTCCAGGTTGCTTTATTTAAATATACTCTTTTGTGTTTTTTCCTGTTTTACTCCTTGATGAGAAATGGAAGGGAAACTTTATATTTCTTAGGGTTTTGCAATTGCCCACGTGGGACTACCTCTGTCCGGAGCCCCACCCTGGATGTCGATAGTAAGTGTGTAGCTGGTAAGCAGGAAAGAAGCTGTAAGCCACTTGGCCAGAAAAAAAAAAGAGTGAACGCAACCTCCTGTGACCAGAGCGCAGTGGTCCCGGGGTCTCGCCCTCACCCAGGGTCTGATCCACCAGACCGCTCATGACACGTCACAGGACTCCAGGTCTCAGCCCTTTCCGGGGTTGCCTTATTTTCAACCTTTTACCTAATTTTTGTTGTTGTTCAGCCACTCAGTTGTGACCGATCCTTGCAACCCCGTGGACTGCGGCATGCCAGGCTTCCCTGTCCTAGATGATAATGAGTAATAGGTACATTTGCTGTTGTTTAGTCGTTCAGTCGCGTCTGAATCTTTCGCCACCCCCCGGGCTGTAGCCTGCCAGGCTCCTCTGTCCATGGGATTCTCTAGGCAGCAAGACTGGAGTGGGTTGCCATTTCCTTCTCCAGGGGATCTTCCCAACCCGGGGATCAAACCTGTGTCTCTTATGTCTCCTGCATTGGCAAGTGGATTCTTTACCACTAGTGCCATCTGGGAAGCCTGTAGTAAAAGTATATATATATATATATATATATAATATCACATTGGCCAATTAGCCATTTTAAATGCAAAACACGTGGCATTAATTGGATTCACAGTGTGTGCAACTGCCACTACTATTTATTTCCGACACTTCTCCGTCACCCCAGACAGAAATTGTCACCAAGGAATAATTCCAAATTCTACCACCCCACTCCCAGACCCCGGCAGCCTCTAACCCACGTTCAGTCTCCAGGAACGCTGAGCACACCCTTTTGCTGCCTCGAGTTTCCTCTTCTGGAGTTTTCTTGTCGAGAAGGAGGGAAGGCGGCTGAGAGGGTTCCTGTCGTGAAGGAGGTGGGCCGGGGAGGGAAGGAAGGAGAAGGAGGGAGGGAGACCCAGAATCCAGGAGCACTTGAGGCTGCTGGAGGCAGAAGGGGCTGCCCAGGGCCAACAGCGGCCAAACGACGGGCAAAGATTCCCGGGCTCAAGGCCAGGCTGGGAAGGCCCCAGGCTCGAGGTCTAAAGGGATGGATGAAGAACTGATTCTCTGATGTGTCCATCTCATTAGGACCACAGAAGGGAGATCTCTCCGTTAGACATCCATGCAGCACCCAGGCAGCTGAGCCGACGCTCAAGTCTGCAGAAGGCCGCCCGCAGCACGGTCTGCCCCACGCCAGCCTTCCAGCTTCCCACTTGGAAAAAACCTTTGCTGGGGTTCGGGCCAGAGTTCTGTAGGCTGAATCCGTCAGTGGGTGTCACGGAGAATCAGTTTAACACTCCTTCGGAGCCTACGGGTTCTGAAAGCAAATGAGGGAAGTTTCCAGATGCAGATGGAATAAATGAATGCATTTCCATTAAGTTCGCATTTAAAATCCAGGCAGGCACGCACCAAAGGCCGCCGGGTCCATGTCCAGTCAGCACCTGGGTGACCCCTCGCCGCCTTAGAAGCACCTGACCCCTTCCCACCCGGGGAAGTGCCACTCATGTAATTAGCTGACGCGTTTCAAGCCAAAGAGACTTTTCTGTTGCACTCTATCGTGGAGCTGGATGTGTGAGAAAACGGCTATAACAGGTCTTGTTTCAAAACTACCTCTGACCCACTCGGTGTGTCCCTGGCGCCCCATAAAATGCTCGCCTCCTAAGGAAGAACTTAATGAGAGTCAGCCGTAAATCACCGCATTTCACAGTTACGCTTGTTTCCTCGGCACCTGACTTAAAACTGTTGGCTGACCTGGTCTGTCATGAGCCAAGATGGCCAGGGTTTACTTAGTGACACCCAGGTCACCAGCCAACAGTCCCCGTGCCCTACCCTGGAGACGCCCTCCCCAGTCTGATTGGGGAAGCAAGAATGGACTCTTCTAGCAAAACTCAGACCCACTGCTACGTGGGCTTCTTCCCCAGGGACGGACCGAACCAAGTCCAAGGACCATAGCCAGATGGTCGCTTCGAGTTTCTGACAGCTAGCCTGAAGCCGGGGACTTGAGACAAGCAAATAAGAATGAGCATTCCCAGCTTGTCCATAGACATTCTGATGGGGGGGCAATACCTCTTGAGTTTTCATTCTCTGGGATGGTTTTGCTGAAGACAACCCTTCATATGTGGCAACAGAGCAGGATTGCCTCTGAAAGAGAGGAAGGGACATTAATGCTGGTAGCAATTTGCTTTGCTCATTGTGTAGCAATGGAGTGGGACCCTATGGTCCTTGCCTCCCCCGCCCCTGCCCCCACCCCTGTCCTCAGCCTGCCTTTTGTTTGTAAAAAACTTTAAAGAATAAGTTTAATTAGAAAAATGAGAACATGTGAAAATAAAGGAAAACAGTCAAAGGAGACCAAATAATAATAATGTAGTCATTAAGCAAAGTCAGGACACTTCCGTTCTTTCTCAAGGGGCATAGATGATATTCTGAACCGTATCCTGTGGGCATGCTATTGACGCTGTTGGCGGGTTGACCTCCACTGGGGAGGCGGGTTGTGGGAGAAGGTTGCTTGTGAGTCTGTTCCTGAGACAGGGAGACTGCCCCTGGAGGCATCGCCCTGCCAGGAGATAGCCTTGGGGGGCCCTGCCGGCCAGGCCCTCGGGGGCAGCTCCCAAGCAGTCTCCCCCGCAGTATAGGCACACTTGCCATCAGTGTCAAGAACGTCCCTCTCCTGTCTGGAAAGAAGAGTTCCCTGCATGTGACATGAAAACAAAATGACTCTTGGACTTCATAGTTCTGGTCTAAGGAAAGCGATTATTAGCCATTTTAGGATTATCTTTCATTTGAGTATTCGTTGAGCTTCCCAGGTGGTGCAGTGGGTAAAGAATCTGCCTGCAATGCAGGAGATGCAGGAGACGGGGGTTCTATTCCTGGGTCGCAAAGATCCCCGGGAGGAGGGCATGGCAACCCACTCCAGTATTCTTCCTGGAGAATGCCACGGACAGAGGAGCCTGGCGGGCTACAGTCCATGAGGTCGCAAAGAGTTGGACAGGACTGACTGAAGCGGCTGAGCGAGCATGCATGTTTGGAATCTTATTCTGAAGGGAGAAACACAGGAGGCCAGCCAGCTATGAGCCACGGCTCAAGAAGCGGCAGAGGGGTGACCCTGGATGTTGGCAATAGATTACAAGCCTCCATCCTCTCGGGTAAAAAGATGAGCCATCACGGGGTGTATTTTTATTTTTCATAATTATAACATGCCTCTCACTGAAAATGACCATCTACCATCCCCACTGACAGTATGAGTTAGTGGCGTGATGTCAGGAGCCTCCTTGAGCTGGATTGTCTCATTCAAGAAAAGCTGAACTACCTGTCCCTCTTTCCCAAAAGAGAACCAGTTGGCCCATGAATTTGGAAAATTCAGGATGCAAGGGAAGTTCCCGGTCTCTTCCGAGGACTTCCCAGGGCTCTGCGGCACCCCTGTGCCCTGTCAGTTTTGGAGAGAGAGCTGGGTGAGCATCCACCTGGGGGACGTCCTCAGACCACACACCCTGAACAGCATAGACCCTCAGGGAGAAGCCTCTGCACCTTCTGAAATCGGGGTGTCCACTGCTGCAAGCTTGTCAGGGGGCACTTCTTTGAGCAGGCAAGTGTCACCGCTTTCATTGCCAGAGAGTGTTAAACTGTCTCTGCAGTGAGTGAGGCCGCCACTAAATTTGCGCTGGTTTCCGCCAGCTCTGAGCCTTCTCATGTTCACACTTCTCGGCATTTAAAGATGTGCTCTGGGGCAGGCGTTAAAACATGATATCGATACTCCAAAATGTGATTGCAGCAGCTGATGAAGCCGCCGTGTTCATCGGGGCGCTGGGTTCAGCAGAGATTCTCTTGCCGAGAAGAGTATCTTCATGATCCTGGAATAAATTACCCCAAAGCCGTGCTTATATTCAACGGAGTGACTAAGCCTCATACTAACTATGGGAGCGGAGCAGAAAAACATCATCAAAATTCAGAGAAGAGGCCAAAAGGAGGGACGAACGATAAGTGGAAAAATACATAAACAAGGGAAGTTGGGTGCCCAGGAAAACAGCTCTGTGCTAGCTTTTTAAGTAAAAGTTATGTTATTTACACTCTCATTTTCAAATAAGGAGCCCAATCTAGGAATCAAAGATTTTTTTTTTCTAGCTGTGTCCACTTGGGAGATATTTTCAATAGCTCTCCATCTAAGGTTCTATTTTAAAAATGTGAATACACAATCCAAATAACACCCTGCTGTTCATTAAAAAATAAATCACAGCCAGCTGCTGATCGGCACCCATATCAGGCCTGGCAAAACTTTACATGAGACCTCAGGAAAAAAATAAAAAAAAACTTCCTCATGCATTGATATGATCTGTAGAATGTATAACACTCACTTAAAGCCATCTGTACCAACAGGAAAATTTAACTCTCTCGGAAGGGAATGAATCAATGCTGGTATTAAAATGAGAGTTTGATGTAGAAGATATAGATTAATACTCTCAAAAACAATCAAAACTAAACAGAAATTCCTAGCAGAAAGATGGTTATTTCCTGATTCTTCAGATGCGATAGGGTTTTTTGGTTTTTTTTTTTTTTTAAAAACAGGACCTCTCACTAAGTGATTATTATACCAGGGCTGTGACGTTTTACTAACACGAATTCATAAGGTGACCCCGGAGATCAACAATAAAACACCATTTTAGAATGGGCTGAAATAGGCAGAAAGCTTCAGCGGCCACGTCGTCTAGCCAAATAGCTTCCTCACCGCTTGGCGGGCATGCCTCCCTGGATGGTCTTGGATCCAGGGCCCTTTTAAGTTGAGATGCCCTCCATCCTTCGGGTGGCCTGAGATCATGTGGCATTCTTGATGGAGGAGATAAGGTCCCTGCCCTCTCACAGCTGTCTCGGTTTTGATGCTGGCTCTCTCAGGCCCCCTCCCAGTTTGGAAAATGGAGGTAAATTAAACCGATTATGAACTAGGCAGGAGTCGAAACACTTTGCCAAATTGGAGTGCCAGCCCCCCAAAGCCCCTGCCGGCTGCCTTCCTGAGGTGGGCTGTGGCCGACCGTCTCCTTTAGCTGCCCTTGGCACTCCAGAATGTGTCTGGAAACGGCTTTGCAGATGGCCTCGTAGGTTTTACAGGAAATATTACTTAAACATTGAAAAGGATCACATTTCTCCTGTTAGGAATTACAAATCTGGATTTCATTTTCTCTCTCGCTTTTTTTTCCCCCTCCAAACCCTGGGAAAAAATGTAACTGTTATATATGAGATGCAGGAAGCATTTGGGAATTTTTTTAATACATCCCTAGCACTCGCTCATTCCTTTGCTCTTTATATATATTCACACCCATGCATAGAAAACATGTTTGAGTATAGTATATAAATACACACAGACTCACAATCCTGTTCTTTCATTTCAAAGTAAATGTAATTGCACAGAAGCAAGAAACTTGTGAAAATTTAGAGGACTGTCTCTTCTCTTTTTCTTTCCTTCTTTTTCTAACCTCCTAGAGCAGAAGAAAAAAATTCTTCATTCACTTCACTTGGATAACTAAAACGTGAGCTGTCTCTCTCTCGCACTGGCTTCTCCGTATGCATTTTATTCAGATTTATGAAGATCAGGGGAATTCCTATTGTTGAGAAAATGATTAGCATCAATAAACAATTAACAGTAGCAGGGGAAGGTGGGAAGCCCTTGAGTCCCCTGTCTTGAGGCCTTTTCCGTGCTCCTTGTGATGGCAAATGGGAGGATCCTGAAACCAGCATTCCTCAGGGAAAGACCGGTCCCCTGTCTTTATTGAACACCCGCTTGGCAATTTTAGAAAACGTTTCCCCAGAAGGGAGGTTCACCGGCACAGTTGGAACTCCGGCTGAACTCGGAATGTGGTCAGGACCATAGGGACGGCTGGGAAGTCTGGTCTCTGCTCCCTGAGCATGGAGGGGACTCTGGAGGTCCGGCCTCCACTGGCCAAGCCGCAGGTGGCCTCAGAGGGACCCAGCCGGGCTGAGATCAGGATGCCCCATCGCCCGCACTGGGACATCTGCAGCTCCAGTTTGCATTTTAATATTTCTCACGTGAGCCCAGGCAGGGCGAGTGGGACCCAACCAGGTCGGGACGTGGTCACCATCAACACAGGCCAAGGGGCGTCTACACAGCAGCCAGGCCTGTGCCCAGCTGTGAACACAGTGCTGCAGGAAGGCAGGGTCGAGGTCACCGTTTTCTGAGATGTGTTGCCCTTCCCTGGGGGGTCGAGTGCATGGCTCCAGAGATGCCGGGCACCAGCGCCAGGGTGCCTGAGTCTGCAGGGTGTTCGCACCGCACAGCTGGAGGGGCGCCCCTCTGGGTGGAAAGCATTGTAAAGGAGGTTCCGGGCAGCAACAGGTGACGTCTTGGCTGCCTGGGCTCCAGCCCCTCATCCTGCGGGACCTGGAGACGGCTTCTCGGGCCCCAGCGTAGCCCTGCCAGCCCCCATCCCAGCCACTGCCCGGCTCCGCCGCCCTGCACCTCGGGGCGCAGATGCCTCTCCTGCCATCTGGAATCGCCTTGCTGTGTCTCCACCTCATTAACTCCCCATCTCATTTTATACTTGCTCGGAATGTCTCTGTTCTCCTCGGTCTCTCTCGCACCCCAGCCTGAAATACCTGTCCATCTCAGTACGTGTACCGTCCTGGGTGGGCCTGCGGAATCTCAGAACCCAGAGGTGCTGGGGGGCCCAGGACCTGGGAGCTGGCCTACCTGGGATGTGGGCAGGGGGCCGGGCACCCCCACACTGCTGCCCCTGACCTTCCCTCTGCACACGGGCTTCCTCTGCCGAGAGGGGCAGGTGGGGGCCAGGAGGGACCCCAGCAGAGCCCCGGTGGGCGGCCAGCAGCCCAGCCCAGCGGCTGCAGGGGAAGGTGGGCAGCCGCCCCGGGGAGGGCACAGCTCCGGCTGTGGCGACCCCCTCCCACCCCCCACTCCCTGCCTGTTAGGGAGACAGATGGTGAGCCCAGTGACATCCTCAGAGAGAGCTCCCGAGGGCAGGGACCTCTCCTGTGCCAGCCTGGCTCTCAGTGGAGATGCTGGGATGGTGATCAGAAGGAGGAGGAGAGACGTCTGGCCTGTGGGCCCAGGGGGCAAAGGAGGGGATGGGCACAGGCCCGGATGAGGGGCCGGGAAGCCGAGTCAGCAACCACGCCTGGGCCACTGGTCCTCTCTCTGGAAACCCATTCCTGGCCAACATGTGTAAGCTGCCCCTTCCAGAATCAAGCAGCACAGACCTACAAGTGGGGAGAAGCGATGTTTTGTGGGGCCCTCGGCTAGGCCTGGGGAGGGGGCAGGACAGTAAGGTCACCTCAACGGCCTGGAGGTGTCCCCAGGCCCACCCTGCATGACCAAGTTGCTGCTGCTCCAAACCCCATCTCAGAGCGGACCCCCTGGACCCCTCCCGGGGCTGCAGAGTGCCTGACCTACCTCGCAGAGCAGCCCAGCCCCGCCGAGAGCAGACCCCATGCAGCACCGACAGTCTCCCTCCGAGGACATGGCCAAAGGGAGGGTCGGTGTGCCTGCGGCTCCACCTTCTGGGAAGCTTCGTGCCCAGGGGAGAGAAACCAACAGCTTTAGGAAGGCAGGTCCCAAGATTTGAGGCAATTAGAAGGTCGAGTGAAAGATCAGGAAATGGCAACCCACTCCAGTATTCTTGCCTGGAAAATCCCATGGATAGAGGAGCCTGATAGGCTGCTACGGTCCATGGAGTCCCAAAGAGTTGGACACGACTGAGCGAATTCACTCACTCACTCACTCACTCAAAAGAAAGGTGGAGCATTCGCAGCAATCCCGCACACGCAGCATCTTAAAGATGGTTATTCACACACGAAAAACATGGGCTGCATCTATACCTAACTGGACATATGCTAATTGGAAAGACTCAAAAAACCACCATGCAGATGGGAATCGCCATTGTATGTATTATTAATAAATATATAAGCATATATTATATATATATACATGGAACATGCTAAATGCTAAATAAATGTTTCTTGAGTGAATGAATAAAAGGGAATGAACAGCTGCCTGTAAAGCTGTCAGACTGGATTTAATGCCATGGCTTCACTCCTTTATGTTAATTTTCCTACTTGCATGACAAACACAGATAGTCATTTGCTCCTTTTCCTTCTCCTTCTGTTCTCCTGAAAGTCTCTTTGGAACTCACTGATGTGCTTCGTTTTATAAGTTCATGACGTTTTCATGGAATGAAGGCAGGGCCAGGCTGGGTTCTTCCCGGAGCGAGGCTCTGCCTGATGGGGTGCGGAGACCCAGGAGGGAGCAGGTGCACGCCCCTCCCCAGTCTCCGATGCAGCAACCCTTCAGCTGGGAGAGACAGCAGCAGAGTAAGCGCAGGGTGGCCCCCACCTCCACTCAGACACCCTTGATTTTGTCTATGCCACGACCTCAGCTTTGCTTCTGGAGCTTAACTGTGAATCCATGGAGGAGCGCTGAGGATGGACTAAAAGCTAGAGTTAGCTCAGAGGCATTCTTGGAAAGAGGCTGGTCTGAATCCTATGTGAAGGGATGCTGGAGTCCCCCACCCCTGGCAGTAGCTGTCCAGCCCCTAAGGGACATCATCGCACAAATTCAGGGTCATCCAGAGGATCTTCATAGTTGTAGCAGAATATTTCCATCCTGAAAGCAGAAATCCACCCCCACCCTGCTGATGGAAATGTCTCTTAATGCTACAAAGTGGCTGCTCCCCAAGAAGAGGCAGAAGACTGACTCGGAGCAGCCCTGCTCCGACTGAAAAGGAGAAGCCCACCACACTCTCCCAACAGAGGAGAGGCCCAAGGACCCCCAGCCCTTCCTGGTGGTGCCCATCATGCTGGTGTCTGATTGCAAGAATATCACACATTTTACATGAGGACGGTAAGACTTAGTCGCACGTGGACGTGGCCAGGAGGTGTAATGGAAACAGAGATCAGAATGTGAGCAGAATCAGAATCAAAACCATCCTGCGTTCCTGTGTGCCCAGGAAGAATGGAGCCTTGTCCCAGCCTTAGCCTTCTAGATAATTCTTTGTTGTTCATTCCAGCAGGTCAGATGTCCAGCTCCGAGATCCTTGATTGAAGCACAGAGTGCCTATAAAGTTTCTAACCACGAGGTAGGGCTTCCCTGGTGGCTCAGATGGTAAACAATCTGCCTGTGATACAGGAAACCCAGGTTCGATCCCTGGGTCAAGAAGATCCCCTGGAGAAGGGCATGGTTACCCACTCACGGTTCTTGGCTGGAGAATCCCATGGACAGAGGAGCCTGGCAGGCTACAGTCCACAGGGTCGCAGAGAATCAGACATGACTGAGTGACTAACATTAACACAACCACGAGGTAAGGCCGATGTGTGTCCCTGTTCTCCCTTCTCTTAGGCACTCTGAGCGTCAGAGATGGAAGTGGACTCAACTCTGAGACCTCCAGAGCCTCCTCCATCCACCGCCCCCGTCCCTGCCCTCCAGGTGCGAGCAGCACATGGCTCAGCTAACTCTGTTCCCGGGAGGCAGGGAGAGGACCCGGCTGGGCGTCGCAGGCACCCCGTTCTGAAACGCTGAGCCTGTGCCCTCAGGAAGCGCCTTTTCCTCTGCTGGGCTCGGCGTGCCCTCTGGAAGGTACAGGATTTTCCTGGAGGCGGCAGCCTGTTCTGCGCTGGGCCCTGGGCCGCTCGCCTCCAGATGGTCTGCGGCTGTAGCTGTGAAGAAAGAATTCCTCCATAAGACGTGAGGAAGGCGTTCAGAGCATGGGTCGTTACAGGGTCTTTTGCAGGTGACAAATTCATGAGGTTTGTCTAGACTTCTGGCTAATGCACACCCCCTCCCCTGCTGCCCAGAGGCATCTTGGTGGGTGCAGCGGGTCGGGGTGGCAGGGAGGATGATGGGAGGGAGCAGCCCACAGTGGCGGCCACAGGGTAAAATCCAGCAAGGACTCAGCCAACCTCCCTGGGCAGCAGTACTTAGAGCGTAGACGAGATTTTGTCTGAAATGTTCATGTTAAGTGAAAGGAGGCCTCCGCATTAGATTCAAAGTGACTTCCCTCCACTCTAAAGAAAGCTTGCCTCCCTAGAACAAACAGTTACTGGAGGGCTTGATCAGCATCAGTATTTCCCTGCAAGTGGCGGGATGGGAAAATTCCACAATATAAAATAATGTATTGAAAAGAACACAAACACTAGAATTCACCGTAGCGTGTTTGTCTTTGGGAAGACAAAAAAAAAATTCTATTTTGGTTTCGTCATTTTTACATCCTTCCCCAGCTCCCCGAGTTCCTTTAAATACACAGACATACAAAAGATGCTAATCTGCCTCATTTAGAATAATAGGCTGAAATCACAGAATATTCTCTAATAATGATCATTAGCTCCTCTGCAGTTTTGGTCACTCAGATATGAATGTGGAATTAGGATTACCAGGGCTTTATCATTTTTAAATAAGCCAAGCAAATTTGAAAAAAGAAAAAAATTGTTTTAATCTCAGTAAGTCTACCCACCATCGCAGGGCCAGCAAGGGGAGATGGGCAGGACGGGGAGGTGGGCAGGGCAAGGGGGTGGGCAGCAAGCAGGCAGGCATCTTGGCGGGCCTGTCTTTGTGTTTGTGACAGGCTCCGGGCACCGGCTCTGGCTGGCCCGGGGTGCTGCCTTGCACAGTACCCACCTGGGGGGCACAGGCAGAGAGGGAGCACCACTCTGGACAGCTTGGGAAAAGGACACTGCCCTTCCCACTTCTCCCCAACAGGACGGCGGCCTCTGAGGCGCCCCCAGACTTTTTCTCTGCCCACCAGGGCCCCGTCCTCCGGCTTCCTGTGGAAGAATGCAGCCGGCATGGCCCCTCCCGCCCGTGGCTCCGCTAGAGCCTGGCACGGGCTGTGCTCAGCTGGGACTCCACTAAGGATCTCTCGCTTTCCTGGGCAAACACAGCTTCACCTGCCCTCCAAATCCTCTTTCCTCCTCCTTCTCCCAGCCCCTCCCTGCTGAGCTATGTTAATCAGGTGGGGACACAAGGTAACATTGAAGTAATTCAGCCAATTAGGCCCTGAATTGTTTGCATCCAACAGCATTTTGTATTTCTGCAAATGTGTGAAATGCAAAATGTGCCCTCCAGCAAAAAACGACAGCAGCCATGTACTGGCGGCATGTCAACAGACCCTGGGAGCGGGCGGCCCTGACGGCTAATAGCGACGTGTGCATATGCTGGGGAGCCTGGCCTTCTTTATGTGCGCGCCTCTCGGCGAGGGGCGGCGGAGCTGGGGGTCTTGGTGGCAGATGGGCAGGGGTAACAGGGATTGGCTAATCCCAGATCTGCATTCTCTCCTCCACGTAGCGACGAGGGAAAGATGGGGCCAGCTGTCAAATGGAAGACTTTCATGGTCCCTTGCACACAACAGCTGCACGCGCCCTGCCTGCTTGGTTCTAAATTATTAAACATCTTTTTAGTTTGTTCCAGCTGCAGGCATCAGTGTGTTTATGCAGCCTTTGTGCATTTTACATATGATTCCTTCTCCCCTCCTCTCATCAAAATGCTGTTTGTAAAAGTCATTATCCCATCTGTGCCCCAGTTTGGCCAAACAGCCGAAGACAAATCCGATGCCTTTCTCCTTCCAGGACAATTTGGGAGTTGAAGCTGACGGCTGTGACTTGAGACTTGGGGGCTTCGCCGCACGCTCTCTCTCTCTGCCACCTGTAAGAGGTGGTGTCGTCTCGGCAGCTTAAGGGCACGAGGCACCGCGGGGTCTCTGCAAGGAAATTTCATTGTCGCGCATTTACAGCTTGAGAGCAAACACACAGGCGAGGCTGGGGGAAACAAAACTTGGATCCCCCACTTCTGCGGGTCTCGGAGGTCTCCAGAAGGATTGGTAATGGGGAGTCCCCCCTAAACCGTGGCTCCCAGGGCAGCTCCGGTCTGCAAAGATTTCAACAGCAATCCGATTGCTACATTTATGTTCCATCAGCATGACTTTTCGCAAGCAGGTATAAAGTGCCCGTTTCCAGGGGCTTCTTTGGCAGAGAAGTTACAGGAGCTGGCCTCCTGGACACGGGGGAACCTTCTTGGGGGAGAGAATGTGAGAAACACGCCCCTGGCAGAATGCACACAGCCTGAGCTGATGTGTTCATTACATCCGTGAACCCAGGAAGGGTTTGTGGTAAGTGGCTGCTTCCTGCAGGATACAGAGGTGGCAGCCAGGGCCGCCTTGAAACAGAGTCACCAGCAACAGTTGCTTTGTCTGTGGCCAAGATGAAACGCCTTTGTCCAAAGCTCGCCGCGCTCTCCTGCTCCCAGGTCCGGGGCCGGCTCGGCGGCTCTGTGCGCCTCTTGCCTCCAGGAGCCTGGAGCCTCTGACGCTGGCACGGAGGCCCCAGTGCCCGGCCATGGGGCAGCAGCGTCCTCCCTGGTCCCTCACCCACCTGCAGCGTCCCTCCCTGGCCCTGCCGCTGGTTTATTTTTAATGTGACTACATGTGCTTCCAAGGGGTTTCATAACGGCATCTGAATATTTTATTTCCCAGAGAGTCTCTATCAGTAATTACTCACAGCCCTGCCTCCCCGGTGAGGCCCTGGGTACAACCAGCAAAGTGCCCAGCGTGGCTTCCTCCCCAGGCTGAGAGGTGGCTTCCCCAGAGCCTCCAGACTGGGGTGTGGGGGAGAGACCTAAGGCACAGGAACTCAGGCCAGGCTTGCTAAGGAGAGGCCAGAGCGCTAGAGTGGGAGCATCACTGCCCACTGAGGGCAGGACCACACTCTGAGCCGGGAGATGGGGAGGGTGACCATGGCAACCACTGGGATGCAGGTATCGGCAGGATGGCACACAGGCGATTTCAGGATTTCCAAGAGTCCCCTGAAATGCCATCCGTCCCTGTCTCCAAAAAACACCCCCATGCCAAGGGTGGCTCATGGGCACCACGTTCGAGGCCCCTCAGCAAAATCGCCCTTTCCTCAGAAGAGAGGAAGGGCGGGACACCAGCGCCTTTGTGAGTGCTTAGTTAGAGTTTTCTGATCTTTAAAGGCAAGTCGCCCTGTGGCCCTTCTGCAGGACAGGTCTGCCCTCCCAGGACCCCCTTCCTGCCAGACTGTCACATGTTGCCCAGCAGGGTCGGAGTTTGCTCAGAAAGTGAAGTCCTGAGCTTTCTTTATCTGCAGCTGGTTGTCCTGTCTCCAAGGACAACGAGGAAACCGAAATTTCCAGGGAGTGTTCACTTCAGCTTCGGCTCATCTGGGAGACAGTTTCTGTCCTTTACAAGGAGGTGCGTGATGAGGCAGCCCACTGCCTCTGCAGGGCCCGGGGCCTCCTGCTGGGCAGGGAGGGAGGAAGGGGCCCCCTGTCCCCAGGGCTGGGGGCTCAGGAAGAGTGGGCTTCACACGCGACAAATGACTCTTTTGTTTTACTCCATTTTTAATTAGCCTCCTTTTTAATGACCTAAGTTAATAAGTGTCAAAAGGTGCAAAGCACAGCGTGGCTTTATTTTTAAAGTAGGAATTCGCCTTTAATCTCCGAGGGCCTGAGTGAGTCTCAGCTGCAAGGGTGCAGCTCCAAGGGGCTTTGTCATCTCAGGCCCGAGGTCCCTGGGCTCTCGGCCTGGCACCCAGCGGGCGGCCGGGGGCCACTGGGGTGGGGCAGGCACCACAGAGCATCTGCACACGACCCAGTACAAGCCCCCGCATGCCTCACACCCTGGAACCACCCCCTTCCCTGGTCCTCCAACAGCCCAAAGAATAAATGGGGGCATTATTCTTGAAGCTGCCGTATTGCAGAGCAGGCAACAGCCGAGGGGCTGCTTGCCGCTCGGGTCCAGGGGCCTGGGGCGACGGCAGAGCTCACGCGCTGGCGGGTGATGAGCGAGGTCCCAGCGGCAGAGCAGGCCACCCCTCCGAGTTTGCCTTTCTTTCTTCTCCCGTGATCACCCCTCTCTTTCCCTCCTTTGTTTCCTCCTCCGGCCACAGGGCGCCAGTGGGACCCAGAACCATGCAGGGCCACCTCATAGTGGAGACAAGAGGGTGACCTCAGATTCAGTTTCGAGGACTCTGCTGGGGTGCCTGCCAGAGTACAAGAACTGTAGGATCGTGTGTGCCTTCTGTGTGTGTGTGTGTGTGTGTGTGTGTGTGTGCGTGTGCATCGCACGTGTTCCCAGCCCTGGGTTCTGGTGGAGCCCTGAAGACATGTTCTACTTTGCATACATACGAGCCCCACTCCATTAGGCTTCTGCAGCAAAAAGCTACCACCGAGAGAGGAAGAAACCTCCCCAGCGCCCTATGGAGCCGAGATTCGCTCTGCTTTGCTTGGTCGCGACTGAAGCCACAGGTGCAGCGGAGGCGGCCGCTGTTAAGGCTGCCCAGGGCGCCACCCCGGGGAGGAAAGTGCTGTTAACTTTGTGGCATTTTATGATATGCATGGATCCTCCCCAAAGGCCAGACTCCAACCACAGTGCTTACGCTTGTTTATGATCAGAGCGAATGAACAGGAAGGGTCAAGGCAAAGAGCAGATGCAAAGAGCGAAACCACCAAACCAGTTCATGAAATGCATCATCCATCACAGGAGCCCGCGTTCGACACCGCCTTCCTTTCCTGCTGCAACCAAGCACACGGACACTAAACGCTGGACCCGGGTCTTCCATACCTCGAGAAGCCCGTGTGAAAACCTCAAGGTCCCCAAGGAAATGCATTTGGGGGCCTGGGCTGAGCTGCCGAGCTGACTCCAGGGGTCATTTGTGATGACGGAGCAGAAGAGCAAGGCTCTACCTCCAAGGACTTTCGGCAACTTCCTAGCTCTTTAGGAAGTGCTGAACTCCATCCTAATTTTCAACTAAAAAGTCACGTGAGCACAAGTTTCGAATGACTCATAGGAATCCACTGTGATGGTTATGGACAGATGAATTAAAATGCATTTCTAAATATAGAGACATAAATAAAAACAGGTTTGGGGCTCAGATTTGTTTGTACAGGTAATTTCCATAAAAATTAATATTCCTGACTTTACTGGAACTAAATAATTAAGAAAGAAAGTATATTACAATAATAAAATTATCAACAGAGTTTTGACAAGCAGTCATGTGCTTGTAAATGAAATTTATTTAGGTGCCACTCAAAACACTGTAATTAAGAGGTACAGAATGCATTACCAGATGGTTCCTGTTTAGTATCTATTTCCTTTAGAGAACAACAGGATTAGAATGAGCACTAACTAGCCCCCGAAATACCCCGTCCCCCCCAGCTGCTGAAACAGCACCCCCACATGACATTTCTCTGCTGACAGTCTGTGTTGTGAAAACTGGTTGCTAAACGTATGTGTAACATACATGTCAACAATTACTGCTTAAAAATAAACAAAAGGAGAGATGACAATTGTGAACATGTCAGAATATTAGAACTAGAAGTTAAGAAATAAGTTGATAAAATGCATCCTTGTAGAGTGGTTACCTTAGTCCCTGCTCCGTGGAGTCGCTGCGAACTTTAATTCAGACACATGAGACCAGTCACAACATTATAACCTCCTGGTCCCTTTTCTCCAGTGACAATGACAAGCTCGTTTCCTGGAATTCCTGTTATAAAGTTAGCTACAGGCTCCACAGAGTAGACCCAGAAGTGTAAGAAATGAGAGACAGAGGAATATGAACTCCTCTTTGACCACAGAGCTTCTCTGAGCCTCAAAGATACTGAATGAGCCGCCCAAGGTCACAGAGAAGTTCGTTAGTACATCGGTTTGATCGAGCTGCCTTGACAAAGAACCACAGACGGGTCAGCTTAAACAATAGAAATTTACTTCTTCGTAGTTTTGGAGACCGCAGTCCGAGATCACGGTGTCCTCGGGTCGGTTTCTCCTTCTGAGGTCTGTCTCCTTGCCTTGTAGACGGCCACCTTCTCCCTGTGTCTCCCCATGTCTTTCTTCTGTGTGTGTCTGAGGCTCGCCTCCTCTTTTCCATCAGTGAGGACACCACTGATACAGGTTAGAGCTCCTCCCAATGGCCTCATTCACCCTCGCTGTTGTTGTTCAGTTGCTAAGTTGCATCCTACTCTTTGTGAGCCCGTGGACTGTAGCGTACCAGGCTCCTCTCACTTAGCCTTAGTTAGCTTTTGAAAGGTCTTCAAAGACCCTGGGCTTCCCTCATAACTCAGTTGGTAAAGAATCTGCCTGCAATGCAGGAGACCCCAGTTCGATTCCTGAGTTGGGAAGATACACTGGAGAAGGGATAGGCTACTCACTCCAATATTCTTGGACTTCCCTGGTGGCTCAGCTGGTAAAGAATCCACCTGCAATGCGGGAGACCTGGGTTCGATCCCTGGGTTGGGAAGATCCCCTGGAGAAGGGAAAGGCCACCCACTCCAGGATTCTGGCCTGGAGAATTCCGTGGACTGTATAGTCCATGGAGTCGCAAAGAGTCGGACACAACTGAGCGCCTTTCATTCACTCACTGACTCAAAGACCCTACCTCCAAATACAGACTAATTCTGAGGTGGGGGCTGCATCAGGTGAATTTTGCAGGGGGTAGCATGGGGGACACAACTGTATCTATAACAAGTGGCAACTCTAGAATCTCAGGGCCCCCCAATATTTTGCTTGTCTCCTCTATCCTGTAATTTGAAAGATGCCCAGAAGGCCCCAAAACTCAAAAGGTCTCTGGCAAAGACCAGCTATTCTTATCTTGGCTGGTAAGTGTTTATAAACACATATGTCTTGCAGGCAGAGTCCCAGCTGTTGAGGTGGTGGTTCAATCGCTAAGTCATCTTCAACTTTTTGTGACCCCATGGACTGCAGAACGCCAGGCTTTCCTGTCCTTCACTATCTCCCAGAGTTAGCTCAAACTCACATCCACTGAGTAAATCACGCCATCCAACCATCTCATCCTCTGTCGTCCCCTTCTCCTCCTGCCCTTAATTTTTCCAAGCATCAGGGTCTCTCCCAATTAGTCAGCTCTTTGCATCAGGTGGCCAAATTCTTGAAGCTTCAGCTTCAGCATCAGTCTTTCCAATCAATATTCAGAGTTGATTTCCTGTAGCCACTCACAATTCAATTAGTTCTTTCCCTGTTGTGATGGGGTAGAGAGAAGGGAGGTGGGATTTGGAAGCGTGGTCTGGGCAGGAGTTTAGTGTTCCTAGCGGGAGGCCACCCACCTTGCGGTCCGGACAGCCAGAGGGCCGCTTCCTGACTCCTGGAGCTGCGGGAAGGAGGACTGAGTGGAGGTGTCCCAGGTGAGGAGGGAGGGGGAAGGCGGCAACCAGTGCCAACCAGGGGCCAATCTCGGAGGGGACCCAAGAGGGGCTGCAGCCTGGCAAGGGAAATGGATTAGCGTCAGTAGAGAGAACCGAGCAAATAAGAAAACATATTAAGGCTAACGGGAGCCAGGTTTTCACTGTCTAAAAAGAGAGAGGCAATCGGCAACCAGTGCCAACCAGGGGCCAATCTCGGAGGGGACCCAAGAGGGGCTGCAGCCTGGCAAGGGAAATGGATTAGCATCAGTAGAGAGAACCGAGCAAATAAGAAAACATATTAAGGCTAACGGGAGCCAGGTTTTCACTGTCTAAAAAGAGAGAGGCAATCGTGAAAAACAGAGAAGCTGCGGGCACCGTGTGGCTGGATTGGATCAGAAGTGTTGGTATAAACACTCTGTTTTCACAGATAGGCGTAAAAATAAATATAGATAAAGATGCGCCCACATGTATAGACACACGCATTTCCTAACTCTGCCCACTGAGAGGGCTGGAAGTAGCAATGCTCCACGAACAATGAGCACAGTTACTGCCAGATCTTGGTTTCTAAATGCCCTTCTCGGTTTTAAAAAAAAAATGCCTGGGCTTCTTTCTTCTTGGAGAAATGGCTAGATTGGGAAAAGAATTAGGTTATCTTGAAATTGCTTTTAAATGCCAGAAAGTAAAGAAGAACTTCAGAAAGGGGAGTGCATATCTAAAGGTCAAAAGAGCAAGGTCAAGGGCTCCTGATGGTCAAATCTGGGACAGTTTGAGCAGAAAAATAAATAGGAATAATTTACAACCCATAGAATAAAATGGAGATCAATGAAACCACCCTGACATAAACAAATATATTGGGGGAAAAAAAGGAAATGGCTCCTCACATTTGAAGGTCAACAGACAAATGTAGAAAGAAAGATGGAAATGGAAAGTCACCACTTACAAAACACTGCAGCAGTAACTCACACAGGCAAGAAGTATGCATGGAGACAGCGTAAGTAAAAATTGGATAAGGAATGGCCGCACAAAGTCTCAGACACCTCCGGTCCCAGCACTTACCCATGAGAAAGGGAGAGGCACGGCACACAGGGCAGGCCTAGCGGACGCCACCGCAGGGGGGTCACCGAAGCGAAGCCGTTAGGAAGGACGCAAGCCAACACTGCGCTCCCGGCTGACACAGAGGCAGCCGGCTGCTGTGATATCCCGGCGAAGCAAAACAGAGCATGGGCCCAAGCGGGGGGAAACGTTAAGTAAACACACACTGAAGGACGCGCCCCAAAATGACTGGCCCGTAATCTCCCGAAGCGTTGAGGTCATAAAGGTCGAAGATCAAGCAACTGTTCCCGACTGAAAGAGCCTACCCAGGCACGACCCCAGGATGCAGCCCAGACCACTCGGCCCTAAAAGACTCAGTTCAAGGAGAAAGGTGAATGGGGGGACAGGAGGGAGCTATTTGCACTGTTCTGAAAACCTTTCTGTGTTTGAAAATGTCTTAAAAAATAAAAAAGAGTGTATACGTGTGTGTGTGTGTATGTGTGTGTGTACACATCTGTCAAAATAAAGTTCTTTTGCATCTAAGTGATGAAAATAGGTAATTTCTAAAAATGGTGTGGCAGTGAAAAAGAATGTTCTAACTATCAAGACACAGAGGGTTAGGGAAAGTAAACATTTTGGATAAAACAGATATTCCATGTTCCAAAGCTCACACACACACACACATACACACACACACACACACACACATATGTCTTTCTACAAAAACATTTTGGCAATATTTATCTGTAGACTTAGAATATTTCTTCTTTCGTCCTTCACAATTCCATTTCTGGGAATCTGTCCTATGGAAATAATATGAAATTCAGCAAAAAGTTTGTGTTCAAATTTATTCATTGCAGAGTGACATATAAAAGCAAAACTTTGGAATCAGTCTAACCATTCCACTATGGGGGAATGGATTCATAAATTTGGAATATCTACCAGTAGAATGATATGAAGCCACTAAAAGCAATGTTTATAAGGAGTTAATGATGTGGGGAAATTCTAATAATTGTTAAAAAGGAAAAGAAACACAACCTTTGATAGAAATGATTGAAACCATACTGTATATAAAAATTCATATTTTTTTAACTCTAACCCTTAAAGACTAGGGGAAAAAATACCCAGGGCTCATCTGTGGGTAAAACTATAAGTGATTTTTCTCTCTTATTTTTTTTGTACTTTCCCCCAAACTAGATCACATATACATTTTGCTTTTATATTTGGAAAACATGTTTTTTGTTGTCTCTGTTGTTAAGGAATTGAGGTATCAAACTTTTAAGTACTGAAAAGTACCCCCAAAATCAAATAGCGGTAGCCTGAGAGAGAGTGGAAATGACCGAGGGTTCTAGTTTTGGGGAAGGAGAGTTAGGGGTGAGAATGTCCATTGAGGATGCATGAGGCAACATGAGAGCATGGTGCTTTACAAGGAAGGGTGGTGGGCACCAGTGTGTGCATGGACGACAGTAAAGACCGGAGGTCAATATGAAGAGAGAAGAGGAGAGAACTCTGACCCGCCTGGACGCCTCCAACAGTGTCAGTCAGTTCAGTCGAGTCGCTCTTTGCAGCCCCAGGGACTGCAGCACATCAGGCCTCCTGGTCCATCACCAACTCCCGAAGCCTGCTCAAACTCAGGTCCATCAAGTCGGTGATGCCATCCAGCCATCTCATCCTCTGTCTTCCCCTTCTCCTCCTGCCTTCAATCTTTCCCAGCATCAGGGGCTTTTCCAATGAGTCAGTTCTTCGCATCGTGGCCAAAGTATTGAGCTTCAGCTTCAGCATCAGTTCTTCCATTGAATATTCAGGACTGATTTCCTTTAGGATTGACTGGTTTGATCTCCTTGTAGTCCAAGGGACTCTCAAGAGTCTTCTCCAGCATCACAGTTCAAAAGCAACAGTCTAGTCCTTCCCAAAAGTCCTCTCAAAAGTTCTCAAAGGCTTCCATCGGCCTGGAGACTAAAAGAAATGATGCAATTTGGGGGGTGATTAACTTGGCAGTCCCCCATTAGGATGAGCGGTGGGGAGGGGTGAAAGCCCTAGAGTGGGTGGGGGGGATGCGGGGCTGGAGGCGGTAGACCCAGGAACCCAGGGTGAGCCGGGAAGAGGCGGCAGAGGGTAACAAGGAAACAGATCCCTGGAGAACGAGAGGATGGAGCCTCCCACCTGAGGGGAGACAGGGACCCGCACATCTGGCGTCTTCCTAGACACTTGGTCTTTAAGAGAATCATTTAAGAAGATACCTTCTTATCTTTGCCTGGGGCGAACAAAATTACGTGATGGGAACCTCAGCTTTGCCTACAGCATTTGGGGGACAGACACCACTTTTAATCAGACAGTCATCTTTTCTTCTCTTTTTTCTAAGTGAGTATTGACAAGACGATCAGCTGACTTACTATCATGATTGAAGCAGTAGTAGCATCTATGAAACTTCCTAGTAGAAACGGATAATGAAAAATAAAGAACTGGACGCTACTGATAACTGGAGTCCTGGGTATTTGTGCCTAAATGATATTAATGTGATGGGTTCAGCAAAACTGAACATTTTTTGACAGATATTTGCCCCCCGCCCCATGTCAGTGACTGCTACCACTCAGAACGCAACACTAATATGGATCCTATGTATACTAGAAGGGACATTCCTATGTGTCTGATACGCAGTTATAGCATTTGTTCTTAAAGAAATAGCACAATCTGGAGTAGGGGGTGGGGGGAGGTGATAGTAAGATTCTTTGAGGAGAGCACTCTGGAAAAATCTCTGCTGTTGGAGATACCTGGCTTTGTAGTAATCCCAGGGGTAGGATATGGCCAAGCTCCATGTCGAGGCAATTTTTGAAAGGCTTCCAACCTCCTTTAAGGTTAATTTGTTAAGAAATTGTCTCTCCACTCACCCCAATTTAAGAGCAAGCTTCTCTTCACCCATTTACAGAATGACTCGGCGTTGTCTGGCAGGACACTACCAAGGTCTTAAATGGCCCTGTGCCTGGGTCAGAGTGCCTCTCCAGGGCTCACAGATTACTCCTCACTCTGCTCCAGCCCCTTTCCCTTACAGAGCATGAACCTTGGACATCCTCTCGGAAAATTCTAGTTGTTCACTTGTGTCCAACTCCTTGGGACCCCATGGACTGTAGCCCGTCAGGTTCCTCTGTCCACGGGATTCTCCAGGCAAGATTACTGGAGTGGGTTATCATTCCCTTCTCCAGGGGATCTTCCTGATCCAGGTACTGAACCCAGGTCTCCCGCATTGCAGGCAGATTCTTCATTGTCTGAGCCCCTAGCATGAGCCTCTGACATCCTCCTTGATCATGTAGGCAAATCCCGCTTGCAGAGCCTCTGGTTAGAAGCACGGCCATCTGCTCCCCACCGGCATGAATCACAGCCTTGGAGTGGAGAAGGGACTTGCATAACTCAGTGAAGTTAGGAGCCATGCCGTGCAGGGCCACCCAACACGGACAGGCCAAGGTGCAGAGCTCTCACAAATGGGTCCTCTGCAGGAGGGAACGGCAAACCACTCCAGTCTTCTTGCCAAGAGAGCCCATGAACCATATGAAAAGGCAGAAAGATATGACACCAGAAGATGAGTCCCTCAGGTCAGAAGGTGTCCCATATGCTACAGGCTAAGAGTGGAGGGCAATTACTAACAGCTCCAAGAAGACTGAAATGGCTGGAACGAAGTGGAAACGACGCTCAGTTGGATGCATCTGGCTGTGAAAGTGAACTCCAGCATAAAGAACAATATTGCACAGGAGCTTGGAACGTTAGGGTCATGAATCAAGGTAAACTGGACATGGCCACATAGGAGATAGCTGAGAGTGAACATTGACATCTCAGGAATCAATGAACTAAAACGGATGGGAATGGGTGAAGTTAATTTAGATGATCTTACCTGAGGGGCAGGATTGCTGGGAAGCAGGTCAGCTGCCGTTCTAGGGGGTCTCCTCCTGCCAACCCACATTCACCCCTGGCCCTCACTCCCTTCTATTTGTTGACATGCTTGCTGCGCTGGCCTAAAGCTTGAAAAGTTTCTGGAAACACTTCCTTGTCTCTCTTTGCTGCTGCTACGTCGCTTCAGTCGTGTCCGACTCTGTGCGACCCCATAGATGGCAGCCCACCAGGGTCCCCCGTCCCTGGGATTCTCCAGGCAAGAACACTGAAGTGGGTTGCCATTTCCTTCTCCAATGCATGAAAGTGAAAAGTGAAAGTGAAAGTGAAGTCGTGTCCGACTCTTTGCAACCCCATGGACTGCAGCCCACCAGGCTCCTCCTCCCATGGGATTTTCCAAGCAAGAGCACTGGAGTGGGGTGCCATTGCCTTCTCCGTGTCTCTCTTCAAGCCCCAGCAAATTCCCATTTGTTGCCCTCATTCAAGTCAGTCTGTGAGCTGGATGGCAAGACTCTTTTCCCTACACTCAACAACACTTACTCACAGCTTCATTGGAGACCCATTCGTCACACATTAATTTTCCTCCACAGAGAAGGCGGTAATCCCAAGCAGCCCAGGGACCTCCCGTGGCAAGTCTTTGCAAAGGGTCTCCAGGAGGGTGCATCCAGTGACCACGGGCTGGTGTCTGCCTTTGAGAGAACAGTCCAATTTGCGCTCAATAAGTTTGGTGGGTCGGGGGGGCCAGCCTCCTGGAGGGCGTGTGTATGAAGCTGCAGCAACAGCAGGGGAGGGGTCCTCGGGGAGGGGCTCTGAGTGATCTACTTGATGACCTCTCCTTCAAATGGACCAAGTCTGGGCCACCACTGAGGGCTCCTCCATTTTCCAGGAAACCCCCTCCAATAATTCCAATGTTAACTCTCAGGATGGACCTGAAATCGTTTCCATCCATGCTTGCTCCTGATCAGCTTTGTATTAATAAAACCACCTCATCTCAGGAAACAGGTGAAGAAAGATTTTTCGAGAAGCCAGTGTGAACTCCTTTCCGGAAGCCCATTAGGAGCTGCAGGCTTCCGACTCCCCTGCCTGCCTCTCGCTTGAAAGCCAGCCGCCACCACCGTCACCAGCACAGTGACAAGCAGGGTCAGGGAGCTCCAGTTGTGCATGAAAGATGCGAAAATTTACTGCAAATGAGACAAGAGCCGTAAATTCATTTTTATTCAAATTACTGTCATCATACATTACCACGTCCCCTGTAAACATCGTGCTCCAGACAGGGTGACAGCGTATTATTATTTGTGAGATTATACTATTATTAAGCTATTACTGTGTCACCCCCTGTTCGCAACAATGACTCAGCGCCATTCGGTGTAATAGCACAAGGGACAGAGACAAGCGGAGGTGACGGAGAAGCTAGTCTTCAGAGGCAGGCTGGGTGCAGAGTGACAGCTGGCATCACGGGCCCATGTAACGAGGGGCTCGTGCGTATTTATTGGGGGACCTTTCTAATCATATCATTACACTTTGCTTTGTCTCCTTCAGAACTCGAATTGCCCGAGTGTCATTCATTAGTCCAATTGCTGACTCAAATTGGAGGGGAGAGGTTCCAGTGGAATCAATGAACTAAAACGGATGGGAATGGGTGAAGTTAATTTAGATGATCTTACCTGAGGGGCAGGATTGCTGGGAAGCAGGTCAGCTGCCGTTCTAGGGGGTCTCCTCCTGCCAACCCACATTCACCCCTGGCCCTCACTCCCTTCTATTTGTTGACATGCTTGCTGCGCTGGCCTAAAGCTTGAAAAGTTTCTGGAAACACTTCCTTGTCTCTCTTTGCTGCTGCTACGTCGCTTCAGTCGTGTCCGACTCTGTGCGACCCCATAGATGGCAGCCCACCAGGGTCCCCCGTCCCTGGGATTCTCCAGGCAAGAACACTGGAGTGGATTGCCATTTCCTTCTCCAATGCATGAAAGTGAAAAGTGAAAGTGAAAGTGAAGTCGTGTCCGACTCTTTGCAACCCCATGGACTGCAGCCCACCAGGCTCCTCCTCCCATGGGATTTTCCAAGCAAGAGCACTGGAGTGGGGTGCCATTGCCTTCTCCGTGTCTCTCTTCAAGCCCCAGCAAATTCCCATTTGTTGCCCTCATTCAAGTCAGTCTGTGAGCTGGATGGCAAGACTCTTTTCCCTACACTCAACAACACTTACTCACAGCTTCATTGGAGACCCATTCTTCACACATTAATTTTCCTCCACAGAGAAGGCGGTAATCCCAAGCAGCCCAGGGACCTCCCGTGGCAAGTCTTTGCAAAGGGTCTCCAGGAGGGTGCATCCAGTGACCACAGGCTGGTGTCTGCCTTTGAGAGAACAGTCCAATTTGCGCTCAATAAGTTTGGTGGGTCGGGGGGGCCAGCCTCCTGGAGGGCGTGTGTATGAAGCTGCAGCAACAGCAGGGGAGGGGTCCTCGGGGAGGGGCTCTGAGTGATCTACTTGATGACCTCTCCTTCAAATGGACCAAGTCTGGGCCACCACTGAGGGCTCCTCCATTTTCCAGGAAACCCCCTCCAATAATTCCAATGTTAACTCTCAGGATGGACCTGAAATCGTTTCCATCCATGCTTGCTCCTGATCAGCTTTGTATTAATAAAACCACCTCATCTCAGGAAACAGGTGAAGAAAGATTTTTCGAGAAGCCAGTGTGAACTCCTTTCCGGAAGCCCATTAGGAGCTGCAGGCTTCCGACTCCCCTGCCTGCCTCTCGCTTGAAAGCCAGCCGCCACCACCGTCACCAGCACAGTGACAAGCAGGGTCAGGGAGCTCCAGTTGTGCATGAAAGATGCGAAAATTTACTGCAAATGAGACAAGAGCCGTAAATTCATTTTTATTCAAATTACTGTCATCATACATTACCACGTCCCCTGTAAACATCGTGCTCCAGACAGGGTGACAGCGTATTATTATTTGTGAGATTATACTATTATTAAGCTATTACTGTGTCACCCCCTGTTCGCAACAATGACTCAGCGCCATTCGGTGTAATAGCACAAGGGACAGAGACAAGCGGAGGTGACGGAGAAGCTAGTCTTCAGAGGCAGGCTGGGTGCAGAGTGACAGCTGGCATCACGGGCCCATGTAACGAGGGGCTCGTGCGTATTTATTGGGGGACCTTTCTAATCATATCATTACACTTTGCTTTGTCTCCTTCAGAACTCGAATTGCCCGAGTGTCATTCATTAGTCCAATTGCTGACTCAAATTGGAGGGGAGAGGTTCCAGGAAGGAGGCGCATCCCAGACTCGGTGTCCCCTGCCTGACGGCTTCCTTCTCTGGGACCTGTGTCTAGTCGGGAGCATTCCCGCCGGCCTGCCCTCTGATGAGTCGAATACACAGCACGCGGGACAGGAGCCCCCGCCAGGCCACCGCTGCCCTACGGCTCCTGCAGGAGAGAGCCCCACGGCTTTGCCCCAGCTCTCCAGGGCTTCCTAGGGATTAAAATGTTACAGTCCCCGGGCTTCAAAGGCCATGCGTGTGGTGTCACCATCTGAAGTTACTGGGACATACAGATCCCACTGGACCTCCCTTTTCCTCCAATAAGTGCTGTGACAAGCCCCCGTCAGAACCAAGGACCGGCATCCTTGCGAAGTCTGCCTGGCGTGCGGGACTTTTCTGGCGTGCGGGACTTTTCTGGCGTGCGGGACTTTTCTGGCTCTCCTGCAGCTGTTTCACGACGGTCGAGACAGAGCAGTCCAGCCCAGTCACCTGCGCGGGATTTTTCTAGATCTGTTTCTTGGAAGTTCCTGAGCCCTCCACTGTCTTCTAACTGAGGGTCCACACTCAGGACCTAGGACAGGACAGGGCTCCCAATAGCTCTCCAGGGTGTCAATGCAATTCTCTTTGGCTTAAGACAGCCCCATTCCCACGGCATTGCTGGCCGTCTGCCCGTGGGCCTTAAGCTCAATTCTCCATCAGCCTTGCTCTCAGAGGTGCCTGTTGATTAACTGGAAAAGCATTTATGCAAATTGAGTTTGCTTCAATCTCTCCTTTCGGTGTTTTGCAGGCTCCTGTGGACAAAAATGACATTTTGTGAAATCAAGGAAAAAGCAAATGTTGGACACATTTTGTTCTAAATTAGTTGGGAAGGAATCTTGTGAAGTGAAACAAATTTAGGGACACATCGGTCTGTTACTAATGATCACATTTTAGGCTTGATGAATAAAATAAAATAAAATAAAGGCGCAGCTCAGAAGGTTTTCAGCTCAAAGGCTGTGTCTTTGTGTGGAACATGCCGCGTGCTCTCGGGCCAGCCCAGGCGTCTCAGGCTCAGCTGTTAGAAGTGCCTTTTTCAGACAGAATCCTACTCTTTAAGAACATGACTTTGATTTCTTGAAAGCTCTGAGTTGCATGTACTATTTTGTTAAATTGTCCTTAAACAATTAAGAAGCTGAGAAACTTGAACCATCAACAGGTTCTGACCTAGATCTTTTCCTGATTGTAAAGCTCTTTTTATTCTCCCCACAGGCCTCTTTTGGGGTCAGGAAGATCCCCTGGAGAAGTTCATGGCTACCCATTCCAGTATTCCTGCCTAAAGAATTCCATGGGCTGAGGAGCCTAGAAGGCTACAGTCCATGGGGTCGCAAAGTCGACCACAACTGAGTGACTCGCACATGCACACACACACACACACATACACACTCCTCTCAGGCTCCGAGCAGCAGAGGCCTTCCCCACGCCTCCGGGTGGTGACGAGCGTTTCTCCCCAGCATCCAGCTCCTCCTCTCCCCTTCAGGAACAGCGTCTCGTCCCCGCTCCAGGGCTGAGGATCACCTCGGCTTCTCAGGCCCGCTGTCCCCAACCGTCTCCTCTCAGCGGTTGACACAATATTTCGAAACACACCATTCGGTCTGTCTGGGGCTCTTTCCAACACTGCTGGGCCAGGCACACCTGCCCCCACAGCCCCGCCAGCCACACGTAGAATCGCTTCCCTCTTTTGTCAAAATGAGCCCTCTAATTCTTTGTCATTAATCTCTCCCCATCTCTCCCGGGCACAGATCCTCAACAGACCAAATTCTCTTCCTCAAGCCTTGCTCTCAACTTCCTCTGGCCTCGGTGGAGTTCTGTACACGGGCCTGAGTGCACCATTTTTCTCCCATGTCTGTTTTGTGTCAGAATGATAACCCTACTTCTGAAGGGAGAGAGTTGAAAGAGTTCCCTAGATTTAATTAAGGGAAGGTCGGCTGAGATACTGTACATGCATCTCTTTGGTGAAATCACATGCTGGTAAAACCCTCTGAGGATCTTCAGATCCCGTCTTCTGTCCTCGTGCAGGTAGGATTTTCCAGCAGACAGAACGAAGGCCCAGGGAGACAAAATGGGATAAGTAAATTCTTCCAGCGTTGTGCCCAAGGTTGCCTGCCTGGTGATGGCAGAGAACGATGGGAAACCAGGTCTCCTTGGCTTACGTACCTTCCTCCTCTTCGTCACCTTGGAAAGAAAGCTCTGAACTCACACAGGTTCAGGTTCCACGCACAGCCCAGAGCCAAAGTCTTCTTTGAGGCTATCAGCCCACTGTATGGTCCATTACTATGCCACCACCACAAAAAAAAAAAAGAAAAAGAAAAATCTAGTAACAATAGATGTGTAAGGAAGGGACAAATGAAGAGTCAAGAAGAGAGTTCATTAACATTTAAATTTGTGTGTTTTCCATGATATTAGGATAAAGACTGTTTGAGAGCGTGCGCAGGTGGTCCTCAGAGGAGGTTGGGTGCACCAAAGTCTGCTCTACTTGCTTCTGACAAACAGCGAGCTCTTCAAGACGAAGCATAATTCCTGGAGTTCCAGGGCTGGGCCGAACTTCGCCAAGGCAACCACAAAACTGTTGTTCATCCCTTGGTCCACAAGGAGACCCCCAAGGTGGTTGTTCAAGGTGGTCATGGACTAAAGGCGCCTTGAGGGGCAGATGCTGAAAGCCCTGCTCTGTCTCTTCCTCTGGCAGCATCTCCTGCATCTCCTGCACACGTCTGGCTAGTCCTGGGTGGGGCACTTTGAATGCCCCCATTCTGCACCCTTTCTGGCTGGATGGACAGAGGGCCAGGTGGGGCTTCTCCAGGCTGAGCTGACCCACCGCAGTGAGGAAGTCTGGCCATATCTCCAGAAGACACCACGCACAACTTAATGGGAAGGCGGCTTTCAAGAGAAGTTCAGTTTAGTGCAGTTCAGTAGCTCAGTCATGTCTGACTCTTTGCAGCCCCATGGACTGCAGCACACCAGGCCTTCCTGTCCATTGCCAGCTCCCAGAGTTTACTCAAACTAATGTCCACTGAATTGGTGATGCCATCCAACCATCTCATCCTTTGTCGTCCCCTCTCCTCCTGCCTTCAAGCTTTCCCAGCATCAGGGTCTTTTCCAGTGAGTCAGTTCTTCTCAACAGGTGGCCAAAGTATTGGAATTTCAACTTCAGCATCTGTCCTTCCAAATATTCAGAACTGATTTCCTTTAGGATGGACTGGTTGGATCTCCTTGCAGTCCAAGGGACTCTCAAGAGTCTTCTCCAACACCACACTTCAAAAGCATCAATTCTTCAGCACTCAGCTTTCTTTATGGTCCAACTCTCACATCCATACATGACTACTGGAAAAACCATAGCTTTGACTAGACAGACCTTTGTTGGTAAAATAATGTCTCTGCTTTTTAATACTCTATCTAGGTTGGTCATAACTTTTCTTCCCATAAGCAGGAGAGTACTGTGAGGAAAAGCAGGATGATCCCACAATTTCAGGCAATGTGTTTATCACTGAAGTTATAGGAGTGAGTTCTGAAGTCAGTATGCTGGGTTTAAACCCCACGTCAGCTTCAAGGTGACCCTAGACCGGGCCCCTAACCTTCCTCCACACCCAGTTCTAGGAGTGTCTAAGAGTGGGGGATCATACCAGCCCCTGCTGCATGGAATCAGGCCTGGATGGAGGGTTGGATGATTCAAACATGCAGTTGCCTATATCCAAAGCCTCTCAGTAACAAGGCCATCTGCCAGTCAATGCAGGTTTCTTGTGTAGAGGCTTCCCAGGGTGGCACCTGGTTACTGGGTTCCCCTCTGTACCCTCATTACCTGGTGCAAAAAGAGGTTCAGCCTGGCCACATAGATGATCCAGAGACCATCCCTGACAGTCCAGGCACTCCACGCACACAGCAGATCCAAAGATAGAGCCAAGCCTGCTCCGCTGTCCAGGCATTCACAGGCCAGCTCAGGGAGGGCGGCCCCGCAGCTCAGGGGCAGCTGAGGGCCGTCCTCCGCCCCACTAATCCTCGATAAGCCAATGCTCACACCAGGAGAGTGGAAGGCAGACACCCATCCTCCCCAACACCAGACTCCCTCGTCTGAGTCAACACAGGCAGGAAAATGATTTTCCATCTTCGCGGATCATCCCTTCCTCTTCAGGAAGAAGAAAAGAGCTGGGGGCCGCCCGAGCATGGCAGACTCTCCATCCCAAGTTGATGGATGAAGGCTGCTTACAGACGCAAAGGGGCAAGGGGGGGGGGGGGGGCTGATAGCCCAGGACCAAGGGCCTCAGTGCCCTTAGTTGGCGGTGGTCTGGAGCCTTCTGGTCGGCTCCTCTGCTGGGAAACGGGGCGCTACCTGCACCCTGGCCTCGTCCTACTGAACATCCTTCTGCACTGGTCCTTCCCTGAAGGACAGGACCGTGTTTTCTGTCCTCTTTTACACTCAAAGCTGCAGACCAGTGGCCTCAAAGACTACTGCTGACCTGGACATGGGACTTCTCAAGCCCATCCACTGTCCAACACTTGGGTTGGGGCAGATGGTTGGCTTTGCCTCAAAATAAAGCAAGCACAAGGTAGTTCACTGGAAAACTCCATTGGAAATAGCTGTCCAAGAACACTTCAGTTCAGTGGAAGGATTCACATTGGCTCAAAGCCTAGGGATTTGGTTTGTGAAGGCACATGGATTAATTTCTGAAGAGTATTTTAAACAAACAAGCCAATGACCAAAAAGTGATGACTGTTTTAGGCAGATGACGTTCCTAAAATGACCTGAAAATTATCAGCTGTATCAGTTCTTCCTCCAACTGTGCAACGTGGCTTTTTCCCTCATTACCTGCATGACAACCAGGGGCTCAATACAAACTTCAGTGAGATCCTGCAGGCAGAGAGCTGGGTCTGTTCCCTAAGTGGCAGTGACATCATTGCACACTATCAATATTTTTAGTAGTAACAAAACGCTTTCCTTTCACAATGACGCTTTTAAAGCTGAGTTCATTATGGCACAGGATGAAAGTGTCGATGAGCAGTGGGACACTGATTTCCAGGGACAACGAAAATTCTCCAGGCAGTACGGTTTTGCCTGACCAAGAGCAGCCTGGGACGACTGGAAAACAGTGCACACGTCTCTATCGAGGCGGCAGTGGTGGCGATAGAAGTAACAATATACTACACAGGAGTCAGCAAAGCACAGCCTGCAAGCAAATCCAGCCTGCTCCCTGTTTTTGTAAATAAAGTTTTATTGGAAAACAGTCACACCGGTCATTGTCTGTAGTACCTCCCCACTCTTTCTTCCCCTGCAAATTAGGATCACTGAGCTTCCGAGAGCATCTGCACTGGGATGAAGACTGAACTTCTAGAAACATCCGCATCCTAAAGAGAGAAAGGCTTAGCTGCCTGACGTCTGCAGCTGCTTTTGCCCTATCATGGCAGAGTTAAATAGCTGTGACAGAGACCACCGCTCAGGAAGCTGAAATTATTTACTACCTGATCCTTTACCCAAAAAAATGTGTGGCCCTGGTGCTAAATCAATAAAGTAAGAGTGTGCATGCAGAGGGGACTTTCTAAGTGCGAGAATTATACTGAGTCCTCTGCAAGCCTTTGCTCAACTGACTCATCTGAGAACCCCTAAAGTAGGATTGCTAGTGTCCACAGCTTCCAGGAGAAGAAACTGAGGTTCTGTAGAAGAATGTGACCTGCTCAAGTTCCAAGGGTGAGCTACCAGCAGGCATACGGACTGGATCCAGGCCATGTGCATCTGAAGCCCTCGGTGAGTGGCGAGCCCCCTGGGTCTAGTTCAGCCTGAACGATGACAGCATACTCTGCTCCCTCCTGGAGGGGCCTCCCTCGTCTCCTGCAGAGTGGAAATTTCTTCTGCTATTTCCAATTCACCTCCGCCGAGCTGTCTCTGATTGCAGTCAATCATTGCACAGAGGAAATCAACTCTTAGGGTTTCCACAAGACAAAAGCAGAGCTCAAAGTGACCTTCCCAGCGTCCTGACAATCTACACCTGTAGAGTAAAAACTGCATCTTTGGCGTCCACTGATTCATGTTCAGGCAGATCTAAAAGTGCCTCATAGCACAGCAAAGATGCTGCGTCATGATCAGGACTCAAGCGAAGCCCTTCTCTCTGAAGGATGAAGATGTTTCTAGAAGTTCCATCTTCAAGCCAGTGCAGATGCTCTCAGAAGCTCTACGATCTTAATTTGCAGGAGACAAGATGGTATGGAGGTACTACAGAAAGAGCATCTTCCAGCCCCGGAAGTCTCTCATAGAGCTGCCTACCTTTGCCCTCTGAAAGAAAATATGGAATCTTTTTTTAAACCAAACTGTGATTTTTATTCTGTATGGCAAACTCATTGTTTAAAAAAAAAACCCACTGGGACAGAGCTGTAGGACTGGAACAAAGAGAAATCATTTCAAACTGCATGAAGAAAGGCAACATTAGTAAGGAGTCATGTCGCAAGCACCTGATGTAACGTCCCTCCTTCCTCTCCCTCTTTCCTTCCTTCTGTCCATCCAACCCCTTCCTTTCTTCAGGCTGTGAAGAAGTTAGGAGTCATAAAACGTGTGTGACGCACCCAAGAGTGGACGTCATCTATTTGCGTGAGAGAAGCTCTGTCCCTACCCACCACCCGTAATCCCGGCCCCGTGAATAACAGCATGGCAGAGACGGGAGACTTGGGCATTGAGTCCACGGCTTTTTTGTCACCAGCACCAACTTCCTAATCTTGTCAGACTCAGACTCCCTCAAATGAGCTTTCTCTCTGTTAGTGCAGAGGCTGGAATAAGTCACCTGAGGGCTGAATTAGCGAGGCTGGTTGGGAGTGAAGAGTGGTGTAGCTGATAATCTACCGCATGTCTAGCCCGTGCATGGAGCATCCCTATGTTGACCATGGAGAAGGCGCCCAGCGGCGCAGACACACAGATGAAAATTCTCAACACAGAGGCAGGGACCCTGGGAGGTCACCTTGCCAGCAAGACTGGGAGGCTGGCAAACGAGCAGAGCCCCAGCACCACCCCTCACTGAGGCGCACAGGGCACCTCCCCTGCTCTGCAGCAACCTGCCTGCAGGCCCCGGGGGTGGACTGGGGGGAAGGGCCCTCCTTGGAGAGCTTGGCCCATCTCCTGAGCTGCTCCTCTGACTCGCGTCCCAGCCTGGTGTCCGCAGGTCTGGTGGGCTCTGGGAGAGTTCAGATTGCCAGCAGGGGTGTCTGCCTGTCCAGCTCTGGGAACATTTGTCCCCCCTGAAGCCTATCCACATGAGACCTGGCCTGGTGGAGCCGGTGGTTGGATTAGACTTCTTGCTTTTCACTGAAAGAAAAGGTCTCATCACTGCAGGCACTGCCTTCCTGGAGCCAAGGGCGGCTGTGGGGGCCTGGGCACAGGGGCACAGACCTTGGGGCAATGCATGGACCTGGGCCCAGACCGCCAGCTTCACTCCCGCTTACAGAGAGAACATCTCAGGAAATCTAACTTCTGCAAACTTCTGAACTATGAAGCTGCCCTCCTACGGCTGCCTGGGAGGGTGTGACCATGACTGGGCCACCCAGGTCCTGTGGCCTGCCAGGACCAACTGTGTGTTCTCAGCTGCGCCCCCGCCCAGGGTGCCCGTGAGTTGCTGGGGCCCCCAGAACGTGTGAAGGCTGCTCCGCGCACATCCACCAATTTCTCTCCAGCCTGTTATGAAAATGGGACCCCACTGATCAGGCAACATTATTTCTATGATCCTACTGGGCTTCACACTCGGGGCAGAAGCACTTGCCTCGATTTGAAACTCATAGACACCAAGAGAATTTGCTGATTGCTAATGAGAAAAGCTGAGGTTTTGTTGCTACCATCTGGGACCTTCTTGCTGTGGGCTGAGAGAGGGATGGGAGCTGACATAACACGGCGTGTGAAGGAGGCAGTGACTTTGTTACGGGTTCTGTATAACTTTTCATGTCTGTTGTACGCCAGGAGCTTAGCCTGAAACACCTTTTTTCCAGAATATGAAACATAATATCTCCATGCTCATTGCATTATTTAAAAAGGGGCAATGTGGTTCATAACTTTACATTTATTGCATACTTTTAAGCCACTTGACCCATATAAATATTGCTATAGAGTTGCCCTCAGTTATTAAATTCTTATTGCTTATAAAAGGGGCAACAGGAAGTATATAACCACCAGTGGAAGGCGTGGGGAGGGCGGGGAGGGGGCGGGAGACCTCGAAGGGGGTGCGCCGGTGGGGGAGTCGGGCAGGGGACACATCAGTTTCCATTCTGTTCTCTGCTTTCCAGCCTGAAATTTGATTTGATTTTTTTTTCCTTCCTCATTGTCGGCAGAGCCCATTTGACTTTAACTCAAAGAATTACGTATTGACATGGCAAGCGACATATTGCCTTTCTGCTAATTAAAATGGAACCCCACTCTTAAAAGAAATTGCTTGAAAGAATTTTTTATTTCCTCAGCACAGCTGAGACCAGATAAAAACAGGGCATCCGCGTTTATCAGGGTTCAAAGTCGAGTCTCCTGACTGTGAAAGGGAGCAAGCTGCGTCTTCGACGTCAGCCTCGTGTTCTTACTAACGCTGCCTCCCCTGGTCCCCTGGTCCTTCTGGGATGCTTGTGGCTTCTGCCGCGTCGCACGCCTGCCTGGGACCCATGCCCACGGAGGCAATCTCCGGGGAGGGGGGCACCTTTTGAAAATAACAGAATGACCATAAGCGCGTGCAGACCCTCAAAGCAGTTCAACAGAGGAGGTGTCCTGGAAGCAAGCTCCCTGAACATCAGTGTGGGACCCCTCGCCGGGGAGCCCCCCACAGGCAGGACATGGGCCGGAAGGAGTCTGTGTGGTCATCTCCAGCAGAGAGTGCAGGTGGAAACAACGGGCTTCCCAGGCTGTAATGGAAACAGGCTTTCTCATTTGGGTGCGTTTTGTTTGCACATAATAGAAATTCCTCCTGCCCGGGTCCACAGCAGCACCTGGTCGGGGAGGGGTACTCACAGCATCTGTGTCCCTTGCATATGGCAGGCATCTCCGGCCACGCATTAACACGCGCGATTTCACTTCCCCTTGCTTAGGGCAGAACCTCTCCACCCAGAGGTTACCGCTGTCAACCAAAGACCTTTTTGCTGCTGTCACTGCTTTCAGAGATGAAGAGGAAGATTCCCCTTAGCCTACAGCATGTAGCGCGCAAGCCCTCCACCACCGCCTCGCGAAGCCACAGCGATCCTGAGGCCAGCCCGCGACCTTCCAGCCCCGTGACAGGATAGCAATCCCTGGAGCGGAAGACGCCTCTTCTGATATTTGGAAAAGTGTCATGTTTTCTTTACAGAGAAAACTGTCAGGCTGTTGTTGGCATAAAATGCAACACTTCCTGGATTGTGCTCAGCTTGTTTGCTACAAAATGTCACCCGGGCATATGACATGCTTGTGTTTTGCTCACAGCCCCCTCTGTACTTAAGATATTCAAATGGCGCGGGGAGGACCAGCTCTGCACCTGGGCCAGTCCTCCCACGACTGCAGCTCCTCCGCTTGCTACAGGTGCGAGGTTGGAGGGGGAGAGGCTCAGCCCACCGAGCCGCTCCCCCGTTGAGGCTGGATGATCCTGCAAATGGATGTTTATCTATTGCCGGGCTCTTTAGATGATCTGATGATCAGGGGTCCCCCATCTTGGGGACCTCACGCCTAACAATCTGAGGTGGAGGGGATGTCATAATAGTAGGAATAAAATGCGTAATAAATGTAAGGTGCTTGAGTCATCCCTCCCCAGTTATCCGTGGAAAAATCGTCTTCCATGAAAGCAGTGCCTGGTGCCCAAAAGGTTGGAGCCTGCTGCTCTAGAACAAAGGTAGGCGATCACTGACCACGATTGGTCATACTATTTTAAAAGGAATAGAGGATAAAGTGTGAGTAACTTAAAAAGGCCACCACCAACCACCCTTCAGGCTGGCTGAGCCAGGCTGCGATTCCTCAAAGGGAATAGACGGCTCAGGTCAGGGGTCACCTGGGCACGTCCCCCACAACACATCCTTGTAATCCGGCCGGTGTACTGCGGTTAACCTTAATCTCCCATCCTGGGTAATACTTATTTGTAAATTCCCTTTTCTTCCCCCACTCCTGGGTACTTTTCTTAGAGGCCCATGGCAGGATTTATACTTAATAAATAGTGAGTGATTTAGGTGACATGAGAAAAAAAGCTTGAGGAAATATAGTATCCAAGTTATTTTTTTTCTTCTTGCTCCTTTGAAGACCTAAAATAAGAAAAATATGTCCTTCTTCAAGTCTTATGTCTTGACAGACAGAGGTGCAGACATTTAAATAATGTCTTTTTTTTTTCTGTTGTGAATTTAGCACATAAAAGGAACGCAAAAAAAAAAAAAAGCCGTCTGAAAAAGGGATCCTGCAGAATTCAATTGAATATCTAAAAGTGTGTTGTCGATAAACAGAATTCCCTTTGAGGAGTTTTTCAGCAGCCCTACAAGGCACTGCACTGTTCGGTTAAAGAAGCAAGTAGAATCCTCTCCTCCAGATGACAAATGCGAGAAAAATCCAACCCCTGTGACTCTCTGGTTTCCCAGCACTTTTGCACTAGAGGTTAGAGTCAAGTGAAAAATAGAAATAAAACAATAGCACAACCATGGGGAGGCTTTATCCCTCAGCCGTGTCATCTGGGAGTGTTTCAGGCCACAGTGAAAAATACAATCTCACCCTGAGCTGACAACTCAGTCATTTAGCTCTCAGAATGCAGATTTAAGGATGGAGCTGACAACCGAGCAACAGGCAACACTGATGGCAAAGGCGTTTTGTTTATTTTTTTTAACAGTTTGTATGATTTGAAAAATATGTTGTGCAAACCAAGAAGATTCCTTAATTGCCACCAAGCACACCCCTGTCTCCTGGGAGTGCAGCCGGGAAGCTCTGTGACTCTGGTAGGGCAGAATTGGAGAATGTCTTCAACTCTTTGTGCCAAATGCACTCCGAGACTGAAAAATACAGACCCCACTCTCATGCCTTTCCCAGGAATAGGAAATTAATGTCTTGCATTTATACACATACAAATTGCAGCTCTGGACACTGGCCCTTCATGATGCTGCTTCTGGATTTTGGTAACTGGCCTTTTCTGCCAGATTTCCATCAAATATGAATTAGGAAGTACAAGGAAATGTGGCTTTAGTTTATTAGGACTAGTGTTAAGTTTTTTTTCTCTCTCTCTCTCTTTTTTTTTTTTTAGTTTTGTCCATCTTTTTCTCCATTGTTGTCCAAATAAAACTGCTTTCTGCTGCAGCTACAAAGTTTAGCCAGAGGCTGGCTATACCCTTGGAAGGCAAAGCTCCTGAAACGGTACAGGGAGCAATACCTTTGACCTGCGGCCATCTGCAGCAGCATCATCTATTTCAATGTCATGAGGACCATGCAGCTTGCAACTTGTTACTTCCATTCATAAGAGAGCAGTCGAGTGATTTCTCCCGGGCATCTATTGATGGCTTTCCTGATATTTAAGGGGGGCTCAAATTGTGATGGCCTAGAAGATACGAAGACTTACAAAATCCACTGCCGACACCTGACATGGGGCAAAGTATTTGCCATCGGACGCTGAAACTATTTCAAGAACAGATTTCATATTTAATCTCTCTTCCAAAGTCAGAAATGATTTTAACAGGAAAGACCTGTAACTGTATGAATGGATGCCTCTTAGAATGCAGAGGCTTTTCTGTATTTCATTTGGAATTGAACTATGGACAGCCATTGACAGCTTCGTATAAAAAGAATCATATTTTGTCCTCGTGGACAATATCATCAGTCAGTGTGCTCAGAGCATAGATACAGCTGCTGAAAGTCCTGCTCAGAACACGCTTTTCATAAGGTTAAAAATACACATTCACCAAATTAGGTGTTTTCACTCAAAAATATGAGCAATCCTTCCCTTTTGCATTACAGCAACCTGAGCATTTCTAATGGAGAGCAAGAGCAGTGTTTCATAGCTATGTTTATATTACGCTTAGCTGACTGTTGTGATCATGTACCTCACTTTATACTTAAAAAAAAAAAGAACTGCAGGAAAAAATTAACATTTTTTTCCCCTTGAACATTTTAAGGCAAGCACCTACCTTCTAATGGCAGAACTTTATTTTCTTCCTTATAGTAATATATAGTACTGAAATTCCAAAGGTTTCTGGTGCATTTCAGCTGTCACCTCAAGTCAAAACCATAGAGTTCAGCTATAAAAGAATATAATAAATTTAACCTGACCTAACTGGAGATTTTTAAGCAGCCAATTTTTTTTAATTGTGTATCTGTGAGCTCCCTATGCCCGCATATAATTTTTTTTTTTTTTTTTGGTCTGGTTCTTTCTTGAAACTTGTGTACCTATGTGACATTATCTCTGCTTAAATGAAAATGCTTTGAAAGATTTTAAAGGGAGATGCCATTTTGGAAGAAAATGCAATTCAAAAAGAAACTTTGCAGGAGTATTTTAACCTCGCCTGCAATCTCTGAATTTTCAGTGGAATTCTGTCCTGAGCAACTATTGTAGGATCCTGCCAGGAGGCATCTCCCTGTCCAAGAAAAGTCTAGGGACTGCGCCCTGGGTACACAAGACACCCTGGCCCCCAGCCCAGCCCGCTCGCTATTTAGCGCTCACCGGGGTGATATTTTATACACCGAAGTAAACTTGTGGCACTCCAGTTCAAATGTAATCACTGTTTTGTTTATGCAGCCTTTGTAGATTGAGTCTTTGTTAGGCGAGCACGTCTTGTTTCCCCAACAGCCGAAATCCTCGGCATCAGACTGCCCCCCAAAGGCAGCCCGGGAAGTGCGCAGGGGCGCGCTGACCTTTAGCGAGACAGCCAAGGTTATGCACATAACGTTTGCTTGTTTACTTTGCAAAATAAGCAACGAGTTGGAAACTCGGAGCATCGCTGGCCGCCTCCTCTCACTTAAAAAACAACTCGAAGCGAGGCAGCCGGTTGCCAGCTCCAGCGTGGAGCCCGGATCGGCTTTGCTCTGCATCTATCCTGATGCAACTTTAATAACGTTAGCTGAGGCTGCTCAGAAAATCACAGCTGTAGCTGGAGGCAAAGAAAAAAAAAAAAAAAAGAGGGGGAAAAAATCTGCTGAAACGAGGTGCTGCTCCCCGGCCTCACCTAGGAGCCGGGTGGCGCGGGGCACGCGGAGAGGCCGGGGCCCCCGGATCGATGGCTGCAGCGGGCTGATGGCCACGGGTCGTTTTGATGGATATGACTGTAAAAAAAAGTCCAGATTGGTTCACCGTGGACCTCAAACCGTGTCAGCTAAAACCAAAGAGACAAAAAAAGTGACAGCTGTGGAGACCCCATTGCAGGCAGCCAGCGGCGCCCGTGATTTATTGTTCCATCTGCCTCGCTGCTGTGAGGACAACTTCCCCCTGATTTGGTTAAAATGAAAAGGACCTCAGAGAGCGCAACGTGGGTTTTGAAAATGTGCAGAAACTTTTTTTTCCCCTGATTTATGTCCCTTTCCCTCCAGAAAGTCTGCACGATCCCCATGCCCCCACCCCCGCTGCCCCCGTTGGGAAGCTCGGCTTAAAAGAGGAGTTCCCGCACCCCCCAGTCCCCAGGGCTGCCCAATTTGGGGGTCTGGGGCTCAGCTCCCATTCCTGCCAGGCAGCAATGCTTCGAAGGAGGCGCGGGGCTGCGGGGGTCGGGGTGGAGTGCAGATCAGTGGGGACCCTGGCGCCGAACCCCAAAGATGGGACGCCCCATCCCAGCAGTGTCCTCCCCAAACCATCATTCCCTGGAAGTTCAGCCTCCCTGGTCCTTGGATTCTAATAAAAGTTTTTATGCTGGTCAGCACATTTTCAGCCAATTTCCCATGAAAAGGCCTGTTGGTTTCGATGGCGCATGGAAAGTTCTGCACCGCCCCCCCAGCCCCCAGACTGGGGCCTCTGGAGCCTTGACCCAGTGGCCAGCACTTCCTGGCTGGAGGTTTCAGGCCTCCCAGGTCCAACCTGGTGTCAGAAGCTGGCCTGTCTTCTGTCTCAGGATGTTGGTTTTACCTCTCAAGTGTTTCCTGAATTTGTGAAAATTCTTTTTCTAGCCGCTTGTCCACAGTGGATTCATGCTCAAAAAAAAAAAAATTTACCTTTTTTTTCTTTTTTTTTTTGAGGGCAAAAAAGAAAAGAGGATGGAGGTGGGGGAGGGGACTGGGAAAGGGGCAGAAAGAGGGAGAAAGAAAGAGCGGTCTTGGCAGCTACCGTGGAGCAGGGGCTGCCCCCAAGGGGCCGCTTCTACTTTTGGTACATGTCTCTGCCAGGCCGGGGTCAGCATCTTTTACCTCTTTTTTCCATTATTCAAAATAAGTATTGATGTTATGTTTTAGCTATTTAAAAGCCAGCTGCCTTGCTCATTTCAGATGCTTTTCCTGGTATGATTGTATGTGGTAATAGCTGGTCTGTGTATCGTCTTTCACAAAATCTAGCCTTTCAGAGCCTCGGTCTTCAAATGATATCAATCAAAATTTATGCAATTCAAAATCCATATGTATAGAGTCCCAGTTCACCTCATTTCATGATAATAGTAAACCACATGTTGTGTCCATGTCTAAAACACTTTTCTCGTTCTTGACTGTGTTAACCCTAGGGGCACCCTGTTCTGTACGGCTCGCCCGACGAGCAGCATAATACATTGATTAATGCTTGGCAACAGCGGAAACCTTGAATAATAAAATGGTGAGCAAGGTAAATGCAGCCTAATAAAACACGAAGTGTCAATAATATTTGAAGATGTTTGTTAACATAAACAACCCAGGAAGACCTAAGGGGCGGTGGAACCAGTTAATCCTGATGTACAGGATCGTGTCTTATTAACTGTTCTTAAGGGTGATCTTCTTTCAAAACAGACGTAGTGACCTGTGGAAAATAAGCCATTTGGTCCTGCTGGGTCCTTCCCTGAGTTCTGAGTTCCGGGGAGGAGACCTCTGCCCCTCTCCTCAGTCTGGGCAGCTCTGAACTTGGGCCTTGTCGCTTCTGCACTTGTACGTGGAGCAGAGGGTGGGAAAGAAAAAACGAAATGATCATGGAAGTAGTCCATCGTTAGCATACCTTAATCCTAGGTGGGAAAATTAAAGTGGGATTTTTGAGAGTTCATTTGCATTAGCTTTGAGACCTGGTCAATCTAATACCGAGGCGTCTTTTAAAAAGATATAGTGGATAAGTAGGTGCTTCAGAGAGAGATTATTAATTCGCTACACTTGGGTGGGACATTCTATAGGCGTGCTGGATTCCTGCACAGACCACACAGATGCATGCGCTCTCTAAATGACACGATCCTTCATCTGATCTGTTTTTATCAGAGGCGGAATTGGTAACTGTTGCACCATAGCTTTTGCCTCTGACAGGATGCATTATTTACTTCAGGTTTAATATACATTACAAATAAGATTTGTTTTCATGGAAAAGCATTAAAACATTTGGTGAGGGGAGAGCTGAGCCTTGTCCTTAATTTGTTTTGGCAACTCTGAAAAATAGAGGTCATTACACACACTCCATTCCACACACATAACGAGGAACAAATATTTTAAGAAAATCAAGATATAATTAAAAATACCACCGTGTCTTCGGAACCTAAAAGGCAGGAGAGGCGGTCAGTGTGACTCTCCCGCTACAGTGATCCTGGGCCCACGGGGTGGCTTTTACAAGGAACAGAAAATTAGGGATGAAGACGGAAAACATTTCTTTTGGAAATCCTTTCAAACACACGACATAATGTCAATGATTCAGCTTCAAACTAAATCGGTTTCATTTCTTTCCTCCCTGAAAGCAAGACTTTTTGAAGCGCCTATGTGTCTTTTCACTTTTCTGTTGTGTTATCAAATGTTTATATGAAAATTAATACTGAAAAATTAAGCCCCCTTCTTGTTTTGATTGACTGCAATCGGGTCCTCAAACCACAAGGTGAAAAAAGCGGTGAAGACTGCAGTATGCCTTCCTTTCTCTGCCCTCCAAATGAGCCGAGCCGAGGCGGGAAAGCTGTTGACAAATTAATACTTTAAGAAAATAAACTCTGGTCGTGTTCAACACAGAGCAACTTTATCCTGATTAATTTGTGTTGGAGGTTCTCCAGCCCCCATTCACAAAGCCCCGCAGTTTGTACAAATGTAATTTCCTAATATTTACATGAGGAAAGCCTCAGCAGTTAAGCTTTGCCTCCAGTGTGAGTTTTGTGGTTTGTAAAAAGACAATAAAAATACAGAGAGGTAATTGTAAGCACATTTGAAAGAGAAAGGAAAAAAAGAAAGGATTTTTCTCTCTCCTTCTCCTCCCCTAGCCCTATAAAAATGGGCTGTGTGTACAGATGCTTAGAAAGAGAAGCCAGTTCAGCCAGCAGAGTTTTAAGTAACATAACACCTAATACCCTACGTCTTTCTACAGCTAACGAGCTCCTAGAACACCCACCGTTGTTCTTAACGTGGATCTTTTGCGTCCTGACATAATTCATCTTTGTCCATCTACACGGATGGTCTTGTCATTTTTTGCTTTTATTTATTTCGTACGTTAGACACTTGCTTGACTGTCTGGTTTAATAAATAGGAAAAAAGGAAAAATGCAGTGGTAATGTGCTGCTTTGTTCTGAGAATATTAAAAAAATAACCTTTCATTTTAATGAGATTTTCCCCATCAGTTTACACAATTTTCCAGATGCAAAATGAGCTTTTGGCTGTAAAATATTTTATCACATTGTCTTACACAATAAAGATTAGATGTTTTCTCTCTCTCAACTGCACTGCAATTATTTTTTAGTGTTTGCAAATCATAATATCATTTAAAAACCATATTTTATACCTCATCTAAAATACTTTTATAGCTGTAGGATGAAAAAAAAATAACATCTATTTAACTACTCTTTTTAAGTGGCTGTTATGTGCTTTAGTATAATTTCCCAGGAAAAGGCAGAGCTAAAAAGCTTAGCTTTTCTTGAAAACATATCTCTCAAGCAACATCTTTGCAAAAACCCCCAGAATTTAATTCCCCCGACTGGAAAGCCCAGAGTGCCTGAATGTAAAAATAGTAGCCCTGTCATTTCACATTCATTAAGTGTGAAACTCAGAAATTAATAATGTAAAAATATGCTTTTTAATTAGTCTTACATTCTGCCCAATGTACTTAAATGGGATCAGCGGCTCCCTAATGATTTTTTTCTTAATAAAGTATTAGCCTGTGATGCACCGACGTTGACAGGTATGATAAACTGGAAAGTTCTTTTGGAGGCGTATGAATGATACCAAAATAGTACTCACCCATTTAAATGTAATTAACATCAGGGAGCAATATTATAAGAAGAAAAGCCTGCAAGATTTTTATTCGTTTTTTTTTTCATTTCTTATTTTATGAGTAGTTTGATGATTGCAGCAGTGATTTTATAATTTAATTACCTTTGCTGAGAGCTAAGCTTTCACTAATAGCAGGTCAACAGGACCATAAAACACTCTTCAAAAATATTAAAAAGAAAGTTAATTCTTTTCAATGGGCTATTCGAGTGTCACATAAATAATTTATTTATATGTGTGTGTGAACATATATGTGTGTGTACCCATATATGTCTATACAGAGAGATATAGATAGAGAGATAAAGGTATGCAGATGTAAGCATAGCGTGGGTCTGCTCAGGAAATATTTCATTTGCGACGATGAGGACCATTAGGAAGAAACTTGCAGTTACTTGTCCTCTGAAGCGAATTGAAGGCAGAAGTCCTTAAACACCTCAGTTTGGGAAAAGGCAAAAGAAGACCCCCCAAAGAGTGTATTTGATCAGCGCATAAATATTAAAAGTCACTGCTGAGTAAGGGACTCAGTTGGCGGTCACCTGGTTATCCTCCGATGTACAGCGTCCGACACACGGCAGCAACTTTGCGTGGAGCTACTACTTTAAGTCACTGATAATAAATGGGAAGTAGATTTCTGAACACACTGGCATCCTTTCTGTCTGTGTTGTCTGCTAGAAGACTTCTGCTCAGATCTCTGAGTTTCTCAAATGATGGTCCCTCTCAACTTGGTAAATAAGAGTGACAGAGAGTGTAAAATATGACAAAATCCAAAAAGCCTTGAACAAACCCCCCTTAGAAAGAGGGTAACCAAGACTAGATTTCATGCCGATTCTGGGAGGATTCCTGGGAGCCTGTGGGAGTCTGGGAATTTACGTGACAAGTGTCTGATGGACATCCGGGGGTGACCATAGCCTCGATGGGGTGACTGAGAACCAGATCACACTCTGTCTACCTGTGAAGCTGAGCAATGCCATTTTTTAATTAACCTCAAGAACAAAAGATGAAACCTAGTATGCCCTGATAACCTCTGTTGAGCAAGATAGTATCTATATTTTTATTTGTTCCAGAAACCAACTAGAATCTGAAGAATGCAAGGTCAGACCTTTGGCCGGCTTCTATACAAACTCCATAAGCAAAGCCAGTCTGTTTGCTAATACAACGTGTGCAGTCTGGTTATTCTGAATTTGCGTTGAATTTTACTTATTGACACACTCCTTCCTGTACACTGACCAGCTCTCAGTACTTAATGTTACCCCTTAAAGAGAAGGTATAACAGCCTTGTTGAGGGGACTGAATCCTTCATGATGGGATTTATGACACCTTCATGATACTTTACACAATTTTATTATCAGTCATTTCTCTATTTTATTTTTAGAAGGAATAAGGGAGGTTGTGTAAAGTGCACTAATTTTCACCCGTCTTTAGCATTCAGGGGAAGAAAACTTTGACTTGAAGCTCCAGGAGGGAAAGTTAGGTATTTTTTGGCCCACTTTGCGAGTCCCAGCTCCTGGCCCTGTGCCAGCCCACAATGTGCATGGAGTAGAAGCCTGGGGGAGGGGAGGATGCCGGGGTGAGGTCTCCTCTGTGAGCAGGGAGCCTCTGCGTCCCCTCAGATCCAGTCCAAACCTCGAGAGGCGCTGTGTCCTTGGTGGTTTTCTAACATAACCATGGAGAGGCATCGATCTGCACCACGTACCGAAAAGTCGCTACCAAGATAAAATCACAGAGCAAGAAGACAAACAAGTCCCAGAAAGCTAGCACACAGCACGGTGACTACAGTCGGCAGACTTTAATATACACCTCAAAGTCGTGAAGGCAGAGCTTAAATTGTCTCAACACCCACACACAGGTAACACAAATATGGGAGGTGATAACAGTGTTGCTGATGCTAAGGTGCTCACATCACTTCATGGCAAATAGATGGGGAAACAATGGAAACAGGGAGAGACTTTATTTTGGGGGGCTCCAAAATCGATGCAGATGGTGACTGCAGCCATGAAATTAAAAGACGCTTGCTCCTTGGAAGAAAAGCTATGACCAACCTAGACAGCATGTTAAAAAGCAGAGGCATTTATGTGCCAACAAAGGTCCGTCTAGTCAAAGCTATGGTTTTTCCAGTAGTCATGTATGGATGGGAAAGTTGGACTATAAAGAAAGCTGAGCACCAAAGAATTGATGTTTTTGAACTGTGGTGTTAGGGAAGACGCTTGAGAGTCCCTTGGACTGCAAGGAGATCTACCCAGTCAGTCCTAAAGGAGATCAGTCCTGAATATTCTTTGGAAGGACTGATGCTGAAGCTGAAACTCCAATACTTTGACCACCTGATGCAAAGAAACGGCTCATTAGGAAAGACCCTGATGCTGGAAAGATTGAAGGCAGGAGAAGGGGGCAACAGAGGACGAGATGGTTGGATGGCATCACCGACTCAGTGGACATGAGTTTGAGCAAGCTCCAGGAGATGATGATGGACAGGGTACCCTGGCGTGCTGCAGTCCACGGGGTCACAAATAGTCGGACGCAACTAAGTCACTGAACTGAACTGATCAAATCAACACATTATACACCTTAAACTTACATGATGTATACTCAATTACATCTCAATTTTAAAAAAAGAAAATTGCAAAAGCCAAGTATAGGAGGTATCCTGGGGTTAGAACCAGTCTAACTGGTTTTTTTTTTTACATCATGTTTATATTATTTTATTTTGCTGCATGCAGGGCATGCAGAATCTTAGTTCTCCCAACAGGGATTGAAACAATGCTTCCTGCAGTGAAAGCACAGAGTCTTAACCACTGGGCCACCAGGAAAGTCCCTAGAACTGGCCCTTAACCATTCAGGTGTCATTGGCTCCTAAACCAACATGTGGAAACTCAGTCTTCATTTCTGATACTGTCTGCTGGGTGTTTTATCATCAAGATGTTTCTGAAGATTAGCAATACATTCACCTAAAAACATGAATTATAGCGAATGCCACAGATTTCTCTTACTGTAAAACAATTTTTTCTCTTGCTATGTTAGAGATTTTTGTCCTTGCTAGTGATTCATTCTGCCTTGTTGGAGAATCCTCAGAATGTTAACTAAATTTTTGACCAGTGATACTCTTCATTACCTTCATTTCATGAAAAATTTATACCAGAAAGAACTCAGGCATTTGTTTATATACTCTTGAATCAACTGCATAGATAAATCCTTAAAAATATTTTAATTATCTGGGACTTTCCTAGAATATCACTGAACTTCAGCTTGTTTGGAAATTATTAGAAATGCCATATTATTTTAAGGCTTCTTCATTACATCCTATACAAAAAATAAAACCAGTTAAAACTAAGTGAAAACCACCTGTGAATAAACCAGGGTGATATTTAAGAGCAGGTCATCAGTACATGATTATGGCCAGTGAAACAGATTCTATTTATTGAGCATTTTTTACTATGTCATTCATAGATTGAAAAAAAAATAGGCTCACCCCAGCTTATTCCTGTTAACTGCAAGTTTAATGAAGGAAGAAATCTAAGAAGTAGTAGTGACTATTATTAAAAATGGTGTGACACTTGTTATATATATTTATATTATGCTATATCAAATTTCTAATTTAGCTCCAGTAAGTTCTTTTAGTTCATTTCCTCTCCCTCACTGCTACTTTCTTTCCTCCTCCCTCCTTTCCCTTTTATTTCCGTCTCTTCCTTCTTTCCTTCCTATTTCTTTTTCTTTCTTCCCCCCATTCTTTCCTTTCTAATTCTCAGAGCCAGCTGTGAGGTTGCCCCTGCTTGCTTCCTTTCTACCTGACTCCATTCTTCTGCTTGGAAAATATAGGGCCAGACCACTGTTTTCTGGAAACTTCAGTGTCGTATTCGTGGTCCACCAGGGTCACCGCAGGGCCAGACGGTCCATGCATCACAGCGGCGGCCGAGTNTGCCCCTGCTTGCTTCCTTTCTACCTGACTCCATTCTTCTGCTTGGAAAATATAGGGCCAGACCACTGTTTTCTGGAAACTTCAGTGTCGTATTCGTGGTCCACCAGGGTCACCGCAGGGCCAGACGGTCCATGCATCACAGCGGCGGCCGAGTCGCCCAGCTCCCCGCCAGACAGGCCCTGTAGGCCGTGAGTCCTCTGCTTGCGAAGCCTCTAGGCCTGCAGCTCAGGGAGGCACGACCTGCCTGCCACCAGCCTGGTCCCACCTTCAAGGCCGCTCCAGTTACCAAAGTGTGGCAGTCCCAAAGCACACCCCCTTGTTTTCATGGGTCCACCAAGGATTCCAGTTTGGTTGAGTGTGAAATGAAATCAGAAGCATTAATGGAGACTGAAAGACAAATCACTGAACACAGTGGATGAAGCCACAGCACACGCCACTAAAATCAAAACCCTGCTCCTCGGGGACGGGAGAGTCCCAACCCTGGGGTAGGGGAGCACGGGACAACATCGCGGGGACGTGTTTCCTTCCGGAAGGAGCGGCGACAGCTCCCAGCACAGGCTCTCTTAATGGCCAATCCATGCACTGGCATTTGTGCAGGAGCCAGAGGGACTGCTTGTTTACTGACTGGATGAAAGAGCACGCTGCAGGGTTAGCAGCACAGGACCAAAAGGGACCTGGGAAATCTGATGGGCACACGTGAAATACAAACCACCGCAAACGGTCTGGGCACGTGGATTCCAAGGATACAATTACCTTTGTTTCTTTCATACCAGTTTTTCTTTCATCTCCAGAAAACTGCAGAGAAACAGGGTAAAGTGCAGGCGCCGTGGCTCTTGGTCCAGAGCGGCTCTTGGCTCCAGCCAAAGGGAGTGACCAGCAGACCCACTGCCAACAGCCACACCTGTGCTCGCCCAGTCCACACCCTCCCCCCCCACCCCCGACAAGATGAGGGAGAGCTCACTTTGCTCCCAAATTCAGAAAGTGAAAGGCTGAAAGTGAAAGTCGCTCAGTCGGGTCCGACTCTTTGCAACCCCATGGACTATACAGTCCATGGAATTCTCCAGGCCAGAATACTGGTGTGGGTAGCCTTTCCCTTCTCCAGGGGATCTTCCCAACCCAAGGATCAAACCCAGCTCTCCCACATTGCAGGTGGATTCTTTGCCAGCTGAGCCACCAGGGAAGCCCAAGCATACTGGAGCAAGTAGCTTATCCCTTCTCCAGTAGATCTTCCTGAGCCAGGAATCGAACCCAGGTCTCCTGCGCTGCAGGCGGATTCTCTGCTAACTGAGTTATGAGGGAAGCCCCCAAATTCAGAAACAAACCTGCATTTCAAATGGAATGTCAGGCTGGATATGCAATATGACATTTAATTAAGAAAACAAATTCATTATTAGGTTTCACAACTGTACAAACAGTGAAGCAAGCTTTGGGAGTCATGCAGCTGGTTGCTTCATTTAGAGCATATCTAGGAAGGCTTGATAAACAGGCATTTTCTGTGTGTGAAGGTTAAGTGTATCACTCTTTAGCAATCAGTTGACACAGATATAATGAAATAACTTCTCTCAGAGCAATGAGCGTTTCTAGTCCTGGACTCCTTCTCCACAACAGATCCCTACTTTAAGCATATAGAGTATGAATCCTTAAGAACCCTCCTTAAGATATGAGACTCAGGGCAGAGTTTCAGCTACGGTTTCTTCTGAACTGGCATTAGTCCTTACAATAATGGTGTTTATTGGACTAGGAAAGAGCACATTGGGTGCTGGGTTTCCTCTTCATGAGGGGGACCCAATGTTTATGCATATATTGAAGGATAGAGCAGCTATCTTCCAGCTCAGGAATTGCTACTACACTCCAAGTGATTTTAAAAAGCAGGGTCACAGCTCTGCAGTACGAACATGAGATGACCAAGCTCTATGATGGACAAGGAAAGCCATCTATCTACTTGTTGAAGTGTGACTCCGCGGTGAGAACAGAACGAGGTGGGAGGGAGCAGGGGGGCCCAGAGGAAGGCTGTCCAGAAGATACCTGAATCCAAGTCTATCAGATCTTGCCAGAGGAAGAGATGCCTGGCAATTCAGGCTAAATAATCTTGACTCGGTTGTTGGTCCAGTTGGGGCACTGTGTTCTTTGGTCAGAGGCATGACGGGGCAGCAATTCATCATGCTCTTGGAAGAACTCCTACATGACAACAGCAGGTGGTGAGGAAGGGCTCCAGAGCTTTCTGGGGTTCACCCTGAGAGCTCCCCAGCCTTCGGGAGGATGCAGTTACTCAGAGTCTGACTCCCCCTGTGAGGGCCACTGAGGCAAGCCTGTCAAAGCCTACCTTTGCATAGAAGAAGAGGCATTGTTTTCTGTCTAAATGACCCCTAAGATGAACCGAGAATCAGGACACCCTGTTAGACTCAGGAACTTAGTCTGACATCATAGCCTCTGGGAACAGGAACCGCCTGCCCCGGGACCTGTCGTGCCTTCCCTGCTGGCTCAGGATCCGCCGGCAGTACAGGAGACCCCGGTTCTCTCCTTGGGTCGGGAAGGCCCCTTGAAAAAGGGAATGCCAGCCCACTGTAGTATTCTTGCCTGGAGAATTCCATGAGCAGAGGAGCCCGCTGGCCTACAGTCCATGGGGTCGCAAAAGAACCTGAACTTGAAAAGGGCTCTAATTCTTGTTGCTGCTGAGTCACTTCAGTCGTGTCCGACTCTGTGCGACCCCACAGACGGCAGCCCACCAGGCTCCCCCGTCCCTGGGATTCTCTAGGCAAGAACACTGGAGTGGGTTGCCATTTCCTTCTCCAGTGCATGAAAGTGAAAAGTGAAAGTGAAGTCGCTCAGTCGTGTCCAATCCTCAGCGACCCCATGGACTGTAGCCTACTAGGCTCCTCCATCCGTGGGATTTTCCAGGCAAGAGTACCGGAGTGGGGTGCCATTGCCTTTTCCAATTCTTGTTGAGTGATACCAAATATTTTACAGGCTTGGGTGACTTCGAAGTTCCTTCTTTATAAAAGCAGTTCTCCTGTTCTATTTGCCATCATATTTGCATATTTTTAACTAGTCATCAAAAAAAAAACATAGTCAATGATTTCTCAGGTTTGAATTTCTGTGGAAAAACTTCAAAATGCTATTGGAATTGGGTGCCATTGCCTTTTCCAATTCTTGTTGAGTGATACCAAATATTTTACAGGCTTGGGTGACTTCGAAGTTCCTTCTTTTTAAAAGCAGTTCTCCTGTTCTATTTGCCATCATATTTGCATATTTTTAACTAGTCATCAAAAAAAAAACACATAGTCAATGATTTCTCAGGTTTGAATTTCTGTGGAAAAACTTCAAAATGCTATTGGAAGAAAGAAAGAAAAAAGTCAGGCTTTTCATCATCCTTAACAATTCCACTGATGAACAGCAGATGGGGCTACAAAAGTCATGCAATTAAAGACATGGGGGAAAGAAAAGACCCTTTTAACCTAAAAACCGAATCACTCAGAACCATTTCAAAGTATAAATAAGGCTTTTCTTTGTGATTTAAAATGTCAGTGAGTTGATTCCTGTTGGAACTTCTGCAGAGTATCCCAAATAGCCTCACGTGTTACAATTAACTTACTTTTCAACATGGTAGATTTTGAATTCCTCCTGTGTTTCTTCATGTTAGAATACAAATTGCTAGAAGAAAAAAAAAAAAAAAAAAAGATCTATAATTAAATTGCAGTGACCCCCTCTTACCCACATATCTCAGAACCAGGATAAAACATATTTCTATGTCCACGTGCACAGCAGGCTGGCACACATTCACGCATGCAAATTCTTTAAATACTCATTTCTCACTAGATTTCATAGCCCACACCATCAGAGGCTGAAGAAATTCACATATCAATGCAGACCATTCACAAACGTGTGAAAAGGCAAAAACGCAAAGGCCAGGGTGGAACCGGTCAGGCGAGTGTCCTGTTGGCAAAGGGCAGCGATGGAACCAGGAAAGCAAGGTCTCTCTCCAGCCTCAGCCAGTCCAGCAAACAGCCCCAGATTTCCTCTGGAAACAGGACTGAGAGCATCCCTGCTGCCAGAGGCTCGCCTGGCTTCAAGACGTTTTCTCAGCGCCATCCACGTCCATCCAGGGGGAGAGATGAGCACAGAGCGGATAGACCACTGTCACTTCTGGACAGATTCGGTCCACAAGTGTGTCAGGGATCTGAAAGCAGCCAGACAGCGCTGTGTATGGAGGTCCACTCTTCACCCAGAGGAAAACAGAAACGGGCTCCTGCCTCTGGCAAGGAGGAGCCTGCTGCCAAGTGAAAGCGGTGATTTTATGCTTGTGATATAGATTGGGGCAATTAACAAGTATAAGACGTTTCAAAATCAGCTTAAATCTGCATTTTATGTGTGCAAGTTTCCAGCTGCAACGGACCCGGGATAGCAGCAGAGGGAGGGAGCCGCAGCTGCCGTGGGCTTCGGAGGTAGCAGGCAGCTGTTAAAATAAAGAGCTAATGGTGATTAATCCTTGTGATGTGTTCCAAGACTTCACAAAGAGTTCAAGACCCAACTCTTCCCACGGAGGACAAAGCAAAGCAGGATGATTCCTGGAAAAAGCGGCTCCAAGGAGACCTGGCCTGGATGGTGACCATCCCCGAGCCGGTCATTTCATTGTTCAGCTTTTAATTCGATCGAGTATCTTTACCAGCTCAGGTGCTCCAAGTGTCTGCTAGGTCACACGTGAATAAGTTGCATAGAGTGTTGTTTTTTTTTTTTTGCTCTGTCTCCCACCATGGCCAAGCTGGGCATTCATCATGCCCTCTCTTTGGGAAGCGTTGCTGCCACTTCTGGGGACAGGAGCCATCCTCCAAGGTCCAGGCTGGCCTCACCCAACAGCTTGGACCATTTCATCATTTCCTGGTGGGTAGCAACTCTGTGCGTAGAAAGCAGGGCCCCTAGGAGGCCCTTAGAAAAGTCTTTCCAGAAACTGATTTTAACTTTTATCTCCCACTATGAGTACATCTGGGATCAGATACCAGAATGCTAAGAGGCTCATTTATTTCTGACATTTCATGTAACTTGGACTTCTATAAAAGGTGGCTTGTTTTCCCTGTGTTGAATACAAAATTGTATGCTATATTCTCAACGGGGAAAAGTGAAGTGAAAGTGAAGTAGCTCAGTGGTGTCCGACTCTTTGTGGTCCCGTGGGCTGTAGCCTACCAGGCTCCTCCATCCATGGGATTTTCCAGGCAAGAATACTGGAGTGGGTTGCCATTTCCTTCTCCAGGATATCTTCCTGACCCAGGGGTTGAACCTGGATCTCCCACATTGTAGGCAGATGCTTTACTGTCTGAACCATCAGGGGGAAACCAGTGCAAAAACAACTCGGATGCCACAAAATGATAAAATTATATAAAACATAGCTAAAATAATATTTAAAGTAACAAGATGTTTACAATAAAAATAAGAAAAAAAATCTCCCCAATTTTTCTGCAAAAAATTTGATACTTCTCCACCTAGCAGGTAACTAGCTGGAAGGGACTGGCATTGTCTTTATTTGCAAAGTCTTTTGATCGATTCTATCATCCAGCTTGAAGGGTGGATGATTCCAGCTTGAAGAAGAATGATCTGGCAATGGTCTTAGCCAGACACTGGACTCAAAAATCACCGAGGAGGCACCAGACAAACATCCGACATCTACAGCAGGACTTAACACCCAAGTTGAAGCTTCTCAGACCCCGTTTCCTGGAGGAGCTGGAAGTCAGTATTTTTTTTTTCAGTGTGTATGTTGACATGCTAAGTGGGGAGGAGAAGGAAGCACAACACAGGTGGTGACCCAGGCTGCAGAGACCGTGGACAGAGGCTCGGAGTTACTCAGACGCAGCTGGGAATCATGAGCGCGGGGTGGAGCGTGGCACTGTGGAGCGCATCTGTTCTCCGACGGCATCTCGTATTTGTCTGTTTTCCTGCTCTAAAAAAAAAAAAAAAAGATCTATAATTAAATTGCAGTGACCCCCTCTTACCCACATATCTCAGAACCAGGATAAAACATATTTCTATGTCCACGTGCACAGCAGGCTGGCACACATTCACGCATGCAAATTCTTTAAATACTCATTTCTCACTAGATTTCATAGCCCACACCATCAGAGGCTGAAGAAATTCACATATCAATGCAGACCATTCACAAACGTGTGAAAAGGCAAAAACGCAAAGGCCAGGGTGGAACCGGTCAGGCGAGTGTCCTGTTGGCAAAGGGCAGCGATGGAACCAGGAAAGCAAGGTCTCTCTCCAGCCTCAGCCAGTCCAGCAAACAGCCCCAGATTTCCTCTGGAAACAGGACTGAGAGCATCCCTGCTGCCAGAGGCTCGCCTGGCTTCAAGACGTTTTCTCAGCGCCATCCACGTCCATCCAGGGGGAGAGATGAGCACAGAGCGGATAGACCACTGTCACTTCTGGACAGATTCGGTCCACAAGTGTGTCAGGGATCTGAAAGCAGCCAGACAGCGCTGTGTATGGAGGTCCACTCTTCACCCAGAGGAAAACAGAAACGGGCTCCTGCCTCTGGCAAGGAGGAGCCTGCTGCCAAGTGAAAGCGGTGATTTTATGCTTGTGATATAGATTGGGGCAATTAACAAGTATAAGACGTTTCAAAATCAGCTTAAATCTGCATTTTATGTGTGCAAGTTTCCAGCTGCAACGGACCCGGGATAGCAGCAGAGGGAGGGAGCCGCAGCTGCCGTGGGCTTCGGAGGTAGCAGGCAGCTGTTAAAATAAAGAGCTAATGGTGATTAATCCTTGTGATGTGTTCCAAGACTTCACAAAGAGTTCAAGACCCAACTCTTCCCACGGAGGACAAAGCAAAGCAGGATGATTCCTGGAAAAAGCGGCTCCAAGGAGACCTGGCCTGGATGGTGACCATCCCCGAGCCGGTCATTTCATTGTTCAGCTTTTAATTCGATCGAGTATCTTTACCAGCTCAGGTGCTCCAAGTGTCTGCTAGGTCACACGTGAATAAGTTGCATAGAGTGTTGTTTTTTTTTTTTTGCTCTGTCTCCCACCATGGCCAAGCTGGGCATTCATCATGCCCTCTCTTTGGGAAGCGTTGCTGCCACTTCTGGGGACAGGAGCCATCCTCCAAGGTCCAGGCTGGCCTCACCCAACAGCTTGGACCATTTCATCATTTCCTGGTGGGTAGCAACTCTGTGCGTAGAAAGCAGGGCCCCTAGGAGGCCCTTAGAAAAGTCTTTCCAGAAACTGATTTTAACTTTTATCTCCCACTATGAGTACATCTGGGATCAGATACCAGAATGCTAAGAGGCTCATTTATTTCTGACATTTCATGTAACTTGGACTTCTATAAAAGGTGGCTTGTTTTCCCTGTGTTGAATACAAAATTGTATGCTATATTCTCAACGGGGAAAAGTGAAGTGAAAGTGAAGTAGCTCAGTGGTGTCCGACTCTTTGTGGTCCCGTGGGCTGTAGCCTACCAGGCTCCTCCATCCATGGGATTTTCCAGGCAAGAATACTGGAGTGGGTTGCCATTTCCTTCTCCAGGATATCTTCCTGACCCAGGGGTTGAACCTGGATCTCCCACATTGTAGGCAGATGCTTTACTGTCTGAGCCACCAGGGGGAAACCAGTGCAAAAACAACTCGGATGCCACAAAATGATAAAATTATATAAAACATAGCTAAAATAATATTTAAAGTAACAAGATGTTTACAATAAAAATAAGAAAAAAAATCTCCCCAATTTTTCTGCAAAAAATTTGATACTTCTCCACCTAGCAGGTAACTAGCTGGAAGGGACTGGCATTGTCTTTATTTGCAAAGTCTTTTGATCGATTCTATCATCCAGCTTGAAGGGTGGATGATTCCAGCTTGAAGAAGAATGATCTGGCAATGGTCTTAGCCAGACACTGGACTCAAAAATCACCGAGGAGGCACCAGACAAACATCCGACATCTACAGCAGGACTTAACACCCAAGTTGAAGCTTCTCAGACCCCGTTTCCTGGAGGAGCTAGAAGTCAGTATTTTTTTTTCAGTGTGTATGTTGACATGCTAAGTGGGGAGGAGAAGGAAGCACAACACAGGTGGCGACCCAGGCTGCAGAGACCGTGGACAGAGGCTCGGAGTTACTCAGACGCAGCTGGGAATCATGAGCGCGGGGTGGAGCGTGGCACTGTGGAGCGCATCTGTTCTCCGACGGCATCTCGTATTTGTCTGTTTTCCTGCTCGCGCGTTTTCTACATGAGATGCATTCCTCTACACAGGTCAGAACGCAGGCGGGCTGGGATGCAAATGAGGCAGAAGAGCGACTGCGCGGCTGCCGGCGTGGCCTTCTGGCGTTGACATCAGGCCGAGGGCTTCACGGGCGGAAACAAAGAGAGCTTGTGTCCCTGCTTCCTACCGCGGGAGGCTCGTGTTGCTCGGCCCTCTCTCCAGTTTTGCTTTAGTTTTTAAAAAATGGAAGGAGGATTATTACAGAGTGGAAACCAGAAAAAGTCTGACGCCCCATAACAGTCCTTAGGTTGCAGGAGCAAGAGGACCCAGAGGATTGAGTCTGGGGGCTTCAGAGGGTCCCTAGTCCACAGATGCCTCCAGGACCCACCAGGGTGGGGCGTGGAGCCATCCCCCAGCTTCTGTGTAAAGATGCTTTGCACTCAGCTAATTTACTCACAGCATCCCCGTGATCACCTGATTGTTACAAAGGGCAGGCAGTCTTCTGATTTAGCCTCTTCTATTTAAATATGGCGGAGAAGGCAATAGCAAGCCACTCCAGTACTCTTGCCTAGAAAATCCCATGGATGGAGGAGCCTGGTAGGCTGCAGTCCATGGGGTCGCTAGAAGTCGGTCGCGAGTGAGCGACTTCACTTTCACTTTTCGCTTTCACACAATGGAGAAGGAAATGGCAACCCACTCCAGTGTTCTTGCCTGGAGAATCCCAGGGACGGGTGAGCCTGTTGGGCTGCCGTCTATGGGGTCGCACAGAGTCGGACACGACTGAAGCGACTTAGCAGCAGCAGCAGCAGCAGCATTTAAATATGGAGGGGCTTCCCAGGTGACTCAGTGGTCAGGAATCCACCTGTCATGGCGGGAGACACAGGAAACGTGGGTTCAATCCCTCAGTGGAGAAGATCCCCTGGAGGGGGAAATGGCAACCCCCTCCAGTATTCTCGCCTGGAGAATCCCATGGACAGAGGAGCCTGGCGGGCTACGGTCCACGGGGTCGTAAAGAGGAACAGGACTGAGCGACTGAGCACACCTGCATCTGAAACTGAAGCCAGAGCCAGCGAGCAAGGGTCACTGCCCCCTCGCCTTCCTCTGGGCACGAGGCCTCTCAGCCGGGATGAGGCCAGCGCACACCCCAGAGCCATGAGTCCGAGGGCCCTTGAAGGTTACACTTGGAAAAGCTAACCAGAGGGAGACAAGCAACTGGAGATACACTTAACCTTCAGCTTCACTTGCTCGGACTTTGGGGGCGGTGGTGACTTTGGTGAGCAGGCATCGAAGGAGGCTTCCTGTGTCCCCTTTAAGGAGAACGTCTCACCAGGTGGAGGGCAGCTGGGCACCGGAGCCCTGGCTCTGACCCGAGAGCCTACACAGCCCGCTGCACGCACGGGGGCGTCCCCAGGGCCTTGCAAGCTGGAACGGCAGAGGTTTCCATCCAGCCCAGAGTCAGGGCCCAGCAGAGAAGCCGGTCACAGCTGCTCTGCTCCGAAACTCTAACAGCCAAAGGTAGGGGGTCCTGGAGGGGTGCCAGGAGCTGCCTGAGAGGTCAGGGGGAGGGGGGCACGCGGAAGGAGGCTGTAATGGGATGGCAGAGTGCCCGGGATTCATGGGGCATGAAAGGGGGGGCGACGCAGCTCTGAAGGATTGTGGGGAGGCAGGAATGAGGCTGGAGAAATGTGGAGCAAACTGCGATGCACCCCCAGACGGCGGCCGGAAAGACAGGTAAGGAGGAACAGATCCCCACCAAAACACGCTTCTCATTCTGGCGCTAAAGTGTCTGCAAAAATCTAGCAACACACATTCAATCAAAAATTGCACAATCCTGATTGTTTCCAGAGGAAAATGCATCTTTCTCTGCAAAATGGCAACTGTTTCTATCCTTTTCACACTCTGTCTAGGAAAATCTCTACATGAAGGCATGACTACCGTGACCAAGAGTGAGGATCTCCGTACAAATTCTGTGGAATGTATTTTAACAAAAACTGTTCAAATTTCTGACTCACATAAAAATGTATAACTGTGTTTCTAAAGCAAATCATTTCTGATTTTTTCTCCAATGTTTGATTCCAATTTCTACTCCCTTGCTTCAGTAAAAATAGACTTTTTATCATAGCAGAAGCACGGTAGCACTTCCCTGTTGGGCTTATTCAGGACATGCCTGAATTCCTTCTGCTTGTTGGACAAAAAAAGGGAGAGAAAGATAGAAAGACTAAAATGCACGACCAGTGAGCAAAGGACAATCAGGAAAGAAACCTCAGTGTGTATCTGGAGTCCAGAGAACAAAAGAGGAAGAACCAGGGCCGAGCCAGGGCGGCGGGGGGCTGGGAGGATTGGGGGGATGGGACGAGCTCAGACAGACAGTAAAGCGATGTGCAGTGCGCACAGGCGAAAAGATGTAGGAGGCAGACAGGTTAGGACCAGCGGAGGGCAGGCAGGGTGCCCAAGGGCTGATGCTCTTTGCCAGAGCTAAATGTCAGCCCGGCGATTCCCAGTTCTATGTCCGGAAACCAGCAAGGGACCACCCAGACACCCTCTCTTTTTATTCACGCTCCCATTCATAGTTACTCCCTTCTAGCAAGCCACGTGCTTCCCCTGCTCGTCCTGTTTACTCTGGTCTATCCCACTGCACTAGAGGGGAGGCACCCCGAGGGCAGGAACTGTGTCTGTCTTTCCATTGGTGGGTCCCTAGCGCCGAGAACTGTTGCAGTTGTTCAGGCACTAATCTGTGTCTGACTTTGCAACCCATGAACTGAGTATGCCAGGCTTCTCTGTCCTTCACTATCTCCTGGAGTTTGCTCAATCCCATGTCCGTTGAGTCAGTGATGCTGTCTAGCCATCTCATCCTCTGCCACCATCTTCTCCTTTTGCCTTCGATCTTTCTCAGCACTGGGGTCTTTTCCAATGAGTTGGTTCTTCGAATCAGGTGGCCAAATCATTGGCGCTTCCGCTTCAGCAGCAATCCTTCCAATGAATACTCAGGGTTGATTTCCTTTAGGGTTGACTGGTGCCTAGAACAGTGTTTGCTAAATGGGAGGCACTCTTGAAATATAACCATGGAGTGCTCAAGGAATAGATGAAAGATGTGAACACGTGGCAGTGTTTCACTAACCTAATCCTTGAAAATGCTGCCCTGCTTTAATTTCACAAGGAAAACAGAACATGTGACCTGGAGAGAGCTCAGAAACACTCATATCCACCCAGAAACATCCAGAGATGACTCGAGATAACTTAGGGAATTTGAGCTGGTCGAGTTTATTGTGTGACACCAGCAAGTACCTTTGAGAACCTGGGGAATTAGCAAACAAATTCCACCAACGACTGGCGGTTATTTTTAGCAAGGGAGTGGGAAATGAGGGCCTTGAGGAAAAATGGCAAGAATGAATGTGAGAGTGATTTTTTTAACTGGAAAAGAAGATTGATCCTGATTTTTACATCTGGGAGCTAACCTAAAATCCCTAAGAAAATAAGGCTCCCTCCAGCCAAGGTAAAATTAAAGAGACATAGCAATCCATACTCATGAATAGTCCCATAAAGCATAGGGAAGCGTTCCCTCTGATCTTGCTTCCTTGGCCGGTTGTACACTCACTGGTCTTGTAAAGCAATATAGTAAATATATTTACATTGTTTATGAACTTGTCTTGATTGCAGTTAAACAATTGATGGAGGTTAATCCGTTGGGTTTGTATAAAAAATGGTTGTTCGGAGCCTGAAAACATATCTGAGTGATGACAGATTGGATTTATGGAATTGGGGAGATAGCCTGTAGGGATGGGAACAGATGAAAAATACACAGGCAGTTGGGATATTGAAGCAGGTAAGTGATTTAAAGCAGCTTTGGAAGCAGTTTGTTAAAAGCTGGTTGCCAGGAGACTTCCCCTCCCCTCGCTGGTGGGAGCATCACCCCACTTTGGTAGAGTCGGAGCCCCGCGGGCGTGGGACCATCTCCAGGTCTTCTGTCTCTGCTCCTGACTGTCATTACAGGCCCCACACCTGGGGACTGTGTGCTGTTAACTTCCTGACAAAGCTCTGTTTTGTCAAAGCTATGGTTTTTCCAGTGGTCATGTACGGATGTGAGAATTAGACCATTAAGAAGGCTGAGCACCGAAGAATTGATGCTTTTGAACTGTGGTGCTAGAGAAGACTCTTGAGAGTCCCTTGGACTGCAAGAAGATCAAACCAGTCAGTCCTAAAGGAAATCAACCCTGAATAGTCATTGGAAAGACTGATGCTGAAGCTGAAACTCCAATACTTTGGTCACCTGATGTGAACAGCCGACTCATTGGAAAAGACCCTGATGCTGGGAAAGATTGAGGGTAGGAGGAAAAGGGGACAAGAGAGGATGAGATGGTTGGATGGCATCACTGACTCGATGGACATGAGTCTGAGCGAGCTCTGGGAGGTAGTGAAGCACAGGGAGGCCTGGCGTGCGGCAGTGCTTGGGATTGCGATTTGTCAGACACGACTTAGCAGCTGGCCAACAGCTCAGTTGCTAGTGGCTGCGTCTTTGGCTCTGTTACCAGGTGCCCCGAGGGCCACCGTGCCCAGGCAGGCGGGATCCTGAGACCTGCCAGTCCCTAGCTATAGGAAAGGGGGTGCGCTTCAGAGGCAGGAAAGCTCTGAGCATTGGGGCATTGGCCCAGCCCCTCATCTTACGTGTGAGGATAGCGAGCCTGCAGGCCCTGACTCACGACTGATGGAGACAAGCAGAGCCTGGGCTCCCTGACCACCCCCCGCTGCCCTCTCCACGTGGCCTGCCTCTTTCCTTCAAAGAGAACGGGGCCATTCCCACCCAACCTAGTTCTCTCACTGGTGTCAGAAGAACACATTCTCATCCATCACTTATTTTTAGTTCACCTTGGAAAGTTTCCAGTAGCCAAAGGCATAGAGGTGACCTGTTATTTTCTTCCACTGTGATAGAACATTCTGAGAAGAAGGAAAAAAGAGCAGAAAATAAAGTATTCCACAGACCCGTAGGTGATCTCTAAGACCGTCTTTTACACGTTTCGATTACCTAAAGGTGGAAACGTGTGCATGTTTTTTCCTTTCTAAACTCCATTCTTTCCCTTTTTTCTGGCTCCATGACATGACAAGCATGGTCTCAAGACGCACGGGCTACACGATGCTGCTTCTGGTTGGTCTCAGTTCAGTTGGCCAGATGGACCCAAGGACAGCATGATGGGTTGGAGACCCCTGTGAATCCAGCGTGGGGGAGTACCCCACCTACTCGAACATTTTTCCTACTTCTGAGAAAGTTGTTGGACAAGCTGAGTGGTGTTGAACATAGGAGATAATTAAAATAATAACTAACAGGTGGGTCCATGGTATAGAATCCACCTACCAATACAGGATACACTGGTTAGATCCCTGGGTCAGGAAGACCCTGTGGAGGAGGAGATAGCAACCTGCTCCGGTTTTCTTGCCTGGAGAATCCCATGGAGCCTGGCAGGTACAGTCCACAGGGTCACGAGACTGCTACAGTCCACAGCGCGTGACTGAACATGCGCTCATATGACCGTAGAGTAACGACAGCACCAGTGGACACTCTCATCGCGTATTAAGTTTCCATAGGGTCCCTCTTCCCGGGGGCACAGAAGCTCCCTACTGGATCTTATTGCAGGTTTTTTATTAGGGGAAGTGGGGCCACCATTCCACCCGGACCATTGGTCCATCAGAAAACAGAGCACGCATTGAACAGCCCTGCTCAGAAGATCCTCAGAAGACGTGTGAACTGTTCATGTCTTCAAAAAGCTTCAGTTTTGATCAGGGAGATGAGCGACCCCCTGCCCATAACCGGAGGGCCATTAGGAGTCACCTCCAGCACTGTTCCTCCCACCGCAGCTCCCAAGTCTCCCTGACCTTCAGAATCCAGCTCAGAGAGCCAACCCCTCTAGGATGAGCGTAAGCATTTGTATCTGTCCCTTCCTTTGTGGCAAGGACTGTGCCGGTGCTTCATGTTCATTATCATATTTGATCCTCTCACTTGTTCTAAGATGGTTTTATTTTTATCTTTACTTGTAAGAAAGCAGAGGTATAGGAAAGCCTGGAAACAGGCCCAGTGCCCCACAGCTAGTCCGGTACTTGACACATTGTAGCTCGCAGTGGCTGTTTGGCATATGGCCAAAGGAAAGGACAGGATTTGCACCCAGAGCTCCCTATGTCACTGGCTCAACAAAGCCCAGGGTGGAGCTGATGGCTTACGGTGAACAACGTTGGATTTGTGATCTCCAAAGAAGATTTAGCTTCAGGATCAGGGATCAGACTTGATCACTCAAGAGCTTTTGTGTAGCAGAGTTTTATGAAAGTAAGAAAAGGGACAAAGAAAGCTTCTGACACAGACATCAGAAGGGGGATGGAGAGTGCCCTCCTTGCCAATGTGAGCAAGGGAGTTGTATACCTTTTTAATTAGTTATTACAATGAATCAAAAGAATATCTCAAGTTTGTGAAAATTTTACCAGACCCACTCCCACAATTTACATTTTGGGATAACAGGATTAGAACTTAACACTAGGAAGATCCCACTAGACCCACTCCCATAATATACATTCTAAAATATCAGGATTAGTCAGAAGGTTTTCAGGAAGGAGAAACTGTCCTCAAGCAGGATGCATGATTGTTATATAATCCCTAATACAGAGATTAAACTGAGTTGTGTAATCATCAGTTCCAGGCTTAAAGGAAAAAAACGTTTTATGTGACTAAGACTAAGGAATGTAGGGGAAAGGGAAAAAATAAAAGTTTGTCCTTTCCTCCTCCTTGTGAATTCCAGACCCCTGTCTTGGTTTCGAGAGCCCCAGACCCCTTTTTCCTCCTCGAGGACCCTGGACTTCTTATCAACCTGCCTAGGAATTGACTCTCAAAGGGAAGGGGAGACTCTAAGCCGGGTGAAGACGGCACGGACGAGCTGGGTGACGGGAGGCCTCTTCGTCTAGAGGGGCTCCGCGAGGGCTTGCAGGCCATGTGGTCGCTGCCGTGGCAAATAGGGGGACTGTGAATCCCAGTGGCTTCTCCTCCCTTGAGGCTCTTCTTGGAGGGCTTTGAAACCATGCAGATGAATCCGTCTTCATCTTTCTTCCAGTTTCCTTTCTGAGCTCTGTTTGTCTGGGTTTGTCTCTCCTTCCACTTTCAAAACGAGTTGTCTTATTGATTTTAAGCCATGGTTTCGTGAGTCCGCTACTCACATACTGTGACACAGGAAACTTCTGGAGCCCTGAGACCTGCATGGACAGAGGAGCCTGGTGAGCTACAGTTCGTGGGATCCCGAAGATCAGACACGGCTAAGGACTAGGCACAGAGCCCAGGACCCACACCTGGGACAAGCTGCCCCACATCCCGGACTCTGGGCGTTGTGTGAAAGATGCTCTCCTGGGACTCCCACTTCCCGTCAGCGCCTCCTCTGGTTTCTCCAGCCACTGGGAGCCGCGTTTCCCTGGGCTGGGCTTTGCTGCATCTAAGGAAGGAACCTAGAAGGCGGTGTTTTCCAGAGGGGAGACCCTGTGCTCTGGCCCCAGGGACCAAAGACCACCCAGGTTCCTTGGAGAGGGGCTGGCTGGAGCCAGAGCCTGGGAGGTCTACCGCTCCCAGCTCACGGCCCACAGATCAAGGGAATCCTGGGATGCGCGGGAGCCAGGCGCCTCTTCCTCACTTTCTGACGCCTCCCTCACGTGCAGCCCCCTTCCTCAAGCAGGGCCCCCTGCTCCCTCCAAGTTGACACAGAGGAACACAGCGCTCATACAGTAACAGGCAGTGAGAGGCAGGTCTTTGCACACGTGTAGGAGTCACAAGCACATCACACAAATGGCCTGGTCCAAGCTCTCTCACTGAGACAAGGGGACCCTCCCAGGCAGTCACCCCCAGGCTGTTCCAAGCCAGGCATTTTTATAAAATCTTAGTCCCGAAATGACAAAGTCGGACATAAAACTCAAACAGGAGCCCCAATCGAGGACCGCCGTGCCCAGGCAGGCGGGATCCTGAGACCTGCCAGTCCCTAGCTATAGGAAAGGGGGTGCGCTTCAGAGGCAGGAAAGCTCTGAGCATTGGGGCATTGGCCCAGCCCCTCATCTTACGTGTGAGGATAGCGAGCCTGCAGGCCCTGACTCATGACTGATGGAGACAAGCAGAGCCTGGGCTCCCTGACCACCCCCCGCTGCCCTCTCCACGTGGCCTGCCTCTTTCCTTCAAAGAGAACGGGGCCATTCCCACCCAACCTAGTTCTCTCACTGGTATCAGAAGAACACATTCTCATCCATCACTTATTTTTAGTTCACCTTGGAAAGTTTCCAGTAGCCAAAGGCATAGAGGTGACCTGTTATTTTCTTCCACTGTGATAGAACATTCTGAGAAGAAGGAAAAAAGAGCAGAAAATAAAGTATTCCACAGACCCGTAGGTGATCTCTAAGACCGTCTTTTACACGTTTCGATTACCTAAAGGTGGAAACGTGTGCATGTTTTTTCCTTTCTAAACTCCATTCTTTCCCTTTTTTCTGGCTCCATGACATGACAAGCATGGTCTCAAGACGCACGGGCTACACGATGCTGCTTCTGGTTGGTCTCAGTTCAGTTGGCCAGATGGACCCAAGGACAGCATGATGGGTTGGAGACCCCTGTGAATCCAGCGTGGGGGAGTACCCCACCTACTCGAACATTTTTCCTACTTCTGAGAAAGTTGTTGGACAAGCTGAGTGGTGTTGAACATAGGAGATAATTAAAATAATAACTAACAGGTGGGTCCATGGTATAGAATCCACCTACCAATACAGGATACACTGGTTAGATCCCTGGGTCAGGAAGACCCTGTGGAGGAGGAGATAGCAACCTGCTCCGGTTTTCTTGCCTGGAGAATCCCATGGAGCCTGGCAGGTACAGTCCACGGGGTCACGAGACTGCTACAGTCCACAGCGCGTGACTGAACATGCGCTCATATGACCGTAGAGTAACGACAGCACCAGTGGACACTCTCATCGCGTATTAAGTTTCCATAGGGTCCCTCTTCCCGGGGGCACAGAAGCTCCCTACTGGATCTTATTGCAGGTTTTTTATTAGGGGAAGTGGGGCCACCATTCCACCCGGACCATTGGTCCATCAGAAAACAGAGCACGCATTGAACAGCCCTGCTCAGAAGATCCTCAGAAGACGTGTGAACTGTTCATGTCTTCAAAAAGCTTCAGTTTTGATCAGGGAGATGAGCGACCCCCTGCCCATAACCGGAGGGCCATTAGGAGTCACCTCCAGCACTGTTCCTCCCACCGCAGCTCCCAAGTCTCCCTGACCTTCAGAATCCAGCTCAGAGAGCCAACCCCTCTAGGATGAGCGTAAGCATTTGTATCTGTCCCTTCCTTTGTGGCAAGGGCTGTGCGGGTGCTTCATGTTCATTATCATATTTGATCCTCTCACTTGTTCTAAGATGGTTTTATTTTTATCTTTACTTGTAAGAAAGCAGAGGTATAGGAAAGCCTGGAAACAGGCCCAGTGCCCCACAGCTAGTCCGGTACTTGACACATTGTAGCTCGCAGTGGCTGTTTGGCATATGGCCAAAGGAAAGGACAGGATTTGCACCCAGAGCTCCCTATGTCACTGGCTCAACAAAGCCCAGGGTGGAGCTGATGGCTTACGGTGAACAACGTTGGATTTGTGATCTCCAAAGAAGATTTAGCTTCAGGATCAGGGATCAGACTTGATCACTCAAGAGCTTTTGTGTAGCAGAGTTTTATGAAAGTAAGAAAAGGGACAAAGAAAGCTTCTGACACAGACATCAGAAGGGGGATGGAGAGTGCCCCCCTTGCCAACGTGAGCAAGGGAGTTGTATACCTTTTTAATTAGTTATTACAATGAATCAAAAGAATATCTCAAGTTTGTGAAAATTTTACCAGACCCACTCCCACAATTTACATTTTGGGATAACAGGATTAGAACTTAACACTAGGAAGATCCCACTAGACCCACTCCCATAATATACATTCTAAAATATCAGGATTAGTCAGAAGGTTTTCAGGAAGGAGAAACTGTCCTCAAGCAGGATGCATGATTGTTATATAATCCCTAATACAGAGATTAAACTGAGTTGTGTAATCATCAGTTCCAGGCTTAAAGGAAAAAAACGTTTTATGTGACTAAGACTAAGGAATGTAGGGGAAAGGGAAAAAATAAAAGTTTGTCCGTTCCTCCTCCTTGTGAATTCCAGACCCCTGTCTTGGTTTCGAGAGCCCCAGACCCCTTTTTCCTCCTCGAGGACCCTGGACTTCTTATCAACCTGCCTAGGAATTGACTCTCAAAGGGAAGGGGAGACTCTAAGCCGGGTGAAGACGGCACGGACGAGCTGGGTGACGGGAGGCCTCTTCGTCTAGAGGGGCTCCGCGAGGGCTTGCAGGCCATGTGGTCAGTGCCGTGGCAAATAGGGGGACTGTGAATCCCAGTGGCTTCTCCTCCCTTGAGGCTCTTCTTGGAGGGCTTTGAAACCATGCAGATGAATCCGTCTTCATCTTTCTTCCAGTTTCCTTTCTGAGCTCTGTTTGTCTGGGTTTGTCTCTCCTTCCACTTTCAAAACGAGTTGTCTTATTGATTTTAAGCCATGGTTTCGTGAGTCCGCTACTCACATACTGTGACACAGGAAACTTCTGGAGCCCTGAGACCTGCATGGACAGAGGAGCCTGGTGAGCTACAGTTCGTGGGATCCCGAAGATCAGACACAGCTAAGGACTAGGCACAGAGCCCAGGACCCACACCTGGGACAAGCTGCCCCACACCCCGGACTCTGGGCGTTGTGTGAAAGATGCTCTCCTGGGACTCCCACTTCCCATCAGCGCCTCCTCTGGTTTCTCCAGCCACTGGTAGCCGCGTTTCCCTGGGCTGGGCTTTGCTGCATCTAAGGAAGGAACCTAGAAGGCGGTGTTTTCCAGAGGGGAGACCCTGTGCTCTGGCCCCAGGGACCAAAGACCACCCAGGTTCCTTGGAGAGGGGCTGGCTGGAGCCAGAGCCTGGGAGGTCTACCGCTCCCAGCTCACGGCCCACAGATCAAGGGAATCCTGGGATGCGCGGGAGCCAGGCGCCTCTTCCTCACTTTCTGACGCCTCCCTCACGTGCAGCCCCCTTCCTCAAGCAGGGCCCCCTGCTCCCTCCAAGTTGACACAGAGGAACACAGCGCTCATACAGTAACAGGCAGTGAGAGGCAGGTCTTTGCACACGTGTAGGAGTCACAAGCACATCACACAAATGGCCTGGTCCAAGCTCTCTCACTGAGACAAGGGGACCCTCCCAGGCAGTCACCCCCAGGCTGTTCCAAGCCAGGCATTTTTATAAAATCTTAGTCCCGAAATGACAAAGTCAGACATAAAACTCAAACAGGAGCCCCAAACTGCAAGCAGCTACATTTTTCACTTCAGATGAAAAAGCGAAAATGCAGGGACTGTGCTGAGGGCTTTGTGACACGTCCCACTCTGGCCGTGGGACCCTGGCCGGGAGCTGTCCCCAGCCGGCTCTGGGGTTCTCGCTCCACGTCTGCAGGTGACCTGGTGTGGGGAGGAGGGAAACGGACAGGGCGTGTCCGGGAGGGAATGAACCAGATGGTCAGACAGACAAAGGGAGGCAGTGTTCCATCTGGAAATGGCTTTTGGAAAAAGAAAATCTATGTTCTTCGGAGTGGGCCGTTGAAATAATCATCTACCCTTGTTTGAAATGGAACTGTCACTTCTACTCTGAAGAAATAGAAAGGAGCTCGAGTTGGAGAGCTGGTCAGGGTTTTCCTTCCATTAGTGCAACACATCATCATCCTCAGTTAGCAGCAAGAAGAGGAAGTGGTGAGGCGACCCTGTGCCTCCATGAGAGCCCTCAGGCAGGGGAGGTGGACAGGAGGTGCTGGGAACCTGTCCTTATCCCCTTCATTCACCCGCCCTACCTTCATGCCTTCCTGCCCGCATGCTTTGACACCATTACTTATTCATCCTTCTTATTCTGAGTCACCTCTTGGGACCCCTTGCCCCCTCCCTCACCCCCATATTTCCCTGCATGCAAACCGTTACAGACAGTATACCAGTCTATTTAGTCAAAGTTGTGGTTTTTCCAGTAGCCATGTACAGATGAGAGATTTGGACCATAAAGAAAGCCGAGTGCCAAAGAACTGATGTTTTTAAACTGTGGTGTTGGAAAAGACTCTTGAGAGTTCTTTGCAAGGAGATCCAACCAGTCTGTCCCAAAGGAAATCAACCCTGAATATGCGTTGGAAAGAATGATGTTGAAGCTGAAGCTCCAATACTTTGGTCACCTGATGTGAAGAGCCAACTCTTTGGAAAAGTCCCTGATGCTTGAAGAGATTGAGGGCAGGAGGAGAAAGGGGCAGCAGAGGATGAGATGGTGGGATGGCATCATTGAATCAATGGACATGAGTTCGAGCAAACTCTGGGAGGTAGTGAAGGACAGGGAAACCCAGTGTGCTGCAGTCCACGGGGTCACAATTAGTCGGACACGACTGAGCAACTGAGGAGCAACAGCCCCACTAGGCTGCAGGCCCTCAGGGGCCATAAGCTGCCTCAAGAAGCGGGTGCCCTCTCTGGTAGGACGCCTGCCCTGACCTGATCCCCAGCACCCGGAGGAGCTCATGGAAGGCTGGACAGCAGGCTGCCTTGGAAGGTTTTCTGTGAATATTACAACGGCAGAGGCATTGCTGGGAATGTTACGGTGCAAGGATGCTACCGAGACGAGCTACCCAAAGGGACCAACGAAGCCTAGCGAGTTCGTGGAGGACCCAGCGAGGGGGGCGGCCTGGCGTAATAAAGGGAAAAGCCTCCAGCAAGAGGTCTCCACCCACCACTTTCTCATCAAGTGCCAGCCTGCGGGGCACTGGGGTTAGGAAGCTGCCCGAGGCAGATGCTCCCCTACTGTGTGCTGTTCCCTGAGAGGCTGGCCAACAAGCAAATAGGAAGTTACAGCCCAGGGTTCTAGGGGTGGTGATGGGCAAGTGCAAGGTAGGAGGTGTGTTGAGGAAGCACCCCAGCTTGACTTCAGCAGCTAGGAAGTCTCTGGGCTGATCAACACCTCAGTGAAGAGCTAATGCTGGGCTGTCTCTTATAC
>SJYT01015873.1:514580-672928 GCA_006410635.1 Cephalophus harveyi | reverse complement strand
ATTTGCATTGTATGGGAGAAACCAACACAACATTGTAAAGCACTTTTTTGCCAATTAGAAAAAGACGGCATGCAAGTGTTAGCAGATAGGAGGGACCATGAGCGTCAGTGAATAAATCAACAAGGCTAAGACAGGGACACAGTGAGTGAGGGTAGGCAGCACGGTGCGCACAGCTGGGTGCTGAACTGAACTCTTGGTGAGGAAGCCACAGTCTGTGTCCACGCGGTCCAGGGAACGGCAGAGCTGAGGCAGCCCAGCCTGCGGGGTCTACGGCAGGGGGCGCACTGCTTCTGCAGCTGCAGACATGCCTCCGGGTTGGTGACACTGAGGCCGTGGAGAGGTCCCAGGGCACAAGTCAGTTTAAAGGGTCTCTCCCGAGAAGGCTGGGGCCGCAGTAGGTCAACCAGACAGGGAAGGAGTCCCTGGGGTGCTCAGAGATGGCTCGGGCGTCTTAGGCCACTGGCCCTTCTGGGTGAGAACGCCAGGCTGTGCACACGCCAGTGCTATCTGAACCTTGGCTTAGAAGCAACACTCTATGCGGCACATCCTTCAGCCTCCCTGTGAGGTCGCTTAAAGTGTCTTAATTCAGCTGGGGAGAGGAGACCCCCTGGCTTCCTGAATCCACTCTGGATGGGTGCAAATGGGGGAGGGGTGGTGCCCTGGGCGCTGGGGGCGGCGGGAGGAGAGATGACCACAGGCAGGATGGGCAAACACTAGGGGTCAGCCCTCCGGTTGGCTGCGAAACCAAAAGAGAATGAAGGCAGACGGAAGACAGAGGAGACAAGGTGTGATGAAGCCAGAGAAACTTCGAGAAAGAGCTTGTTCCTGTCCCCTAGAGACCAGGGACTCTGGCATCAGCACTTGTCAACAGCCTGTCGCCCAGCGGCTTTGGTCATTTTCGTGAGAATCAAAGGACAAGGTCGTGTCTTTAAGTGGACTCTGGTCAGCGTGTCCGGCATCCATCCTTTGCGCTCCTTTCCCATGGCAGAGAAAACCATCCGTTACTGTTACCCCCTCCCTCTTTTTAGAATATTTTTCTTGGTCAAATGACCATTGGCGAAATAACGAGGTTTCATTCAGTGCTTAAATGAAACCTCAGTGAAAGCGACTGTGGAGAGAAATCCCTTGAAAATAAAGCTGAAAATTTGATGATGTGGGCTCTATGTACTTCTTTCCTTGGTCAGTATTCTGGATCATTCCTGCACAGATTCCAAATGCCAAACATACTTCCGCCCTGCTCCTGCCCAGCCCCCCACCCCACACACCCTCTGACGCACTGACGGGCCGATCCTCCTTGAATCAAGCCTGTATCTTAACCTGATGGCAGAGGCACAGCGGGCCGCTCTGGCACCCGGTTAATCTGAGCCGGCCTCTCCCCGGTGGAGGCAACCCAGGCCCTCGTGTTGGAAAGTCCCCTGGAAGAAGTGGAGACACAGATTCCTAAGACAGAGCCTGAAAGGTTGGAACGGAGGCACGCCAATCGCTCTCCCGAGGTCGAGCTCCCAGCTCACCGGGCTCCGAGCCCTCTGGTTTGCATCACTTTCAAATATCAGAGGCGGCCCCGGGCTTACAGGGCAGGGAGACAGCCTCCAGCCTGGCCGACACTCCCCAGATGGCTCCCGCCCGGGGTTCCCTCTCTTGTGACTCTTTCACGGAAACGAAACCATCTTGTCTGGGGCAGCCTCTGCCTGCCTTTCGTTATTATTCAAATTCTCCTTGAGAGAGAAGTGTGAGGCAGCTAAAAGCATTCCTTTGGAGATGCTATGGAATTAGCCAGGGAGTTCCAGAGACCCTGGGGCGGAAGACGGCCGTGTGTGGGCCTGTGTGTGTGTCTGTGCGCAAGCACACCCGTGTGAAGGCCTGTTTGGTCCCCTCCTAGCATAGGGCCATGAGGTAGCAGGGCAATTTCTCGGCCTGGTGATGTGGTCTTTATGAACCTTGGTCCTGAATGTGTGTCGGGGTTGCATTTTTTATTACGAAAATGTTAAATGGACGTAATGGGTCATCCTCTCCTGATTCACAGAGCGTTTTTATTATATTTATTAAAAAGGCCAAAGTTTATTTTACGGTCAGTAATAAAGGGAACACAAAAATTCAGCCATTGGCACCATGGCCCCAACACGTTTATTTGGTCCACAAACTGCTCGGTAAGTGACGAGGAAAGCAAAATTGAAGTCCTCTGCAGCGCTGGAGCGTCTTCCTTAATAACGACAGATGCTCTGAGCAGTGGCATTTTGAAACGAGCCCTGTCTGCTGTTGGTTATGAACTGGCAAGACATTTGGCATCCTCTCAGCTCGCACCATCTGAAAACCGCGGAGCCCCATAAACGGCCAATGAGAGGTGGGGAAATTGCGTGCCTGTCTGCGCAGCACAAGCCGTTTCAGTCTGGGATGCGAATCAGTGGAGCTGCCTTTCAAAAGAAAAGTCTGCAAAACTTGCAGACAGTCTTGTCTTTAGCCATAGAGGAAACACCACACACACACACACACACACACACATGGCAGCACCATGCATTGGTGAAAAACAGACTTCATAAAGCAGTTTTAATAAAGAAATGGCATTTTCCCACACAGCCCTGTGTCATGACTTGAACATTATTAAAAGCGGCTAGATATACATCCTTAAGCAGAGCAAGGCTGACCAGCCCCGGAGGGGATCCCTTCTCCCCAGCACAGCCCACACACAGACCCCCGATGGGCAAGCGGGACAGGCCCACGTGTGCACATTTGCATCAGAAGCCTCCCCGGACTTGGGTGTCCCCACAGCCCGAAGTGTTCTCATTTCCTACCCAGGCTCTCAGGGAGAGATAGACGCAGTCGGAGGGCTGAGTCCAGCTGGTGGTTTCCTTCCTTAAGATTCGGCACCCATCAGCAAGGTCAATGTTCAGGGGAGAGACACTTCAGCCTCTCTCCCACGCCTTCTTCCTCCTTCCTAGGGGACGGATCACGCGCGAGCTGAATGAAAACGCCCAAACCTCACGAAACCACTGTCTTCCTGACTGTCCCCTTACAGATGACAGTCCCAGCTCCCAGGCGAGCCCTCTGGCTCAGTTGTGTGGTGGAGAAAGTTCAGATAGATTCTGTCCATTCCTCAAGGAAAAAGCTCAGAGGTGTGATTATGTAGGTTAACCAAGCTCAAAATTGCTCCAACTCCAACCGCTTAGATGTTGAGGGCAACAGATTAGAACAAGTCTTGCAGACCCTTCGGACTGCTCCCCAGCCCCCAGACCTGCTCTGAGACTCCTTCCACCCTTCTTGCATCTAGAGGGGCTGTGTGGAACCGCTCAGCAGCCGGACATCAGAGCTTCGGGTTCTGCTGGGGCTCCTGAAACGTACCGACAGAGTAGAAAGAAGCAGAATCCAAATCCCGAAGGAAAGCAAGTCAGCCCTGGTAAAAAGGAAGTGAACTATCCAGCGAAAACCATAGACAAAGCTACTTGGAGACAGAGCGGCTTTGGATGGATCTGACCCCCTGAAGGGCCTTGGTCCAACATAGCCTCCCAAGTGTAGCGTGTGGTTGCCATGGGGACCATGAGGGTCCAGGACATCAGGGCTGTGGGGACTGAGGCTCAAGCGGGGTGGCCAAGCCATGGTCAACTTGTCCAGAGCCTGACGCAGTGTAGGCAAGAATCAACAATAGGAAGGAAATGGAAGGAAGAGGGGGTATATGTACGTGTATGGCTGAGTCACTCTGCGCTGCAGTAGAAACGAACACAGCATTTTAAAGCAAAATGTTGTTGTTGTTCAGTTGCTAAGTCGTGTCCCACTCTTTGCGACCCCATGGACTGTAGCACACCAGGTATCCCTGTCTTTCACTGTCTCTTGCAGTTTGCTCAAACTCATGTCCATTGAGTCAGTGACACCATCCAACCATCTCATCCTCTGTCACCCTCTTCTGTCCTCAGTCTTTCCCAGCATCAAGATCCTTTTAACTCCAATAAAAAATAATAATAAAATAACAAGAAGTATAATAATAATGAAATAATTAAAAAAAAGAATCTCGACAATTTCACAGTTGGGGTCCCTGAATGAAAGAATGCAGATACCGTCAGTTCCCTCCCTGCAGGTTTTCTCTCAGATTTCATGCCCAAGAGAAACTCACAGATGTTTGAGTAAGTCCCTTCCCCCTCTGAAACCTCCTTCCTGGAAGGGGGCCCAGAGTCCCCCTTCCTGGGGTGAAAGACGTGTCCACCCCCAGTCCTTGCAGGGGACCCCCTCCTCCAATCGACACAGACAAGCAGCGCAAGCTCAGGAGCGCCAGGGACGATGAGTGATGGCCTGTGCCGCCAGGTAAGTCTAATCCTGGAGAACGACCCCGGACCTCCGCCTGTCACTCAGCGTAAAACTGCATTTGTGTCTGATTCGGGGGATCCGAGAAGGGAGTGAGCCGCCCAAACTTGGGTCGCTGGCCACATGCTTTTTCCGAGTGTCACGGACCGTAAACCTTCCTGGTAGAGAGCTGACTGGCTGGGTTTCATTCCAGCCCAGAGTGATTGTTTGTTTTTTATTTTTTTGATAACTAATTTATAAAAATAAGAGTTTCTAATGGAAGTGCTTACACAACCACAACTCTGGCATGGCAAATGGTGCCGTGACTGTTAAGGCGGTGTCGTTGTGGGCTTCTGCTGATCCGCCTTCAGTGTCACAGACTCTCACCCGCACGGGGGGTGCCATTCAGCACTATATTAGCCCATATGGCACGAGCTAAATTGTATCGAAGCTACGGGCTAATTAAGGATGAGTTAATAAAGCCAGGCAGAGTGCGCCTGGCCATCTTTCCCAGCCCTTGGAGGACCACCCCCCTCCCCCCAAAGCGAATTATCCTGCTCAAGATTTTCCATTCTTCAGCATTCGGTCTCTGAGAGCAAACCCACAGCTCAACCTCAGATATCCATCTCAACCTTCTCCAGCCCCGCCATTCTGATGTTAGACTTAAGTTTGACAACCTCTTATACTTTCTCAAAGAGCTGATCGTCTTACGAGCCTTTTACGTTCCAGGGCAAAAGGAGTCAACGCAGCCACAGTGGGGAGCGCGTGAGTTACTGGGTTATCTGGGGGTTGTGTCTGATAAAGAAAAACAGATATGTGTTACCCACCCAGGCTCTCTGTAAATTCTCTGAGCAGAGACACTTTGGAGCCATTAATTCTGGTTTCCAAGTGGCAGGCACGAGCTAATTGTGGTAATATGTCCATTAGGTTTTTTTAACCACAAGGAGCAAACATTTAATTTAGTGGAAATTCATTATCGAGTTTGAAAGCACTTCTTCGAAAATCTCGTTTGGTTTTCTGGCACGCTCCCCTCTAGCGCTTCACCCGGGACCTGGCAAGCGGCGCCTCCCTGGGTGGGGACGGCCACATGTCATCTGTGTCTCGCGGCCCCACCTCCGTCCCCAGTGAGGGGAGCAGCTTCCTTCTGCGGGGAGCTGGGCCCCACGGTCCCGTCCTTGGAGACTCACAATGATGCCTCTCTGTTAACCAACCGGCACGAGGCACGCGGGACATATTTGGCTCCTCCTACCAAACCCAGCCCGGCCCGCATGTGCTGTGCCAGCCTGGGGAGTCAGATTTCCGGGGTGACCCCTCAGCTGCTCCCTGTGTGGTCTTTAGATGTCTCAATTAACTGGGACAGTGCCTCGAGAAACATGACAATCTGCCACTTTACTAATTTTTGCAAATAACGGCACTTTAACTCTCCTGAAAAAGTTCCAACTAGGAGATGCTAAGCCCGTGAGGCACCCATGATATCTGGCCACCTGAAATGAATTTTCAGCAAATTCCTCTCTCTCCCTGATATTTTTAATCAAATACATTTACTTTCATTCTCTTTGTCTATTTTCAATGGGATCATGGCATCGGAACTAAAAAAATACGTGAAGGCCAGAGGGAAATAGAAACAGATAAGTGAATCAGTCTGGTTTGCACACCAGGGAGGCAGAAGGTCTGAGCTCTCCCTTCACAGAGCAGACGGTGTGTGGCCACCGGCTTATCCTCCTTAAGCCTCCACGTTCTCATCTCAAAAATGGGGACGGGGCAGAACTACTTCACAGGTTTCATGAAGTTCAATCAAGTGGTCCCATACAATGCTACTAGCCTGGTTTCTGGGACATAAGAATTCAACAAAGAGCAGAAAACCAACTAGACGTGCATACTCATAGTCACTGGACAAGTGACCTTGAAATGTCAAAACCTCACAAACCTTGACAGCAGTATCTGAGACAGAGGACCAGAGCTGGACCTAAGCTGCAGGGATGTTCTTGACTTGACTGATGGCGCTGCCTCCCACCCCAGGCTGAAGCCTCCAGGGCAAGAGGAGCCCTGTTCTGCTCGGGAGCCTGAAGTAGAGCCTTTCCTGGTCTAAAAATGATGCCTGCTGACATGCGTCCTTGCCCGTACAAGTCTGATGTAGGGGTATAAATAGCAAAGGTGCACTGGAGTCATTTGTTGGTAAGACTTTGTGAGGATAGATGTTCTGTCCAGGCGGGTTGACACTTCTGTGTCTGATGCTGGAGTCAGAAGCCCCCAGGACCCGCCATCCTGGGGTGTGGGGAATGGCCATCATGGCGTCGGGGAGGGTCCAGCCTAGGGGGCCTGGGCAGCTGAGCTGGACCCACAGGTGGACTGGAACCTCAGTATCCCATCCCTACCTTTGGGCCCCCAAGCTGCTGGGTGTGACCTGCAGGAGAAGCAGAGTCTGAACCGGCACCGGGGCCCAGAGGTAGAGAAATCGAGCAGGAGATGCAGAAAGAGTGGAGGAGGCCTGGCCACTGCTGACCCCGCAGAGGCCCGGTGAGGCCACGCCAGCTGGAGCTCTGTGGAGGAGGAACCTCTAAATCGACTCGCACACACCCAGCCTGGCACCGGGGGCGACCAAAGAACCCACCGAGGCTCAGCTGAATGGCAGCCAAACCTCTCCGTTTACGTAAAAGCAAGCCTCGTGAGAGTCCAGGGTGTCGGTGGCCCGTGTCCTTGATCTTCGGGACCTCAGCAAGCTTGGGGCAGAGGGGCTTCGAGGGACTGTGCAGCTCAACAGAAAGGACATCTCGGGGTCTTTGCACTCCAGAGTGGACCACACCGTCAGGCAGTTCCCAAAGGAGGGCGAAAGCAACCTGCCTGGTTTCCTGCCAGGTAGGCGAGGATTTGCTGCAGAGATTATGGACCCTCCTGCTGTGGCAGCCGCCCCAGGTGACGCCCTGTGCCTCTGAGCCCGGCATCCCCTGGACTTGAGTCACACACAGCCTGGTCCCCCATCAACACAACAGCGTTTCCTTCTTTCTCCAGTGCAAGGCGGACTGCAGCATCCTCGCCCTCTGCCCCTGGCTCACCACCAACACAAATGTTCCTCCTGACTCTTCCTCTCAGCGCAGCAAACCAGCCTCACCAAGGTGTGTCCTAGAGGCAGGCCGGGCATCTGCTCTGAGAGCCAGATTTGCAAGGATGCTGCAGGTCAAGCCAGCTCTTTCCATGTCTGCATCTGCAGGAAGGACATCAGAGCCCCTCCAGGCATCAGAGGAGACGTGTGGGTATGTGGGAGCACAACTTGGAGGGGTCCTGCTGGCATCTAGTAGGTCAAGGCCATGGATGCTGCCAAACATTTCCCAGTACACAACCAGCCCCACCACAGGGACCCCTGCCAGGCCCCCGTGTCAGTAGTGCTGAGGGTTAGAAGCCCTGGGTTAGCACAGTTGGTAAAGAATCCACCTGCAATGCAGGAGACCTGGGTTCAATCCCTGGGTTGGGAAGATCTGCTGGAGAAGGGATAGACTGCCCACTCCAGTATTCTTGGGCTTCCATTGTGTGGCTCAGCTGGTAAAGAATCCACCTGCAATGCGGGAGACCTGGGTTCGATCCCTGGTTCATGAAGAGAGGTAGATACCTTGACCTACTTTTAAGTCTTTACTTTTCCGGCCGAGAACCTGTCGTCTCCTCTCAGAGAGGCATTGTAGGGGCTGGAGGTGAAAAAGGAGAGAACTTTGCAAGTTGCACAGAAAAGATTGTGGGACACTTTACTGGATCGGCCTCAGAAAACCCAACAAAAAGAAACAAAAAGATAATAACTACCTCCTCCCAATATAGAGAAGTTGACTAAAACCCAATCTCCTGTTTGATAAATATCCACACTCTCTTCTGCAAAGGGAACACTGGCGTGTTACTGCTTCCCTGGACCCCCAGGGTATGTAGACTGGCAAGAGGACCAGTACCGTAAGTCCTTTCCATACAGACAAGTCCCGTCCCAAGAGCATGCTGTTCATGTCCAACAATGTCCAACAAAGTGAGCCTAAGTGAAAGTGAAAGCCGCTCAGTCACGTCAGACTCTTTCTGATCCCAAGGGCTGTCCATGGACTTCTCTAGGCCGGGACACTGGAGTGGGTAGCCTTCCCCTTCTCCTGGGAATCTTCCCAACCCAGGGATCAAACCCAGGCCTCCCGCATTGCAGGTGGATTCTTTACCGGCTGAGCCATACAATGGAAGCCCAAGAATATCGGAGTGGGTAGTCTATCCCTTATCCAGCAGATCTTCCCAACCCAGGGATTGAACCAGGCTCTCCTGCATTGCAGGTGGATTCTTTACCAACTGTGCTATCAGGGAAGCCCCCAAATTAACCTAGGTACCCAACTAACCCAGTTGGCTATATACTACTAATACTGCACTGTAATAGGTTTGTAATACTTTTCTCACAAATAACATGGGAAAAAATAAGCAACAAAGAAAGAAAACATTTTTCATCTTATAGTAGAGAACCTTGAAAAGTACAGCAATGCAGTGCAACAGCTGGCATACAGGGGCTGGCATCAGGTGAACAGGCAGGAAGGGTTGCTGACTGCAGGAAGGGGAAGAGGCGGAAGATGGTGGAGCTGAAGGGTCGCCAACAGTAGGAGACGGAGGGCCAGGTGCCACTTCACTTAGACCTGACTTCAATGAAACGCACACTCACGCCTTTGAATATTCGCCCCTTGAAGGTTCATATGTGCTTTAGAGCCAGAGGCCGCCTGCACGGTCATCCCAAACTCTGAGAAGATGTGCAAGAGGAAGACACGTACGGAACAAGAGAGGCCGGGTGAGGAGGGCCCCGCAGGAGACCTGGCGTCCTCGGCCGGTGCTGGCCTGGCAGGAGGCGGAGACCAGACTTCCTGGCCCGCAGGCTGTGGGCTGTGGCATCTCTGAAACCACACCGGTGGCTCCCCTAACGAATGCCTGACTGCCTCTGGCTTGCCACATGGCCACCAGTCACGGAAGATGTCTACAAAGGTGAGGCCAGCACCTCCGCCAAAGCGGCAGCACGGACAGAATCACCATCAGGAGGACAGCGGTGAGCGTTCTGCCTGGTCTGGCTGCGGCAAACCTTCTCACCCATCACAACAGTTCATGCTGACCACGTCCTTCCTACTTAAGGCACGTTTTTGGCCTTGAGTTTACCCCAGTGAAGTCAGAACTGCCATCATCCGTGATTTACCCAGGGACACAGAGAGGTGAGGTGGCCTGTCCCAGGTCACACAGCTCGTACACGGTGATCTGGATTCAGACCCAGGGAGCCTGACTTCAAAGCCCCCCCCCCCCCATTAACGGTGATACTTAGCTCAGATGCTCTGCCATCTGGCAAGAGACAGACGGGCCCTTTGCTTTCCGAGGCTCTGTGTTCTCATTGGCGGGATGGCCTTCCCACCTCCATGGCACCTGGGCTGTTGTTTCAAGGTGATGTTTCAGGCATGGGTCCTGCCCAGTCCAGGGCGTGGGTTCTCATGGGGCCAGGAGAGGATTTGGGCAGGTGCTTCCTTCTCTTCACAGTTCACGGCCGGCATCTGAGATTCTCTGCACTGGTCATGGGCCTGGTTCTGCCCCAGTGTCTGCTTGGAGCATGGGGACCCTGGGCTGAGGCTGGCACGTTTCCTTCTAAAGGCGATTCCCTGGCGTTTATCTCCGTGGGGTGTCAGCCAGCCGGCAAACATGCTGTAACATCCTTCAGAGACCTTTGTTCACGGAGATAAGTACTTCGACTGCTTACTTCTGGCTTAGTTATTCCCGCACCTTCCCTTTCTCTTCAAAGACAGCCGGAGACTGGGCCACTTAAGAGCACACTGCGTTTGTGATACACATTATTGATTGTCTGTTTTTAGCCCATTTTCTCACACAGCCTCCTGTAGTGAGTTGAGAATGGAGTTGCACTAGTAAAGGGCACCCTTTTCTCAAGTTCAACCACAAAAACATTTCTAGGTTACAAGACTTAGAGGATGTTCTTAGCTTTGTTTTCTTTCTTTCTAGAGAATTCTGCTAGTCGGGAGGAGAGAATATGCATTGGTTTCTGTGTTAATGTTTTCCTATGGTGGGCAGAGGTGTCCAGATAGCAGTGTGAGTTCAGTGCTTCTAACATACAGGGTGAACTTTTACCTGTTAGAACACAGGGATCTGGAACCGGAGGAATTTTACTTGCTTTTGCCTCTTATGAAAGCAGTCTTGTGGCCTGACGGCTGGCAATTGGCAGAGGACAAATGTACGGCTGGGTTTGGAAAATTCTCACAAACATCCTTTAGTGTCCTGAGCCGAGGCAGGGAATTTCCCAGAGGGCTCATCAGTGACAAGAGATTGATTTATATTTGCAATTGTAAAGGTGAAGAGGAGGTTAGACACTCATGACCAGGTCCAGCACCCGGAGTCTTTGGGGATGGTGTGAGTGTGTATGTGGAGGGGACTGTGTCACAAGCAACGACGGGGCTGGGATGAAGACTGTGGACTGTTTTCTCCGAGCATTTGGAAATTGACAAATATCCAGATGTTGTGAGTCATAAAACGGGCCAACTGCCCCAAAGCCAGACTGCCCCTGCAGTGGGCCATTGTCTCCAGAAGTCGGGGTCCTGGGGCCCCAGCCAGAGCTATAGGTGCCTGAGACAAATGCGTCTACCTGGGACTCCGAGGTAACACCAGCTAATTTAATTTGACCATGAACTGTTATCATACCAAAAACATTACAGTCAGTGTTTTGCAAAGAAAAATAATATTTTAAAATATATTGGCTTTCCTAAGGTGTCATGTCCATCAAATTCCATCAACTGTTTCACAACCTACTAATTAGATTAAGCCAATTTAATGACTCAGGCATATAAAATGCCTTACCTTCCCTCTCCCTCCTCCACTAACGCACACATAGCCAGAGAATTAGGTGGGATAATTTTAAGGCCAGACCCATATAAGCTGGGAGATTCAAATTAAGGTTTAATTAACCTGCTTAGCACAAGAATCTCCAAACAGCGGGAGATTTTACACACTGTTACGTGTGATCTGCAATAACCAGGCCCAACTGGCTTCCCCACAACCATTATGTGTTCCGGGATACCTGCCTGGGCCTGTGTACTCAATTCAAAGTCTGGAGCCTGTCGGTTCCAGAAGAGAAAGAGAGAAGAGCTGGACAGGAAGCTTCGGTCAAGTCACCTGTGATGCCGTCAGTGGTGGGTTGGATTCGTCAAACAGCTGGCTGGTAATACATGAGCTATTGATTGCCTACTCAGACCTTCTCTCACATAACAGTCCGCAGTGACTTGAGGTTAAAGCCTGTAACCTTCACCTTTAACTCCAGTTTAAAGTGGCGCCCTCATGGGGTAAGCCAGACCGTTTGCTTTCCTCCCTAGGTTAAATCTAGCTGGGCTGGGTCATCAGTGTCTCTGTGGGTGAGCGTGTTGCCACCTTTCTGGAGCAGAGGGGCATGTTGGTGTTGGGATGGAGGGCACTTATATTATAAACCTCTAGACTGTTTCCTTCTTTTAAAAATGATTTTTTTTAACATGGATCATTTTTAAAGTCTTCATTGTATTTGTTATAATATCACTTGTTTTACGTTTTGGCCCACGAGGAATGTGGGGTCTTAGCTCTCCCACCCAGGGATCGAACCCTCCTCCCCTGCATTGGAAGGTGAGGTCTTAACCACTAGACCATCAGGGACATCCCTGGACGCTTCCCTTCTTATCTCAGCCTAATCCCATGTATGTGTGAGTGCCAAGAGCTTGGGACCAATTGATAGTCAAGATGCTTTCCTGTTTTAAAGCCAACATCTCGTTTTCTTGGCTATTAATACATGATCTGGAGAAGGAAATGGCAATACACTCAGTATTCTTGCCTGGAGAGTCCCATGGACAGACGAGCCTGATGGGCCTGGGGTCTCAAAGAGCCAGACACGACTGAGTGACTAAACACCACCACCCCCAATACATGATCAGTCTTCAGACTCTGTGTCTTGCAAAGAAATCACGGGAAGGTTGACATGCCATGTGAACCATGGCTTTGTGTGAGACTGGGTTGACTAGGATGAAAAAAATCCCTTAGACAGCGGAGTAACAGATGGAAGCGGGAACTAGCCCTGCACTGATTAAATCAAAGGCGCCTTCGTAAAATCGCTGAAGAGCGCAATGTAAATGTCCACTTTTGTGGCTGTTCCCGCCCCTGTCTGTGTTTGACCGTGACTTCCTCTCGCTTCTCCATCATTCTGCAAATTCTAACAGGGTTGGAGACTTTACCTGGCAAGTCCTCCCTCCTGGTGATACCAAGTCCTCCAACGAGACTTCCTGTAGGAGAGGAGGTGGCCCTGGACTGTCACCAAGACTGGGTTTGAGACCAAGGTTCCTGGCCTGCCCGGAGAAGGCCACACGAGTGGGCATGGCACTGGCGCTCTCGCCTCTTATGAGAGGAGGCAATTCTTTTAGCCGGAAGTAATCCAACAAATCCTGAAGTCTCCCTTTTGACCCTACGATGCAGTGAGACACAAGGATGGCAGGCGCCTTAGGATGAATCATTCCAGGTTCATACCATGGATATCTACGTAATAAGTATATCAATACTTATATCTGTTCACTGAGCAGAGAAATCCCAAACAAGTGAAACCGCATAGTATGTAATTGCTCTTATATGAACTATATTTTTGTCAAGACAAATAAAATCTCGTTGAGGAGGTAAAGTCTCCTTTATGGAAGAATTTCAGCTGATGAAAGGAAAAGGATGATAGAATTAGTGATCACCATTTCGCAAACGTCAAGGAAGTTGATAATTCAGGAAGTGATGGTCGGTCCATGAAACCGTTGAATGAAAGGCTGGTGAGGAACTTTGCAATAGGGTGGCATGTAGCCCTGTGAAGCCCCTGATCAATTTGAGCATCATGAAGAGTGGACAACCAGACAATATGGGTCTCACAGTGGGATATTCGGTGTAGCACTGAAGCATCTTTGCCTGAAACAATGAGCCTACATCTAATCAAGCCTTAAGAAGTAGCTTCTGGCTTACAAGAAACGTGAGGACAGCCTAAGGTGCTAAAGGGCACGGTGAGGAAACAAGAGCGAGACGCCTCTAAAGGACAGAGGAGCTGATATCCTCAGCACATCACAGTCTCCAAGTAAAACAACAAGGGCGGGCCCTTTAAATTTAAAGAGCCCAAGCCTGGGCCTTGTTTGAACCTGCATTTGTACACTTGTTTTTTTAGACTTTAGACCATTGAGGCCATTTGACTCAGAGTTGGGCGTTGGATATTTCCAAATACATATTCCTCTTTGTTTTCTGACAATGACTTTGTACTGAAATGAGAAAGTGTCCGTGTCTTTCAGAGTTTCACGATGAGATATGCAGAAGCAAAATGACATAGTATCTGGAATTTGTTTTTAAATATTTCAGCACCCCCCCCTCAAAAAAAATCAAGGAAGACAAATCCTAATAAATATTGAGTCTTGCTGATGAATATTTTGAAATTCATCATACAATTTTCTCCATCTGTGGGTATGCAATAGGGAAGAACTTTCTTCTAAGTTAGTCACTGAAGGGATGTTACCTGTAAGTTTAAATTATACATAATGGTTGTTGTTTTTTTAGACTTTAGACCACTGAGGCCATTTGACTCAGAGTTGGGCGTTGGATATTTCCAAATACATATTCCTCTTTGTTTTCTGACAATGACCTTGTACTGAAATGAGAAAGTGTCCGTGTCTTTCAGAGTTTCACGATGAGACATGCAGAAGCAAAATGACATAGTATCTGGAATTTGTTTTTAAATATTTCAGCACCCCCCCCCTCAAAAAAAATCAAGGAAGACAAATCCTAATAAATATTGAGTCTTGCTGATGAATATTTTGAAATTCATCATACAATTTTCTCCATCTGTGGGTATGCAATAGGGAAGAACTTTCTTCTAAGTTAGTCACTGAAGGGATGTTACCTGTAAGTTTAAATTATACATAATGGTCCATCTCTGGGATCCCTGCAACCCAGATAATGAACTACAAGTATTTTAAGCTAAAATACCTTTGTTTTTATCTCCCAAGAAACATCCTGAACAGGCCTGTCTGTGAATGGCTGCAGAAAGGAAGAAATATATGCATCCCCTCCAGAGGCTGACGAGAACCCCAGGAACTGTTTGACTTTACTCCTTCATCTTTTACTACAAAAGGACCCTGACCTCTAACTCAAGGTGGTTCTTTGCGATGTGAGTCCACCATCTTCTAAGTCTGCGGGCTTTCCAGATAAAGTTGTTATTTCTTGTCCCCAAGACTGGTCTTTTAATTTATTGCCCTCTCGTGTGATGAGCAGTACAACCTTGGACTTAATAACAGGTATATTTGAAAGCTTTCTCAATACAATATGATGCCATTGTGACGGAAGGGTGACTGGACGATGGATGGATCAGCACTGGATTACACCCTTCGTTTCATGTGGCCGCTTGGTCCATCAGCCCATATGAACCGAAATATGGTATCAAGTCACATAGAAAAACCCTGCTGCCAAGGCACACACTACTAGTCCCGGGGCAGGTGAGGCATCATCCTTCCCAGAGAGTTCAACCAGTGCCACAGCAGCAGTGCTGGAGGATCCAGCAAGGCGTCACGTACCCAGGGGCCTCCGGGTGCTCAGTTTTTGTTAGTCTGGGAAAAAAAAAAAAAAAAAGAAAGTACATCAAAGATTGCCATCTAATCGGTTTCAATTTACCTTGCAAATATCCACCGAAGAACAATAGTTCTCAAGGTGTGTTCAATTATACATTTAACGCATACAAAGTATGCTGGAACATTCCTGTTTTCCATATCCCTTAATCTCAATGGCGACCTTTGAGAAATATTTGCCAAATGAAACTTGCCAAAATGGAAAATGTGTTGATGACCCTAGAACAATATTTTTCAAGTATATATGAACTATTGGTGGGCTATGAAACCACTTTAAAGGGTCATGTTGTTGTCATTGTTTAGTGACCCCATGGACTGTAGCCCGCCAGGCTCCTCTGTCCGTGAGATTTCCCGGGGAAGAATATTGGAGTGGGTCACCATTTTCTTCTCCAGGGGATCTTCCCGACCCAGGGATCAAACCTATGTCTCTTTTGTTGCAGGCAGACTCTTCACTGCTGAATCACCAGCGAATGTCATTTTAAAAACAGAGAGACAACAGAACAGACGAGAATCAAAATGCATTTCATATAAGCATTGTCTTCCCAAATTTTTGCTTCAACTCCATAAATACGAGTGCTGGATTATGATGGAATATACATTTTGTACTTTGATTTGCCCTTAGAATGTTCTAGTAACATGATTTCATGGACGTTCCTGTCACACAATTTACTCATTTATCTTCACATGGGCATATCATGCTTATTCATTATTGAACATTATTTCCAAAAACTGTGCAATGTTTGAATAAGTTAAGGGAGCATATAGCACATCTAAAGCTAGCTCTCTCTGAGATCATGGTCACCTGTTCTGACTGGGGCATCTGGAGTGAATTACTCTCTCTGTCAGAAGTAATTGAGAGGAACAAGAAAATTTAGTACCATACAGAGTGAGAAAGTAGAGTTTAAAATATTTGGCATTTCTTCAGCTAACACTAGGCAACCCATACTCATTACAACAGTGCAAGAAAACACATGTCCAAACGATGGCTTCAAACCCACCCTGGAGAGGTGTGCTCGGGAGAGGAACGGCCAAGCTCAGCGCGGGGGGGAGAGCGTGCTTCTTCGATCAGCTCTTGAGTGCGATGTCCACCCATACTTGTCTGACCCCTGGAACTTTCTGCCACGCTTCCTGGCTTCCTGTGGCCTCTCCTCTGCAGGGTCTTCTCACCTGACTGGCCTAGAAGAGTCTCCTCACAGGCGTCAGCACTTCTAATTCACTGCTCACCCAGGCTAAGACTTGCTGCTTCCTTCAGGAGTGACCCTGCAAGGCTACCATGTTTCAGCTTCTGGGCAGAAAAGCCTGGGAGGCAATTGCCCTGGTGTGTCCAGAAGAAAGGAGCCCAAGAGTGCAGGCTTCCTTTCTCACTGCAGCCGAAGTAGGAGATGGCCTGGGCATGGAAGAGTTGGGGGCAGGAGGAGAAGGGGACGACTGAGGATGAGATGGCTGGATGGCATCACGGACTCGATGAACATGAGTCTGAGTGAACTCTGGGAGATGGTGATGGACAGGGAGGCCTGGCGTGCTGCGATTCATGGGGTCGCAAAGAGTCGGACACGACTGAGTGACTGAACTGAACTGACCCAGGATGACTGGGGTCCCTGTAAGGAGAGGTGTTGTGCAAACACAGACACATACAGGAATGGCGCCACGTGAAGATGGAGGCTGAGCCTAGGATAAGGCATCGAAGAAGCACAGGATGCCCAGGGTTGGTGGCAGTCACTGGCCAGGATGACGCAAGCAAAGACCCTTCTCTAGAGCCATCAGAAAGGGCGTGGCCCTACCTATTCCTCACTTTCAGACTCTTGGCCCCTCAGATGCAGGAGGATTCTCTAATAGGAATTAGAGAACAAGCCTTCTTGTTTAAAGCCATCTTGCCGGTGGTACTGTGCTGTGGCGGCCCTAGGAAACTGACACGGCCCGCCACTAACTCTAGATCTTGCCAGACAAGGTCGGGAAGCACCCTCATGAGTGCAGAGCCAGCACTTGCACAGGAGAAGCCCGGCTGCCCGTTTCCTGTGAATCGGGCCCCACAGTGAGGAGCACACGATTCCTCGCTGGATGCCTTGGGCAGGCGGGCCTGATCGGGGTGAAAACTCCAAGCATGGGGGCTGGCGGGGCACCTCAATCCACCTGTCAGAGTTAGAGGCAATGACATTTCTCTCAATGACAAGATGATGATCTTGCTGGCTGGCTATCTTGGGTCTGGGTATNAATCGGGCCCCACAGTGAGGAGCACACGATTCCTCGCTGGATGCCTTGGGCAGGCGGGCCTGATCGGGGTGAAAACTCCAAGCATGGGGGCTGGCGGGGCACCTCAATCCACCTGTCAGAGTTAGAGGCAATGACATTTCTCTCAATGACAAGATGATGATCTTGCTGGCTGGCTATCTTGGGTCTGGGTATAGCATTTACTGTGTGTGAGTGTGTATGTGTGAGAGTGTATGCATGTCTGTGTGTGCCTTTGTCTTCTCAGGTGTTTGCATGGCATCCAGTTACTAATTCTGAAGAAATGAATTGTATGAAATAAGTGACTGAACAGGAGAGAGTGAAGGCGCAGGTGATGGTTAGACCAGACCTGGAGGTAGGTCCCCCGGGCAGCTGTCTGTGTGTCTTCTGGGGAACCAACAGTTCCTCCCCACTCAGCCCCACCCACCACGACATACACACTTGACGACTTCTTGATGACCGAAGCACTCTCAGGACGAGGTGGAAGGGGTCAGAGCGGTCAGCAGCAGGCGCTTCCCTGGATGGCTGAGCTCCTGCCAGCCCCGCGGCGGGGCAGGCCGGGGAGAACCCAGCCTGGGTGTCCTGCACCGGGGGGAAGCCCTGGCTCTCTCCAGGTGCAAAAGGAGAGGCAGCGAGGGGATGACGTGGACATCCCAGGACAGACAGAGCTGAGAGGGGCTGGGGCCCGCTGGGCTTCTGGGCCTCAGGGGTTTCTAAGTCGCCACAGCAGGAGTTGCGGCCCCTCACCTGGGGCAGAGGCGATAAGAAAAGAGGCCAGAGACTACAGGGCAGGCTGTAGCCGCGTGGAGAACAAGCCCGCTCTCCCCGTCCGTCTTGTGGACCAGAGGCCTCTGACGGGCAGGAAACCAGGACCTCTCTGGGCCAGGTGTCCGTGCACAGGGAATCAGGGGCAGGCGGCGTGACGGGGCCCCACGGTGAGGCCCGGCTGCTTGGCGGGGTGAGGGCGACGGGCAGGCCTATGCTAATGCAGACGTGGGGTTAGAATGAGTCCACTCCTCAGCCTGCTGCGCACAGAGTAAATCACATTTCCTGAGTCGGCAGATACATATATACACACATATGTGTATATATACATACAACCCGTGCGTGTAGATACACACACAGCACACACTCAACACAAGTGCTCATGCATCTATACCCAGCTATGCTCAGACCCAGGAAAAGACAGCAGACCCACAGACCTACAGACTCACACACACCTGTTGCCATAGACCCTCATTTCCTACACAGACACACAGCCACCCCAGCTGCGCACACTCAGATCTATAGATCTGCGCACGACAGCCCTCTCGGGAGACGGAAATGTATGTGTACTGCAGCACACAGACGTCCTGTCTGCTCTTGTGTGGACGGGCCGGCGCACAGATGCAGAAACGGGCTGGTCAGACATCCAGGGACGGTGCGCACACGCACACGCATGCGGGCGCGGGCAGGTGAAAACCGCGGGAGCTTTCATTAACTCATGTATCCTTCACCTCTCCCCGCAGGTGGCTCTGCCTGGAAGACAGCCGACTGAGAAGGCGGCTTCTGGGCCTTGGGGGCACAGGGAGCCCCGAGTTTGTTATTGATTTCTGCCTTCTACTCGGCATCTGGACAGGCTCATCAGAGAGGGAGTCTGTGCGGTCTATAGGCGGTCCTGCACGTGGGCAGCCTGGAGCCTGCCGTCTGGAGCAGAGAGAGCAGAGGAGGCTCCACACAAGTGGCTGCGGAGAGGAGCAGACACCCCTCCAGCCAGATGCCAGCCCTCCTTGGCCGGGGGAGGGGGGAGGATGGGGCTGTGCGTGGCCAGGAAGGAGAAGCTGCTGGACCACTGGTGTCCAAGGTAGTATCCTGCCGTGGGGAGGTCACAGGCCGGCCTCCAGACTCCCATTACCTGGTTCGAATCCTGATCCGTTTTCCCACTCAGAACAGCTGTGTGCCCTTCCTGCAGGTGCTCACCAGCCTTCCTCTACAAAGAGGACAGCACTAGAGCCGCAGCGAGTGAGGGGAGCGGTGCCCACGCGGCCCTGGAGGTGGGAAAGAGACCACGGAGCCCGCCGAGCCCGCCTGCGGCCGGCCTGACCCTCCCGGACCGCCTCCCGCCCTGCCGCTCCCGCTTCGAATCTGCAAGGTTGCTCACACTTCCAAATGGAATCTTTAAAAGTGAAAAATCAATGCACTCTAACAGAAAGCACAAATGTTCAATTACGAGATAAATGGAGCATTAAAGAACACATTACGTAACACGATCGGTTAATTGCGCAGGCGTTAAATATCTAGAAATGCCAGTGGACCTTCAGCTTTGCCACGAGCAGGGCAGCCGCAGATGGAAATGAACCCTCGGGGCGACTCGGGGAATCTGGGAAAACAAATGTTCCCACCTCCCTATCCTGTCTGTGGGAAGGGAAGTAAATCGCCATGCTCCCCCAGGCGGCATCCCCCTGCACCATGCTCTGATCACCGCTTGTCCAGGTATCTGCTGCTCCATCATAGGCAGGACCACACCACCCCGTCAGTGATGCCGGGGTGGGGCAGGTTGCCTTCCCCAACCCCATGGGGGGCACATGCCTATGGAGCAGCTGGGAAGTCTAGGATCTCAGATCCACAGGGTCCTGGAGGAAGGCGGGGCTGCTTGGGGCCAGGACCCCATCTCACTGGGCCTGGCACCCTCATCCCCGAGCTGCCCGCCCCCTGCAGGCCCCGCTCCTGGCGCCCTCTGCCTTCAGTTAGAAACCTCCGGGCGTCTTACAACACTGATTAGCACCTGCACTGTCTGAGGCCAGTTCACACGAAGCCTGAGGAACAAGTCATGCATCTTTGCCACCGCGGCCCCCTGTCTCGGGTGCCCCAGGAGCCCCTTTGCGCCTTCCCAGGCCCCTTCCGTCCTGAAGGAGGTTTCTTGTTCCTGGGCGGCCTGGGAGGTGTCGCACAGTGAGCCCAAGGGCTCTGGACCAGAGTCTGGCCGCCCGTCGGGCATGTGGCTGAGGCAGGACCACGTCCAGGGCCCACTTTCTGTGCTCAGAGGATCCTCTCTCCACACAGGTCCCTGGACCAAGCAGAGGCTCACTCACCCGGGCTCCCCCCCAGGCTGGAGAGAGACGGGGCCACTTTGCAGGAAGCAGTAGAACCCAGGGCTTGAATGCCTGGATCTGAGAGCCAGCCTGCGTGGGTGCACACCCCAGCCATCTGATTTTACCAGCACGGTGACCTCTCCTAGCCTCAGGTCCAGTGACGCCGATGGAGGTCACCTGGGGGAGTCGACAAGGTCACGTGGGAGCTCTCCGCCCACAGTGCGCCTGAGATGTCCTCTGCAAAGTTCCCTCTGGCCTGGAATTCCAGTGGAAACAAGAAAGCTCCCCTTGGGGAGCCCTGGGGGCCGTGTCTCGTGTCCTGAAACCGCATCATGGTGACGAGACCCGGGAGAGCAGAGCTCAGACTCCAGGGCCGCACCCCTCCTGGGAAAAGGCAGGGCCGCCCCTGCGGTGGAACGGACCCCTGCCCCACCTACCCTCACTGCGCGGCAGCCTGGGCCCCTCAGGTGGGCGACTCCTGCCCCTGGCAAAGCAGGGTGTGGGGGTGCAGAGCCACGCTGTGGGAGGTGCAGCTGACACGTGCCGGGTCCAGGCGAGACCCGCTGGGGATCGAAGACTTCCTGGAAGGAAACTAACGGCTGGGTTTCATCAGCAATTGTAGATGCTCATTTGAAAGCAACGATTCCCACTTCACACCTTACTGTAATTTTCCAATTAATTGTGATTTAAATATGTTAATGAGGCTAACTAGGTTGCGCATCCACTTAAAGACTTTCTGAATAATGAAGCAAGAACTCCTGGTGTACACACAAAGGAGGAAACTTTCCACTGAACACAGCAGGGTGGAGACAGACTCATTCTGAGATGGGACCAGCTCAGCTGGGCAGCCAGGCCTAGAAGAGAGTCCAGTCTGGCCTTGGGGGTCCTGTAGACCCCAGGGGCCAACCTCATGAGCTCAGGAGCTTGGCTGGACTCTCCCTTGGGCTCCTTGTGGCAAAGAACGCTGGCAGTTCTCTGCATTTGAGGGGCTCTGGGGAGACCCCTGATTCCACAATATCCCGAGCAACCTGCTGAGTCTATCCGATCCACCCCCATTCCTGTCTCATGTCTTCTTAATTTTCCTTCTAGACGTCCCAAGCCCAGACACAAAGCGCCCCACCGGGGTCCTGGGGGGGGGGGGGCGCTGGAGGGAGCCCTGGCTCCCTGGGTGGCCCAGAATAGGCAAAGCTGCTGGAGGGCCAGCTACCCCACGCTGGCCCGAGCTGCCTGGGGCCTGAACTCATCTCTCCCCTCCCCAGGCCAGATAGGCTGAAGGGGCCTGGTGCTAAAGGCATAGGCAGCTCTGGGTGGGAGGATTTCCTGCTGGCACTCCAGGGCGTCCTCTGTAATAGCCGCCCCTCTGGGGGCCACATCTGAAGGACTGAGTCTGAACCATGCCCCCCCACCCAGAGATTCCCTCCAGCTCAGCATCCTCCCCAAACCTCTCCTGCCCCCACCCGCCTCTACTACCTGGGGCGAATCAAGAGGCTGACCTCAGGGGCTGCTATAACGATTAAATAGACTCAAGAACATGAAAAGGAACGCGAGTGGCAAAGCCCTGTGTGCCAGGAGGTAGAGGGTGCTGACCCAAAGCTGGTGGGAAAGAACAGGTGGATCTCTCAGCAGGTACTGCCCCCAGGCTTCATGGGTGATGGAAAGCGTGTGCCTGGCAGCCAGCTGGGTGGGAAGGCTTGGCATCAGGGCCACCAAAACCCCTGAGGCCAGTTGTAGGACGAGATGCCCTTACACACCTTGATACCGCTGCCTGGCATGGCTCTGGGTACAACAGAGGGTTGTTCTTCCCCCAAAAACATACTCCTTATTTGTTCATTCATTCAACAGAAATTTCTAGGGCATCTACAATGTACCCAAACATGCTTTAAGCGATGGGACTATACAATGGATAAACAGACACAGTCCTGCCCCCAAGAAGCTTGGACTGAATTGCATCGTTCCCCCAACCCTCTCCCCTGTAATTCATATATTGAAATCCTAACCCCGCACGTGCTTTACTGGAGATGGGCCCTTTAAGGAAGTATTACGGTTGCATGGGGTTATATGGGTGGAGCCTTGATCCTATAGAAATGATGTCCTTATGAAAAAAGAAGCAACCAGGAATCTCTCTCCACCACGTGAAGACCTGGGCAGGAGCTAGGAGACACCAGATCTTGGACTTTCCGGCTCCCTTGATCTGTGTGAAAATTCATTTCCATTGTTTAAACCCATCAGGCTGGTATGTTTTGCTGTTAGCAACCCGAGGCAACCAGGACAGAGAAAGGGGGACAGACAAAATTTAAATAAACAGACGTATAGCGCGTCAGGCGATGGTAAGTGCTATGGAAAAAAAGTAAATTTCACCAAAGGAGGTGAGAGGCCCAGCTCACTCAGAAAGGCACGTCAACAGGATGGCCTGAACCAGCGTCCAAATGGAGGTGGGCAGGGCCTTATCTCCAGGAGCTGACCATTCTAAGGTGATTCTTTCCTGTGATCAGGCATGAATGCTTTGTTGATCTGAACTTGATCTTTTCACCTGGAGAGTTACTTTAGACTCTGCAGTCACTGACGGTTTACAAAGGCAGCTATGACAAATGTGCAGGTTAATGGGGGAGATTTACTTACCGACATAGTGCTCAGCCATCTTTCCAGGCCCTAATTAAGTCGAGGATACAGAGAGAGCTCTGCTTGTCAATACAGGAGGAAGTGTTTAGATTTGATACACTCGAGGCGAGAGCCATTGTGGCTGAGAGCACCGAGAAACCACAGCACCTCCCAGCCACAGGCCTGGGTTTTCTGGAAGGAAAGAATCCCAGAGGTGGACGCATCGAGCCCAAACCCTCATTCAGGAAGAAACTTTTGTCTTCCAAAAACTCCTCCCTCCGGGACCCACTTCCACAGCCGAAAACCAGCAGGGATGACGAGACCACCGTGAAGCCAGGAATCTTCAATCCTGGACTTCAGACCCAGCTCTGACCTTCAGTCTGCCCCAGCACCCCTGCTCCTGGCTTCCCTTCACTCAGCAAAGCGCATCCCAGATAGACGGCCGCCTGCTCCGGGCTCCTCCACCCGAGACCCCCAGAGGGATTCCACCCTGTGCCTCAGCGCCGACAGCGCCGTCCTCCTCTGAACTGCGGCCTCTGTGTGCACAGGCTAGTCCGGGGAAGCTGGCTCCTCTGGCAGCTGGTTCCCAGAGGAGGCTGGCCCATAGCGAGTTTGGGTTCCAGGCTGGGCGTGAAGCTGGGGCTTTCCTCCCAGGTCAGAGGCAGCCGATCCTGTTCATGGGGGCTCCACCCTCTCGACCTAAGCCCCTTCCAAAGGCCCTACCTTCAACACTTTGACCACCTGATGTGAAGAGCTGACTCACTGGGAAAGACCCTGATGCTGGGAAAGATTGAGGGCAGATGGAGAAGGGGACGACAGAGGATGTGATGGTTGGATGGCATCACTGATTCAATGGAAGCGAGTTTGAGCAAGCTCTGGGAGATGGTGATGGACAGGGAAGCCTGGCGTGCTGTTGTCCATGGGGTCACAAAGAGTCAAAGACTGAGCGAGTGAACAACAACTCCATCACCTTGAGAACTACAATGTCACGTATGAATCTGGGAGGGGGGAGTCACAAATATTTGGACCACAACAGACATGTTCCCAAGAGTCCTCAGCGACCAGGTCCAATGTTGCAGCTGCTCGTCTTATTTTCGGACTTCTGCAACAGGGCTCTCCCTCCCTTGGCCCCTCTCTCATCCTCTCTTTTAGCCCGGAAGCTGTTTGTCTGCTTCATTAGGCTCCTACCTCCTGGCTCCCCCACTTCCAGGCCTCTAATCAGATTATCCTTGCTGGAAGGCTACCTAGGTATCTCCATCCCTCAAGCATTAGTAGATACACAGGTATCTCCATCCTTCAAGTGTAAGTCCTTGCCCACTTCCCCTGGACTCTCCCGTGGTGACGAGCAGAGCTTGGCATGCAGTGGACCCCAGTGAGGACTGATTCACTGATCGCCTTGCTATATTATCAGTTACTCAACCAAGTCTGTCTCTGTTTCAACCCTGCCTCCTTTCAGTCCACATCTGTTTGCCGCTCACTTGATCCGGACATCTGCAGCAGAGGCGTTATACACCGAACGCCACCCACTTCAGCTGGCCACTTGGCGAGCTATCTCGGCCCAACATGGAGGCTGATGCGCGTGCTAGCTTGAGGCCACCAGCAAACCCCACTGCAGAGAGATGGAGCAGGTGGGTTCCTGTAGACACAGCCAACGTTTCAGCTGATTTAATGTCCCTGGTAGACAAGCCCAAGACCACAAAAGAGGCGAGAACCAATGGCTTCTTTTGATATCGCACGTCATGCCTGGTCTTGGGGCAGCTTAAAGACCTACTTTGCCAGAGTGTTGGTTTTTCACTTGTCCACACACTTGGCTTCCATGCTTAAAGTCCTCATCGCCTAGCCCTGTCCGTCTTCTGGGGTCAGTTTCCCCCCATCTTCCATGTTTCTCCATGTTTTGTGTGGAGTGTGATGTCTGGAGGGAATATCAGGCATTAATCAGATGCCCGACCTTCTTTCGTTGCTTCAGAATGTCTCCCCCCTCACCCAGAATCTGCCAGCCCCTTTGCCACTCTCTGTGCAGGCCCCACTGTCCCTGACAGTGCCCTGCCCATGGGCCTCCTGTGCCCGGCTCCGCAGCCCCGACTCTGGGCTCGCATCACTCCGCTGTCCCCCTTCAGGGGCTTCACGACCTGGGTCCTTGTTTTATCATCACCTTCCTCAGCAGATGTTCAGTTCCACGAGGCCAGGACTCTCTCTCCAGCTGTGACATGTGCTACCCCATGGAAAACACTAGGAACTATTTCTCCAATCGGTGAGTAAATGTTCACATTACAGCCACTAATTCCACATGCAGATGCCAAGGACCCCGACTTAATCATCTGTCTGAAGGCCTTTCCTTCGGTGTTTTCTGAGAAGGGAAGCAACAAGTCTCCCAGGAAGGTGACAGCCACGTGCCCGACAAGGCTCGCTAAACAGGCCACAACTTGAAAAAAAAAGAAACAAACCGCATCTGGTGTTATCTTTCTCCCTTTTGCTCCACAGGACAGGAGTCGCGTGGTGCGAGGTCCCATGGTCTCCTCTATAAACATGTTTGGATGTTTCTCGCTTAGGTCAACATTGACAGTCATTGGAAGTGGCACATGGAACACAAAAAGCATGAGGCATTAACAGATCCAGCCGCTAAGGGCCCTGCACCCTTTGCGGAAAAGCCCTTGAATAAACAGAACAGGCCTAAATTGTGTAAATGTCAGGGCTTTCGAAGTCGCTTGCCGCCGTGCCCTTGACGGGCCGGCCCCAGCAGGCTGCCCCCGCGTCTGCAGGGGCCCCGGGCGGGCCTCCTGGCCCTCGGGCTGCCCGGCTCCCGCCGAAGCAGGGAGGGCGTGGGCGGCCGCCCCGCGCTGCCCTCGTGTGAACGACACCTGCTAAAAGGCTCCCTCGCACACGTGGTGGCGGTGGGTCCCTCCGGCGGTCACAGCAGCTGTGTCCAGGACACGTGCTGGCCGTGTTTCCCCAGGAAGCGGCTCTGTCATGCTGCAGCCCCTGTGGGTCTGTGTGCATCGCAGCTGCCTGCCCACTGGCCTTGCCATCACTCCAAAGTTCTTCTGGAGCTCTGTCTTGGCGTGCCCCTCCGGGCCATCAATGGGACATTGAACAGCTAAGGTCCCTGTGTGTGGATGGGGACATTGGGGCAAGGAGCAGTGGCCAGATTGATCAGGGCTCCTCGGTCCAGGACTGCCCTCCAGAGAGCCGGCACCAGCCCACTTCCCAACCATGGCATGGGGTCAGACCCCTGTCAATGATGGCCCCAGGCCGCTGAGACCACCCATGAGGCCCCAGTTCTTGGTGGAGCATCGTCTCTCAAAGACCCAGCTCTAGGCTGGGAGATGCTGGGAGATGGAGCCCTAGAGCTTCAGGCTTGAGGGCCACTGGTCACCTGCCTGCTGGGCCAGCAGCGTGCCGCCTAGGCACGGCTCTGGGAGGGTGGACTCGAGTAGTGAGGTTTGGCCCAGTGGGATGAGTGAATGGCCATTTTCAGGACGAAGAGCTTCTAGCTCTGATCTTGCAACCATCATCCTAAAGCCAAGAGTGACTTGGCTGGTGGAAGCCTGGGCACCTCCACCAGGAAAGTCAGCACAGAGGAGGAAGCATGCCTTTAAAGTTCAACTTAAGTCACTGAACAGACACCAGGCCAGGTGACACAGTGGTCAGGCGGCGTCCGCGCTTTGAGGACCATGCGCGGTGTTTGGGGTCGGGGAGGCTGTGGACGCATCCTCCCCAGCGTCTTTGGTGCAGGATTTGCTCTCTCCCCTTTGCCATCCCCAGCCCTGGGGCATCTTCCATCCTCCTCTTGTTTGCCTCCCACTGGAAGCCTGCTGTTGATTTTCCTAGACCCCATCCAGGGAAGCTGGAGAGGATTCAGCCAGAGTGGCAGGACCATCATGAGGCTGGGCCTCACCTGTCCTTCACTATCTCCTGGATTTTTATGACACTGATGCCCACTGAGTCAGTGATGCCGTCCAACCATCTCACCATCTGTCATCCCTGTCTCCTGCCCGCAACCTTTCCCAGCATCAGGGTCTTTCCCAGTGAGTCAGCTCTTCCCATGAGGTGCTCAAAGTGTCGGAGGTGGGGTCTTTGGAAGGGGCTTAGGTCGAGAGGGTGGAGCCCCCATGAACAGGATTGGCTGCCTTTCCCTCTTCGGTGGGGGACAGTGACATCCTCTGAACTGGGAGGAAAGTCCCAGCCTGGAACCCAAACTCGCTATGGGGCCAGCCTCCTCTGGGAACCACGTGCCAGCTCCTGTTCCAACTGCCAGAGGAGACAGCCTCCCAGGGCCAGCCTGTGCACGCAGAGGCCGCAGTTCAGAGGAGGACGGCGCTGTCACCGCTGAAACTCCAATACTTTGGCCACCTGATGTGAAGAGCTGACTCATTGGAAAAGACCCTGGGCAGGAGGAGAAGGGGACGACAGAAGATGAGATGGTTGGATGGCATCACCGACTCAATGGACATGAGTTTGAGCAAGCTCCAGGAGACAGTGAAGGACAGGGGATCCTGGCATGCTGCAGTGCATGGGGTCACAAAGAGTCAGACACATTAGCCACTGAACAATAACAACACGGTGAGATGATGTCATGAGGGTGGGACCCTGGTACCATAGGATTGGTGCCCTTGTGAGAGACACCAACCCTCTATTCATCTCTCTCTCCCCTGCTTCACCCACATAAGGACATGGAGAAGTGTGGCTACTACAAGCCAAAAGAAGGGGCCTCAGAGTGAGAGCTGCTTTGCCAGGACCCTGACCTTGGGTACCCAGCCCCCAGTACAGTGAGACGCGCAGTCTACCGGGGAAGCCCCCTAGTCCGCTGTACTGGGCTGTGGTGCCCGTGCCGAGGCCGGGCTGTTGCTTGGACACCTGCTGTACGGCCACGCAGTCCACAGCGTCTCCCTTCTTGTCTGTTAGCTGGTCAGCCTGGTCCTGAGAGCAGGCAGAGCCAGGTCTGACCCCGAGTTCTTTAGTAGTTGTGGCTTATTTGAGCCTGGGCAGCTCTGGTGGGTCCACCCGCACCAGGCCCACGCAGGCACCCTCTCCACCCTGGGTTTGCAGGAGGCACCGCTGCGGGGTGACGGCTCTGTGACCCTGCTTCCTGCTGTGGGCCCTCAGCACAGCCAGCCGGGCCGGCTTGCCCCACCTGCAGCCACGTGGAGGTGAGTCGCCTGGCCCCGGGGAGTGCCTGGTGCCCCCAGGCGCGTGGCCATGTGCCCTGCCCCCGGCACAGGCTGCCGTACCAGCTGCAGCCATGACAGCTGTCATCTGACATCCTGTCGAGGACCAGCGCTGGGAGCCAGGCGGCGGGGAAGCCCCTACTGTCTCCCCGCCACACCCGGGCCCCCGGGCCCAGCCTCCAGCCAAACAGGTGCGCAGCCTGTCAACAGCCCTCAGAGGAGCTGGGGGCTTGGAGAGGCCTCCGAGGGGAGAACAGATGAGAAGAACAAAGGAGGTTAGGCCTTGGTTTGACAAGCTCATTGATAACAGTTTAGGGCGAGCAGGCCTGCCTGGTGACAACAAATTGTTCCTAATGGCTTTTGCCGCCCGCAGGCCCCAGCCAGAGAACAAGCTGTCAGGCTGGTCCAAGGGAAGCAACAAACCCCAAGCAGAGGAGCCCCCGCCGGCTCCCTGCTGGTCCCCAGGGCCTGCCTTTGTGTGGCCTTCAAGGGACCCAGCACTGGGCAAGTCATCACACTTCTAATAGCTATAGCCAGGTATGAGGTCCCAGATGTCAGCCATGCCGGGGCGTGTGGGAACGCCTAATTAGGCTGTGCACCTGTGGGGCAGGTGGTACTTTTTAAAATTCCATTTTGGCTGCAAAGAATTGGATTCAGAAAGGCCCAGTGTTCTCAGGGTCACATCTAGGGAGAGCACAGCAGAGCCCAGATCTGAACTCAGATGGTCCGGCGCCGATCCCCAAGCCTCTCATTGCTGTGCAGCTCTGTCCTGGTGGTGGAGGGGGCTCCTGGACTGTGTTTCGCCTCCCCCAGCTGATGAGTTCAGAAACTGGGCAGAGGGCCACATAGAAGAATGGTGGACTGCAAACCAAAAGTCGTATTTAAGGAAAACAGTGAGGAAGCCGATGGGACTTGTAGTTCAGTGACTAAGTTATATCCGGCTCTTTGACCCCATGGTCTGCAGCTCACTAGGCTCCTCTGTCTTCCACTATCTCCTGGAGCTTTCTCAAATTCATGTCCTTTGAGTCGGTGATGGCATCCAACCATCTTATCCTCTGCCACCTCCTTCTCTTCCTGTCCTCAGTCTTCACCAGCATCAGGGTCTTTCCCAGTGAGTTGGCTTTTCTCATCAGATGGCCAAAGTATTGGGACTTCAGCTTCAGCATCAGTCCTTCCAATAAACATTCAGGGCTGATTTCCTTTAGGATTGATTAGTTTTGATTTCCTTGCAGTCCAAGTGACTCTTAAGAGTCTTCTCCAGTATCACAGTTCAAAACCATCAGTTCTTTGGCACTCTGTATGTCTTCTTTATGGTCCAACTCTCATATCCGCACATGATTACTGGGAGAACCATTAACTCGGACTAGATGGACCTTTGTTGGCAAAGTGATGCCTCTTCTTTTTAATATGCTGTCTAGGTTTGTCATAGCTTTCCTTTCAAGGAGCAAGTGATCAGAACTTGAAGTGAGCCCAGAGGCAGAGGCGACTTTCTATCAGTCACCCCGACCTTCATCATGCCGTCTGGACAGTGTGTCCAAGCCATTCTTGGAAATTTGTTTCAAGGACTACCTACCCGACTCTTCTCCTTGTTCCAGAAAAGAATGTTCAGGACAAAGTCATGTCCACATAAAAGATGCTCAGATGTCCCCGTTGGAAGTTCCAGTCAGCACCTGACATTGTCCAGTGAGCAACGGCATTTAGACCTGTCTCCACGGTGAGCGGGAGGCACTTGTTTGCAAGCAGGCCTGGGGGGGCCGGGGTATGGCTGGAGGGCGCAGTAGAGGTGGAAGGACACTCGTCAGCTGGCCACGCCGGCAAGAAGCCTGAACCTTCACTTAGCTCCAGCTCAGACTGGACTGGAATTGGTGGTGAGGAGTGGGCCAAAAGGGTGTTTACCTGACTGCTCAGGTTCACCAGTTTCAATGTTAAAAAAAAAAAAGAAAAATACTGAGGATTTGTAATATAATTGCCAAGGGTGACTGTTTTTGTATCATGCAAATGAAAATAACAATTGGAACCTTCCTTAGTTCTAGTTTAATTATGGTGCATTCATCTTCTCATTCGAAGGCAATGGCACCCCACTCCAGTACTCTTGCCTGGAAGATCCCATGGACGGCGGAGCCTGGTGGGCTGCAGTCCATGGGGTCGCGAAGAGTTGGACATGACTGAGCGACTTCACTTTCCCCTTGCATTTTCATGCATTGGAAAAGGAAATGGCAACCCACTCCAGTGTTCTTGCCTGGAGAGTCTCAGGGTCGGGGAGCCTGGTGGGCTGCCGTCTCTGGGGTCGCACGGAGTCAGACACGACTGAAGCGGCTCAGCAGCAGCAGGAGCAGCAGCCTCTCATTCACCCCCCGTGTCGCCTCCCAGCAGAGGCCCCACTCCGCACCGCTGTCAAGAGTGGGTTCATTTCCTGTGGCTGGGCTGGCTTCACACAACTGAAACGCACCCCTCCCCAGTCTGGGGGGCTCAGGTCTGAAATCGGTTTCACTGGGCTGAAGTCAAGGTGCCGGCAGGACCCTGCTTCCTGGGAGGCTGGTGGAGGGCTCTGCTCCTCGCCCCTTCCAGCTTCTGGAGTGGCCAGCATTCCTCAGCTTGTGGCTGCATCACTCCAGCCTCTGCCTGCATGTCCACAGAGCCTCCTCCTCCTCTGCCCCACTTCCGAGGACACTTGTGGATAATCCAGAAAATCTCCCTTCCTGGAGACCCTTAGTTTAGCTGCATCTACAGTGTCTTTACCATGTGAGGTAGTGCATGGGTTCCAGAAATGAAGATGATGTCGCTGGGGGCCATTACTCCATCCACTCGATACCCATTATTGCAGGGTCAACTTATTGTGCTACGGCTAACGGGATAGGATGCATCTACCAGGGATAATGCTTTTGAAGATTATGTTTTGTGTGTTTTCCTGGTCCTTAAGATCCAGGGCAGCTAGCGGGAGGTATCTGTGTCAAGATAAACTTACTGCTGCCTGAACTGGAAACGCCACTGGGTGCTAGAATAATAGGCGTCTTTATTTTCCAGCTTGTTCTTTCCCATATTTCCCAAATGTCCACTCCAAGAGGGCAGCGTGTCAGTGTCTGTCTGTCTGTGGTGCTCTGCTCTCTGTGCGTCCAGCACTCACACCGAGGCCTGGCCCAGAGCGGGTGCCCCCACGAGTGCTGACTGAACGCACCTTGGCGATCGGGAGGGACTAACGTGTTGTATACAGTAACCGAAACCTGTTTGTGGCTTGCTGGTTTGGTCCTGGGCGTCCTGGCTGCGTGCTGACCACTTGTTCAGCTCCCTCGGCCACCCCTGGTGGATTAGGGGACTGCCACTTCATTCTGCACCCGTGTTCCTATCCCCAGGCACCGTTTAGGCAGGCACTGCCACCGAGTCAGGTTCAGAGCTCAGCCACCACAGCTCAGGCGCCCAGGGTGCCCCTGTGTCTGCAGGAATAATGACAATCCCAGCAGAGCCACACGCACAGCAGCAGCTGCCGCCTGTTACGTGTGGACCATGTGTCAGCTCGTACTCTCAGGTTTCTAACGCTCGCATCAGCTTTTGCCCCCCTTCTGCAGTGCCGCAGAGGAAACTGAGGCTTGTAGAACCCGGTGACTGGCCCTGGGTCCCTCAGCTGGTAAGTGGCCCACCTGGGATCTGAACCTGGGCCTGAGAGGCCTGGCTGAAGCGGGCTGTGAGCCACATTTTCTCAAAGTTTTGCGTTCATTCTTTTTATCTAAAACAATCAAACCAGAGGAAGGAAAAAAAAAAAAGAAAAGAAAGAAAACTTGTTCAGAACAGCCCTAGCCCACCGACCAGACAGTTTACTCTGCTGGGTGCTGGCTTTTTCAGATGTTTAGCTGACAAACTCCAGCCGTGCCGGCCACGCTCCCCTCCCCACCCCGTGGCGGGGCTCCCCATCTTCCAATGCTTCTGCGTGCGTGCGTGCTGAGTTGCTCAGTCGTGTCCATGACCACGTGGACTGTGGCCAGCCAGGATCCTCTGCCCGCAGGGTTCTCCAGGCAAGAATCCTGGAGTGGGTTGCCATCCCTTCCTCCAGGGGACCTTCCCGACCCAGGGGCTGAACCCGCATCTCTTACGTCTCCTGCATTGGCAGGCAGGCTCTTTACCACTCGTGTCACCTGGGAAGCCCCCAGTGATTCTCGATTGGCTTTCAGCGTCTTCTTGACTTGGATGCCGGTTCCTCAGTTCCAGCGTTTCTCCGGAGTCTGAGAATCCCTGGTGAGGGCAAAGGCAGCGCCAGCATCTGCGCCCTGCACAGGCTGGGCGGCGGGGACTCCTTCTTCCCCTGCAGAGGCCCCATCCTCCCGGCCCAGCCCTGCCTGGTCCCGTTCCAGACTCTGCCATTTGGCACCTGTGCCGGCACTCGCGAGGGCAGTGAGTGGAGTGTCGCCTTTGCAGGCGTGCGCCAGCAGGCTGAGCATCTGCCCAGCCAGCCTGCTGCAGCCCTGACTCCTGGGTGGAGGAGGAATGCTTCCCTTTGATGGTCTTTTCATCAACCCCTTTAAGAGCACTTAATTCACCCCAAAAGTGAAGAGGGTTATTTACGATCTCGGCCGTCGCGCGGTGGCGAGCGTGCCAGCACGCAGATGACTGCTCTGGCACCGTCTTTTGTCGGTGATGTTTGTTCAACAGCATTAAGCTGAAATATCGTTTGCCGGGGGATCGCTGCCCATCAGGCACTTAATTACATACGAAATTAGATTTCCTTGTGGTTTCACTGAAAGCCCAGGGTGTTGGGATCATTAGTAAGAGAAAAGAGAAAAATGCAAGTTGGAGCCCCTCAAACAGTCCCCACAAACAGCAGTCAGCAGGAACATGAAGTGACCCCTCCTCAATGTCCGTCTTTTCCAAAGTCCAGGCTTTTATTGGACTTCAGTTGGCCACTTGCCTTGGCTCTTCCAGGTGAGAAGGCCTGAGGAGTCACGACTCTTCTCAAAAGCCAGCCTGGTGGCTCCTTGCTGGGGCAGGAGGGGGCGAGACTCTCCAAGAGGCCATTGTGCCTCCCTGAATATTTTTCGAATGGGTAAACCAGTCCATCTTAAAGGAAATCAACCCTAAATATTCATTGGAAAGACTGATGATGAAGCTGAAACTCCAATACTTTGGCCACCTGATGGGAAGAACCGACACACTGATGCTGGGAAAGACTGAGGGCAGGAGGAGAAAAGGATGACAGAGGAGGAGATGGTTGGATGGTATCACTGACTGGATGGACATGAATCTGAGCAAACTCTGGGAGACAGTGAAGGTCAGGGAACCCTGATGTGCTGCAGTCCGTAGGGTCACAAAGAATTGGACAGGACTGAATGACTGAACCACAAAAACAGAGATTAAGCAGAGACTGTATTTCTGGAACCTCAGATATAGAAGGGCGTGTCTCTTGCCGAGGTCCAGTGGCTGAGGGGCTCTGGGCGTGGCACTTAACCCCCAACTCCCGGGTGATTCATCAGTGATGTGACGCACCTCCTCCCATCGCTGAGAAGTTTCCAGGGACCATCTCTGTGGCCCGAGGCTCAGCGCCTGGCACCCAGGAGGGGTACACGCAACGGGAACAGTGGTGATGACCGCTTTTGTGGGATTTTCTGGAAGAAAAGGGCTCCTGGGCCTGCCTGCAGCCTAGAGGCCCCCACACACATGTCTCAGTGGACAGCACACCCCCCACCTGCTCTGCTCGTGGGTGCTGGACTTTGGCTCACACCTCCTTCCATGAAATGAGAAGGAGGTTGAGATCTGGGAGGGCTTTCCAGCCTGGAGACTCCAGCTCAGGGCTCCTCTGCTCCTGGCTGCAGCAGCCTCCTAGCCAGGAAAACACCAGGCCATTGACTCTCTGCCTCGCTGGCAGGTGATGCCACGACGAGGGAGGGCAAGAGCTCAATACAGATGTGCAACAGCAAGCAAGCCCTCATCCCTCTCTGTGTTTCTCCATCCCCTCCTAGAAGCTTCCCCAGACCAAGCGGGCACTTCCTGCAAAGAGACCAGCCAGCCCTGCCCTGTCCGGGCCCCAAAGGGCCATCGAGGGGTCAGTGCTGGGCAGCTGCAGATTTTGGGGGCTCATGGGGCTGGATTCCTGGGGCACATGCATCCTGCCCTCTTGGCCGAGGCCAGATGAAGCTGTAGGCTGTTTAAGGGCCAATCGGGGTAAGTGAGAGAGCGTGAAAACATGATACCTCTGGAAGGCTGGAGGCAAGGTTCATTTAAACCGCTTCCACTGTCATGGGTGTCACCAGGCTTGACGCTTGTCTTGTTTACCGGATGAAGGTTTCACGCTGTGTCAACGTGCTGCCAGAACCCGGCATTAAAATGAGCAGTTAGTACAAGTCAGTCATAAACGTGGCAGATCCGAGAGCCAGGCTCGAGTCTCTCTCCCGGCCCCGGTGCAGCTTTTAAGCACTTGGCATGCTGCTCGCTCAAACTGGAGAGGGGCTGAGCGCATCATTTGGGCCCGAGTGCAATGCACTCGAAATAATTACTTTAATCAGCAAAAGTTAATTACTTTAAATCATAAATTAATGGCGGAGCATTTGGCGGAGCCTGATGTGTGTGGCGAGGCTGTCAACTGAAAACCCAGGTGAAACTGCGACCCGGCCTCAGCTCTGGGCGGGAGCGGGGGCCCCCGACAGTGCGCGCCGCGTCCGCGCCATCAGGAGGAACTCTTTGTAACCGGAGAAGAGCCACCTTAAACTGTCACCTATAAAAAAAAGGGCAATAAACAAGCAGACGGCTGCTAAGCAGGTGCTGCTGGAGAAGCCGGCCCTTGACAATAATAAGATCTTAAAAAGGCATCTGCCTTTATTTTATAGCACAATTGGAAAGATGGTTAAAAGTCATAAACCCAGCTGATATGTTTTATGAGTTGGTAGTTAGCAGTGTTTACTGTGGATGAAGATTTTGGAGAAGATGCTGTCACTCCACCCCCCCCAAAAGCCCCCCTCCGGCACCCGGAGAGTCGAGCAGCTGGGAGGTGGCGGGCCCCCGCGCGGAGGCAGGCGGCAGCCGCATCCGGCCTCTCTCACCCTCCTCCCGTGCCAGCATCTCAGAGACGCCGGGAGCGATTTGGAGAGAAGGGAGGAGGCTCTTTCGAAGTAACCGGGGGCCTCTGTGGCCACCTTCTCCACCTGCGTCAACCCCGCGCGACTGGGCGCTGGGCCTCGGGAGCCTTTCAGAGCCCGGGAAACGATGTGGAGGCTGACGGGGTGCAGGACTCAGGCAGGAGGTAAGAGCTGGCTGCGGAGCTGGGCACAGGGGCCAGGGGTGCCCTCGTCCAACCTGGGAGCCGCGTCTGAGGAACAGGAGGGACGAGCCCAGGACGCGTGAGGGCCTAGAGCTTGGATTTGCCTGGTGCCCTTGAGGATCCCCTGGAGAAGGAAATAGCAGCCCACTCCAGCATTCTTGCCTGGAGAATCCCATGGACAGAGGAGCCTGGCGGGCTACAGTCCATGGGGTCGCCCAGAGTCGGACACGACGGAGCAACCAAACCACCATCCTCACTTGCCCCTTGGGAGCCCCCTGTGCAGAGGGCTCTGTCCAGCCAAGGAAAGTGGAGACTGGCAAGCCAGACCCCAGGCCTGGCGACACTGCAGTCCCGCAGAAGCCGACAGCTGACTAGCTGCAAGACCGCGTCCTCGGCTGCACTGAGAGCAGGGCGGGTTCTGGCCACGTGGACGCATGTGTGCGGGTCTGCACTGATTCTGCAGGGGCGCACGAGGCCTCCAGCAAACTTTCGGCAAGGAAGCGTTCGCTTTATACCTGCGGTTCTTGCAGATTGTCCACCGTGCAGTGCCTTAAATACACCAGCCACTTGACTGCACTGAGCGGCCTCTGCAGAGGCCTAAGCACACTGGGATCTCCTTCTCTCCATCTGTACTTCAAGTCCAGCTGCAGGGAGAGCACAGACCAAGCTGCCCCGGGGCTCCTCTCTGGGTTTTCTGAAAGGGCAGAGCAAAGCCCCCGAGCACATGTGCAGAGCCTCGCAGCAGGTGAGCCGGGGCTCAGGCCCTCAGATCTCACCGGGTTCTGGAGGAACCTCACGTGTGCAGGTGTAGGCCTGTCCCGGGCACTCCGTCCCCCCTGAGGTCACCTCCAGGTGAGGCAGGCGACACTTCTGCTCCACTATGACAAGTCCACCTTGCTGGCTGGCAGTGGCTCCCAGGACCTGAGGTGCTGGCCACAGACAGAGGCATGGGGTCTCGGCCCTGGGGTGGAGCCTCCTGAGGGTTCTTGGGTGGAGCAATGGCAGGAAACTTGGATTTTCTTAAGATTTTTTTTTTTTTTTTTTTTGATGTGGATCATTTTTAAAGTCTTTATAGAATTTTTTTTGTAATACTGTTTCTGTTTTATGTTTTGGCTCTTTGGTTACGAGGCATGTGGGATCTTTGTTCCCTGACCAAGAATCGAACCCTCGCTCTCTTCATTGGAAGATGAAGTCTTAATCCTTGGACCACCAGGGAAGGCCCAGGAAACCTGGAGTTTACTTGTAGCTCTTGTGTGAATCTAGCCTTATGTGCCCTGGCTGGTCTTGGGCCAGGGAATTGGATGGGAGGGTCACAGAGGCTGTCTGAGGACTCGCCAGCCTCAGCTATGAAGACTGGCCATCCCACCCGGGGAGAAGCAGCCCCTCTTTAGAACTGAGGTGGGCCCAGGATCACTGGCTGTTTTCAGAGAAAGCTCAGTGGAATCCTATTGTTGCCATGGGGCCCCCGGCTCACACGTGGGATGGTCCTCATCACTCATCCCAGGCTTGGGAGAGCTTGGCCCTCTGGGGGTTACCTTGGCAATCACACACATCATCAGAGATGGCATGTCACCACTGTGCAAACTTGGGTTAAGGAGTCTTGGCTTCGCAGCTGAGTTCAGCAGGTCTTGAGTTCCATGACCCAGGACTAGTTATTTCACCCTCAGCCACACGTTGGAGATGGCAGTACTGATGCCAAGTTTTTTGGCAACAGCTGGAAGAAACAAGTGTCAGGAGGTTCCTAGGACAATTCCAGGAACCTGCCAAGTGCTCACTATTAGCTAACAAGACGACCGCTGGCCAAGGCTCAGCCCAGGTCTTTCCTATCGTTTCCACCCTCCTGTCCTGCATCAGCATCCTCAGAACCTCATTCTCCTGGATGCGACCATGGACCACACAGCTGGCGCATCCCAGGCCAGTCACTTGTCTCAACTGGGCTGGAAGGGCATAGACAGTGTGATCTGCTCCAGGAGGAGACCTCAGAAGAGGGGTCCCCAGATGTCTGAGCCACAAAATCACCCAGAGACAATTTAGACACTGCATCTGGCTTATAATAGACCCTCATGAGGCTTGTTGGCCTTTGAATGAAATGCAGGGAGGCTGACATTGCCTCTCTGTGTCGTTTGCAGTGTATAAAAAAAGCAATGTCTCAGCACGAGCCTGTGTCTTGAAAGTGTTGACCACTGGAAATAAAGCATCCTCCAGCTAAGAACAAGGATGGAGTGCTATCAGGGGGGTGAGTGCTATGGGGGCCCCACCCCCATAATCACCCCAGGGGCCTTCTCCCAGCCTCCATGCCAGGGCGCTCAGAACCTGCAGTGGGACGGTTCCCCAGATGTCTAAGAGTTACTAAATAAAAATAATGTTGCAGAAAACGAGAAGCATTTCTCCCGTGTCATTAATGTCAGCGACCTGAGTGCTTGAGGACCTGGGATATTGCAACTGCTCAGAATTCCATCCTGTTACTATCTGTCACCAGTATTTTGGCAGAACCATCGTTAACCCAGCTCGTCTTCAAAATACTCTGGGTCAGATTTAGTCTTTGGTGCCACTTGGGAAATTTCCACTTTCATCAAAGTTTGTCCACAGCTCACGGGTCCCCACTCACACGGCAGGCCTTCAATTAAATGTGGCCTGGAAGGAGAGTCCGCCTTCCTCGAGATGGTCTTAGGATCGTGGTAAACTCTATCCCTAACAGAACCTTCTGCAGTGATGGAAACAGGTTGGAGCTGAGCTCCTCAACACGGTTGTCACTTGCCGTCTACTGAACGCTTGAAATGTGGCCAGTGTGACTGAGCATTGTTAATTTGCTTTTTATGAATTTAAATTTAAAGAGCTGCATGTGGCTGCAGTATCGCACTAATATCACCATAATCCACATTAGGAATGGTGACCAAATTAAATGCGAAAGAACACGTGGTGAGTCAAGGTTGTCGGTGAAGTCACAGTGTCCCTCTAGCCAGGTGGTCACCATCATAGGTGGCTTCCTGCAAGGGCAGACATTGCTGCTACTGTCCACAGACATGACTTCTTTTTGGTTGGCCCAAGAGGGGACAGCTGATGAGCAGGAAAACGTCTTTAATTTCAACCTATGAGCGTCTCTTGTCCATCATGTGAGGAAATGACATTTCTCTTAGACACATTCAGCAATGTGCATTCCATATCCTCAGACATCTGACACCAAAACACAGGCCACTGAGCTTTCCTCAGAGGAAAATCAGCAAACACAACGAAATTTCATCCCAGATTAAATGCATGAAACCTATTTCATGATTTTCAATAAGACCAGGGGAAATTAAATGTGAATTTTGCATATAAAAAAGGCAACATTTGCAGTCCTACAACAACATTTCCAAATGAATGTGTGCCAATCCAGTCTCCCAAGGGTTTAGGTCCATTTTCTCCCACTGAATATCCCATAATAGTTTTGGATGAAAAAATGTTGGATGCGGGTAGGGTGAGAACCCCCCTCCTAACTTTTTCTCCCTGTCATCAAAGGCTGAGAGAATTCTGGAGCAGAAATGGAAAGGAAAGTACTCATCCGCCTTGGGCAGTAAACCTCAGTGAGGCCAGATACAAACAGCACCTGGGGCACATCCGCCCAGTGGTTAGAACAAGAGGGTAAGGGAGTTTTGTTGAGGGTGTGTTGGAAGAATCAGCCCATTAACGTTCCTCTTCTTGGTGGCACTTGGAGCTCCTTAATCTCCGGGAGCCCTCTCAAGACCATGCCCTGGGGAGCTGTGGGGCAGGGGAGAGGGAGCCACAGCTGGCTGGGTGCAGTCCCATCCACTGTGGGGGAGCCCAGCCCACGGTCAGCTCACAGCACACGGCTGACCTAGAGGGGGCCTCCCCGGGGAGGAAGGAAGCAGAGCCTGGAGCCCCACGGGGATTATAAACACAGGATGAGAGTGACAAGCTCAGAAGCCAATGACACCAGAACAATCCCACACCAAGTACACGTCCTGCCTTGCACCAAACTTTAATCTCTTCCCCCAGGCATCTTCTCAAGGAGCATTATTTTAATTTTTTTTTTTTTTTACTATTAATATTCCACCCTCGGTGTTTGCACCAAGCAACTTCATGCAAAGAAAAGAATGGACTTACCAGGAGGACTCATTTGTCTTCAGCACCTGGGCTGTTTTAAATTAGAAAGCACCCAGCATGGGAAGCCAGTGCTATTTTAATCATTCCAATGTGTCCAGTGCTGGAGATGAACTCAAAAGGTGAATATTAAAAGTAGTTGTGGAATTCAGTCATTTCACGAATGAGCACGTAATAGCCAAAGGCAAAACCGGAAGGCAACTTCACTTCCAATCAGTGTCCCCATTTTATTGAAACCAGATTGGAATTCCTGGAAGGAAGCCTACAGATCACATCTTTAATACTCATTTTCATAGACTCCAGTAAAACTGTCAGGGTGAATCAGTTGTTGAGGAAGGCTTCCTGTATAATTTACAGATGTGCCTCCCTGTAGCCCATTATTTAGACCTGAAACAGAAACATGTTTCTGATCAAGCTCAGAGACTTCCTCTCACCTGCCCAGGTTGGCATTGGCTTTAATTTGTCGATTAATACTGGCCTTTGCCCGCTGCACTGACCCTCCACGCTGGGGACATTAATCCCCTCATACGCCGCAGAGAAGGCTTACCGTTGACTCAGCTTCTCCAGGGAGACGATGCTGAGCGTCTGGGACTGAGAAATGAGCTGCCCACTTCCCCTGAGCTGGTCAGCAGGCTTACAAGGAATTCTGGAAGCAACTGGCTGGCTGCACAAAGGGACCACGTGCCCTCAGTTCCCAGACAAGAGGAGGAACGCCTGAGTTCAAAGGCAGTCGGGAGATTTTCCACCTGGGCCCCCCTTTCCTTAGGAACGGGTCAAAACAAGCCCAGTTCGTATCCATCGTGCCTATCCCCATCCCCCACCCTTAAATAAATTCCCAGAAAGTTCAGTCCCTACTGTGGACTGGTCTGTCAGATGGCCCTCCGGGTCCCCCCTGTGGAAACACTCAGGGGAGTGAGGAGTGAGTCTGTTTTCTGCTTCTGCGTCATCTTCGTTGTAAGAAGCCAGGCTGGAGAGAGTGGGCCGGCAGTGGCGGGGGCAGGAAGGCAGGTTTCCAGGGTGGGCGTGCAGACAGGCGTGGCACCACGTGGGCCGTGTGACAACGGCGCCCCGGCCCCATCTGCCCTCAGACCACCTGGCTGATGGCCCTTCTCTGGGAGGCTGGACGACTCGTGAGGCAGTTTGCTCAGCGGAAGGATTTTGGCTTCCAAAGAGCAGAGAGCTTCTCACGGTTCCCAAACCATGGCTTTAGAAACGCATCTTCTTTAAGAGAAGGCAGATTCCCAGTTAAATGAAAATGCGTCTGAAACAGTGCAGCCTGGGAGATGATTGCTGAGACCCTGGGCTCCCTCCTTCTGTGACAGCCCCCGAATGGTGACGGGGGGCCCAGAGCCCATCCCCCGGGGTCACCCAGCTGTGCCGCCTCAGGCCAGCTCCTGCTCCTCACGTGCCTCCGTTTACCCATCTAGCAAATGGGAGTGAACGCGGAGCCAGCTTCCACGACTGTGGTGTGGATCACAGGGGACGCTGGTGTGCAGAGTGGTGTGCAGTGAGTCAGCGGCTATTGTCACTGGTGCAACAAGTTCCTGCTGGAAGTGACTGGACTTCCCTCAGAGACACAGCTGCCCACCCTGGGTTGGGGTTGGGGGCTCCACGACCAGGCAGGTCCTGCAGCTCATCACCAGGTGGGCTCCAGCCTGGGAGGCACCAGTGAGAAGCCCCTGGGCCCGCTGTTACTGGTAGTAAACTGGCTGCAATACTGTCCAACAGGAAGCTTGATGAAAAGTAGGGAGACCTGGGCCTGGGTCTTGACCCTGCCTCTGAGGCTCTGGTCCGCCATCTACAGGTTGGATCTCAGCAGAACCCCTCCCCACCGGTGTCCTGGAGGGGAGCACACTCGGGGCCCTGCAGAGGACAGCGTACCTGCTGGACACGCAGAGGGCAGATGCCAGAGGGGAGGCCCGCTGTGGCCCCGGGGCTGATTGCTTCCCTGCTTTCTCTCACCAAGGGGCAGCATTTTCTTTCTTTTTTATCGCAGTCTTTTATTTATGCTTCTACACGAAATGTTTAAATTTTAATTTTATATTGGAGTATAACTGATTTGCAATGTCGTGTTGGTTTCAGGTATACAATAATGTGATTCAGTTAAACATACACACATATCTATCTTTTGCAAATTCTTTTCCTGTTCAGGTTAATACAAAATATTGAGCAGAGTTCCCCCCTGTGCTATACAGTAGGTCATTGTGGATTACCTATTTTAAGTATATCTTGGGCTTCCCAAATGTCTCAGTAGTAAAGAATCTGCCTACAGTGCAGGAGACGCAGGTTCAATCCCTGGGTTGGGAAGATCCCCCAGAGAAGGGAATGGCTACCCAGTCCAGTATTCTTGCCTGGGAAATCCCAAAGACAGAGGAGCGTGGCGGGGGCCACAGTCCGTGGGAAGCGAAGAGTCGGACATGACTTAGTGTAAACAGTAACAGCAAAGTGTGTATCTCTTACAACCCCTTTAGGAATCTCTACGGCACACATGAACAGGCTCACACACACACACACACACACACACACTAACAACAAGATGGTACAGCAAGAAAACAGCTAATAACAGAGGCAATGCTAAAAGACAAAATCTTGAGTTTAAATGGAAATTCACTGCCTTCATCATCCAATACGCAAAAGCTAGTGGTGTCCGTATTGGCATCATCTCAGAGCTATTAAGGAGACCCGGCGACGCCAGCGGACATCTGCTGTGGACACAGCCCGGGAAAGCCGGACTAATCCCCACACGCAGGTGTGTCTTACACTGAGGTCTACGGGACTATTACTCACATCAGATACATTCAAGTTTGGCCTTGAAAAGCTTAAGCCAGCAGGTTCTGCTCCCTCCTGTGCTACGTCTTTCCACCTTCCTTGACCCCCTCTAGAAACTGCACACGGTGCTCAGGGCAGGGGGAGCACCCAGCTCGAGGAGCAAGGCATGGGTACGGAGATGCTCCTGAGATGCACGAGCCAGGCCAGGGCCTGTGTATGATACATGCTTGTGTATGATCATGCCGCACATCAGGAGGAGCTGGGACCTTCCTTACAAGGTCAAAACTTTCAAGAAGCAGCCACACATCTGAATATCCAAAGGTTTATGGTGAATCAGGTTCTCTTTGGCCCATTACCTTCCTTGTCTCCACACCGAGCTTCGTGCTGAAGGCGAGACTCCATCTCATGGAAAACCCACCGACATCACGCTCTTTGCCTTAGGATGAGAGTGTCCCTGGAAACTTTGCTGCCTCCTCCCAGCATTCCCTCGGACACAGAGCCAAGAAGACACAGTCAGAACTGCAAGTCAGCTGAGGTCTGCTGACAGCCGAACCTGGGCTCGGTCGTCCTCTGCCCGGTCCAAAGCCCCCGAGGCAAAATTGCATTTACCACCGCCAAGCCCCCGAATGTGTCTGAAGGGGCTGGGAGGGCTGGGAGTCCCAGGCTGCCAGACATGGTTCAGATCCCCAGGCGGCTCTGCTGGGAGACAGCCGGGCAGGGACGGGACATCCAGTGCCGGCTCTGGAGGCGGGGGTGGGTGACCCTCCCCAGAGGTGCTGGCTGGAGGGAGGAAGGCCAAACGGTGGCTTCAGCCTCAGGGAGCTCGGTTGCCCTTGACCTGAACATTCTTTCTGGATTCCAAGATCTTGCCACAACCCACTCCCAGAGGGAAGCAGGCCTCTTCCCCTTCTCAGGCCTTTTGGGGGAAACTAAGCGACTGTTTTCAGAGCAATAGAAAGGCCCCAGTCCCCAGATGCCAGTCAAGGCCAAGATAAGAATCCAGGGCAGCGACAATAAACTTCACAGGGGTCTGGGGTTTTCCAGCTCACAGGTACAAAGACACAAAGACTCGGAAAAAAGTAAACGTGTGTGTGTGTGTGTGTGTGTGGTTTTGAGGTTTCCACAAATGGGCAGAAATGCCTAAGAAGCCTCCCTGGCAATGGTATTGATGGTGTGTGAAGCCAGCGACCACTTGCCAAGGCCACCTCTCTTCCCGGGAGTCAGGGCCAAGGCTGGGGTAGGTCCAGCGACCGTCTCAGATTGCTGGCCTTGGCCTTGAAAATGGGAGGCTCCTCCCAGATCTAGGGACATGTGTGTGCCCCGGAAGAGAAGATTCCTGTGCATCCATGACCTGTCCTCCCAGATCCCGAGCAAACTCGTATCCACAAAAAGGCTGGATGCCCTTTGTGGGCAATGAATATTTCATGATTCCGTCTTCACTGCCAAAATGTTTACTTCTGAGGCAAAGTTTCTGTGCTCGTCTTCCTTTCCAAGCCCTTAACCTAGTGACTGAATGGTTAATGAGCAACAGACACATTTTTAAAAGGCTTCTTTGAAAAGCCATTCAAAGCTGAGCTTGAACAGAGGACCACAGGCAGGGCAGGGGCGCCGGCCAAGCTGGCAGCAGGCAGCTCCCGCCTGCGCCAGCTCCGCGCTCCAGCAGAGCAAGCGGTGCGTGAGATGTGAGGGATGACGGTGGCGGCCACCAGCCCCCGAGCAGGTGTCCCTCGTCCTCGTCCGCAGCGGAGCGTGGGCCCCGCTCGGCCAGTCGCCCCGGCGCCTGGCCACACCGCGCGTACCTGCGTGCAGAGGGGCGCTAATGATAATGGATGTGGGCCGCTTAGCCAGCCCATTTGGCATGGCACACGGTGGTCCGGCTGGGAGCACACAGGCAGCCCTCACACGGGCAGCTGGGATGCCGGGGTACTCCGGGGTCTGGGCGGGCTGTCCCTGCGGTCCCCATGCCCAGGGCTCACAGAGGAAGCAGGGTGCCTGCCGGTCTCCAAGTCTCTTCCAAACTCACCAGGGTTACAGATTTAATAACATAGAAGGACACATGGCCAGCTGCCTGCTCGGGCCCTCAGGAAGCCCCACTGGGCAGGGCAGTCCTCTGCCTCAAAGAGGGTGCTCCTCTTGCTGCATCCCTGGAGGTCAGTGCCCTCTGTCCACTCCTTCCTGTGCTACGGGCTCCTCCACACCTACTGGGCCTCCCATTGATTTAGGAGCCACCTGGCTGGCAGTCAAATTCCAGGATTCAAATTCCACTTCCACTCCTCCTTCGCTCTGCCTCTTCTGTGTGGTTTGGAGCTCTGCGTGTCTCTGCTCCTCACCGTAACAGCAAGGCCTGTGGGGATGTCAGGATGCTGAAGCTATTGCTGGGGGGTGGGAATAAATGAAGCGTCGGGTATAAATTCTTAGCACAGCGCCTGGCATGTCTGTGATCGGTGGTGGTTTAGTCACTGAGTCATGTCCAACTCTTGTGACCCCATGGACTCTAGCCTGCCAAGCTCCTCTGTCCAAGGGATTCTCCAGGCAAGAGTGGGTTGCCATTTCCTTCTCCATGGGATCTTCCCAACCCAGGAATCGAACCCAGGTCTCCTGCCTTGCAGGCAAATTCTTTGTTGACTGAGCTATGAGGGAACATTGATTGATAGATGTCAATATGGTATCAGCATAAGAAACCATTGTAATCACTGTCTTACTGCTGGGAGTCAGTCAGGCCATGCAGATACACTCGGGAAATACCTTGTCAAGGATGGAGGTGGTCATGTGGCCCCTCTGGTGCTCAGGGCCCGGAAAGAGGCAAGCAGTGGCAGGAGCAGAAGACAGAGCCTCAAGAGGTCCAAAGGCTTCCCGAAGGAGAGTCTCCGCAAAAGTGTGGCTGGGGACCAGCCGTGCTTCCTCCGAGAGGCAGCAGGGACCCAGCCTCACAGAGACTGCAGTCAAGCCTGGAATGCTCAGTTCACCAGGGCTTCCACGTGCTGACTAGGCAGGGGAGGGGCCTCTCACCCCAGCCCCCAGCAAACGATTCCCTTCCGACGCTCAGCACCATTGGGCTACCCAGCCCAGGAGGCTGAGCAAGGGCGTTCCGAGCATCCCAAGTTCATTACTATTTTATCTGAAGCTGCCTTGAGAGGAAGCAGAGAGCTGCAATCCAACCTTTCTGCCAGACCAGATTCTGGTTTCCTGAGAGTCGGATGAGTTACATGAGTATGAGCCCTCCAACTGGGTGCAGGGGAATTTGACCTGCCTTAGAAACCAGTCTCCGCGGTGGAAGCCCTCACTAGGCTGCTGACTAGTCATGTGCCCTGGGAAAGAATAGTTGATTTACCGAAAGGATTCACTTTCTAGATTCCTCAGGAAAGCAGCTTTCTCTTATATACAAGTTCCTGCTTCTCAACCACAGATACATTGATGGAGAGGTTGGAACCTTAGGAAAAGGGAGGTTTAAAGCATGTTGAAGTTCAGCCAGAAAACCAATCAGACAGCTCGGAAGTGGACAGTGGGCTGGAAATGGGCTCACAGGTCCAGAGCCACCGTGGCCCAACCCTCCTCCTTGGAGCCAAGCTGGTGTCCAGAGCCGGGTGCCCAGGGAACCCCAACCAGAGTCATGTTTCCCACCCTGGTGCCTCCACGAGGCACTGAGAAGCCAGGTGACTGGAAGCCCCAGCCTCTGTGAAGACCACACCCGCATCCTGCCATCTCCTGTCTTCTCCAGTCTCCAAGTCCAGGGCTGCCCCAGCCAGCACTCTCCCCTTAACCATCCCTCCACTGTGGCCCCCAGACCTGAGACCACTCCACCTGCCGAGAAATGCATTTCAGATGCAGGCTTCTGCCGTGCATAGTATATCAATACTCGATATGGGAGCAATTTCACTTCTTAATTTATAGCTGCAGCAACCACATTTTCAAACTGGCCGTAAAATACGCCCCTCCTCCTCTAATCTGGGGTCTGGGTGTTCCATGCTGGGAGCACTGTGACTGACGTGGGGAGCGGGGAGGGGTGGTTTATGGAGCGTCTCTAAGGGAACTGCGTTATTACAGCAGAAGTTAGGTGACAGGAGAAATAAAGATGGCGGTGTTGAAAGCACAAAACTCCAAACAGAAAAATACAGCTGTCCTCCTCTTTTTGTCAAACAAGCAGAGTTATTATTACTGTGGTTGTTTTACGGCCTTTTATATAAAAAGTACGGCATTCTGGTGACTCAAAGCAAGAGTATGATTGAATGTGTGCTGTGCTGAGTGGCTCAGTCGTGTCTGACTCTTTGCAACCCCATCGACGATAGCCCGCCAGGCTCCTCTGTCCATGGGATTCTCCACGCAAGAATAATGGAGTGGGTAGCCCTTCCCTTTTCCAGGGGCTCTTCCCAACCCAGGGATTGAACCCAGGTCTCTGCATTGCAGGTGGGTTCTTTACCATCTGAGCCGCCAGTGAAGCCTTAACACTGTATATAGGGCTTCCCAGGTGATGAAGAACCCGCCTGCCAAGACAGGAGACATAGAGACATGGGCTTGATCCCTGGGTGGAGAAGAGTCCCCTGAAGGAGGCCATGGCAACCCACTCCAGTATTCTTGCCTGGAGAGTCCCACGGACAGAGGAGCCTGGCGGGCTACAGCCCATAGCACTGCAGATTGGACACGACCGAAGTGGCTGAGCGCACGTGAGCTCGTACGTAGACTCAACCACCAGCACTTGCCAAGCTCCTCCTGGAGCCAGCTGTCAGACCCCGGGGAGTCTGGCTCCACCTTGGCTGGTGTCATCCTTGACTCTCGATCGATTGGGGTCCTCCAGTCCAAGGGCAAGGGGGCCGCAAAAGAGGTCTCTGCTGGAATGCCGCCGGCCTGAGCCTGAGCGTGCAACCCCTTCCAGCTCCAGTGCTCAGCCTAGAAATGGGGTCACCCCTGGAGCAAGGGTTAGTCAGTCTTTAATTATCAGCTCAGGCACATCCACCTTCATATTCAGGGCATAGAAGTGACGTGAGCATGCAAGCAGAGGGAAAGGTGCCCGTGGTCTGTGCCTGCTCCCACCTCCTCTCTGCCAGGGATGGCAGCTGGCTGAACGTGGGCCCCTCTTTGGAGGGTTATGGCACCCCCCATCCCCACCCCGTTCCTGCCCTGCACAGTGCACGGCAGTGACTCTCACCACAGCCACGGGGACCCTGGCACTGCCCGTTCACCTTCACAAGCACCCTGTGGGGTCACCATCACCCCATTTTACGGCGGAGGATGCTGAGTTCAGAGGCAGGTGAGTTTGCCAGGGTCAGGGGGCCTTCATGGCAGAGTTGGGTCTTCTTTCTTTCTGGTCTAGTTCTCCAGCCTGCACCCTCAACAGCCACCCTGGAGCCAGGCCAAGTGATCACCCAGTGGTGACAAGACCATTCCAACTGTGGACTCCGGCCCTGGAGTCCTCCCCTAATGCAGGAGCCGCCTGGACCCCAACACAGCCAGGGCGGCCCCTCTGTCTGCCTGCAGTTGCCTCTGAAGACAGGCCAGAGGGGTGGCCCTGGCGGTTTGATAGGGCGTGCAGGGCGCCAAGCTCACCCACAGAGTGTCCCTGCCGTACAGGCAGCAGGGACGAAGATGATGAACGGGACCTTCCCCTTGAGAAGCTGAGAGTCTAGCACATGAGCAGAGAAAACAATCGCAAACTGAAAACGACAGTTTCGTTAGCTCGATGGACAGGAGGGCAGTTCTCTAGGTAGTTTGCTGTCTCTAAAGAAGTGGAAGAGAAAATAAATTAGAGCTGAGAGCCCCCATCGTCCATGAAGATGACTAAATAATAAACATCCTGAAGAACAAAAACGATTTCTCAGAAAATAGAGTTGCAGTGTAGCTTGTGCTTCACACTTGCATCGGCGATGCTGCCGGAGCCGGACTTGGACTGGGCGCCTGCAGCCCCAGGAGGCCGCCCTGGAGAAGGAGAGGACTCAGCACGCTGCCGTGCTCGCAGCATGGACTCCCCAAGGCTGGACACAGCCAATGGACCAGACGTCCAGTGCCCCCCAGGGATCAGAGGGACCCAGGAAGAAACCTACGCCTTGTGGGCCATGACCTGCCAGGTCAGAGGACACTTGTCCATTCCTGGGGGCTGTAGAACTCGTGATGAGAAGGGAGCAGAAAGGCAGCAAGGAGACGTCATCTCTGCTTCCTGGTTGCTTGGTCCTCAACCCAGTGCCTTGTGGAGAAATGAACGTGGAACAAAGGCAGGTTATTTGAAGGACCAGCCCCACCGCATGCTGGTTTTGTGGCCTGGGGCAAGTCCCTTCATTTCTTACATGTCCTCATCTGCAAAACAGGTCCCATACCGTGCCTGACTTTGCAGGACTGTGGAGAAGGTCACTGGCAGGAGAGGGTCACAGAGACGCCCATCAGTGTTAGCGCCACCTTCTGTATAATCCACAGTGACTTGGTCCAAATGTGCTTTGCTCACCTGTAGATAGTTATTTCCCTTTCTGATTATGATAAACACGTGTGTCATTTTCATTCAAACTCTTGACTGGACTTTGACTTCCTCTTAGGAGCCCCTGGTGGCTCAGACAGTAGAGTGTCTGCCTGCAGTGTGGGAGACCTGGGTTCAATCCCTGAGTTGGGAAGATTCCTCTGGAAAAGGAACTGGCAACCCACTCCAGTGTCTTGCCTAGAGAATCCCATGGGCGGAGGAGCCTAGAAGGCTACAATTCAGGGGGTCGCAAAGAGTGGAACGCTACTGAGGAACTCCACTTTCACTTTTCTTTAGGACACAGCTGTCTGATGCATGAATGGCACTGAGAATTCAGTCCACTCACTGCCTGCTGGTCTGCGTCTGGCCATCAGCTGCTGGCCCCATGGACGGCACTGTCTTTGGCACTGGGTGTATGTGGAGAAGACTGGCAGCCCCGGCCCTCTGGTCCTCACACTCTCGAAAAGCCCTGCAAAGGAGCTGCCCCAGGAGCAGCGAGCGTGTGTCCGGACCAAGCTGAGTTGCTCAAGGAGAACATTTCCTTCAGGCTTGGTTTCACGGGAAGCCTGATCTTGGTCCCTCCACCGCCCCGTCTGGGAGGAAGAGGCCCATGAGCCAGGCGAGCCCCACTGGAATACTTCTCTCCATCTCTCGGTTATACAAGCTCTTTTCCAACCCTACTCTCTCTGTGTGGGCAGTGGGTTTTATTCATCAGGGGTTGAGAAGAATCTATGCTCTCAGACAAGCCAAGTGAGCCTGGAGCAGCTTCCACAGGCCAAGGACCAATTCAGGCAGATCCTCCGCCCATGAAGCCCGGGCTGAGCTTGCACCTCAGACAACACGTCTGCAGCCTCCCCGAGTCGCAGCCTCGGAAGGGTCCGCCATATCAACACAGCTGCTGACACCAGTATACTGGAGTGTCGCCCACTTAGCGGCAAGCGCCCCCAGAGAAGGAAGGAGACACCCCCACTTCCGTTAATGAGATTCATCACTCAGAATGGGCAGGGCCCACCCAGGCAGGATCCTTGGCCCCAGAAACCACTACAGTCGCTTGATCCTAATTGCTGTTTCCGTCACACACACCCCCCAGTACCTCTCCACCCTTCTCCATGGCCGCATAACTCCGTGTTCTTCGTTAATTAATAGGAAAGCACTCATTTCACATCGCCAATGCATCACGGCAGGAGAAGGTTTGCTCTCATCCCACTCTGAGTGGAGCCTTCCAGGAGGTACCAATTAGGTGACGCCAAGTCAGGACGCAGGTTCTAATGAGGAGGGAGGAGAAGAGGAGGGGGAGGAAGAGGAGCAGACGAGGGCACAGGAGGCCAGAAGAGGCAGGAGGCTCACCGAGGGACGGGCGGGGGCGTGTCTGCTGGATGGAAAGACAGCTTCCCTCCACTCCCACTCCAAACAGCCCACGGCCGAGCTGCTGTGCACAGCTGAGGACGGCCTCAGGGAATGAACTAGAAATTGAGCTGTCGCCACGGTCTCCCGTGGACTCTCGAGGGCTGGACAGAGGACAGCACAGACCTGGGCCCCTGTGAGTTCACTTGCTGAGACCTCGAGGTCCTGGCTCCAGGTTCCCAGGTCCTGACTTCATGAGCGCAGAGACTAAGCTTTGGTTCCTTGGTCCTGGTGGCGAGCACAGCTGGAGCACAGGGGCCTCCCCTGCCCAAATGCCTGGTCCCTGCCCCGACTGGACAGGCTGAGCTTCCACAATGGCTGGCCCTTTCTGCCTGGCTCGAAGCTGAAAGGAGGCTGCCTTTCGAGGTAGCCTAGAACGAGGTCAGGAGGCAGGCTGGGTCACTGAGTCCAGCCAAGACCCTGCCATATGCATCTGACAAGGCCGGGTTCCCCTGCGCCTCTGCTCACCCATTTCCAGGTGTCCCCCAACCCTCCCACAGAGCCCCGCTCCCACATCCTGCATAATTATTATTTTCTGCAGCTTTTCACAGCAGAAGGAGAGAAAAGATTAGGGGGAAAGAAAAGAGAGCTGAAACCTCTATAATGAAATTTTAAAATCAGAGGGCTCCCGCTGTTAATATTTTCCCAGCCTCCAAAAGCATCAAACATTGTTTTATCCCACAGCAAACCTCAAATGGATCCATATATCACAATATTTGGATTCATGAGTGTGGGGCTGAGCCCTGAGCTGACAGTCGAGGCGGCTGAGTGGGACGGCCCCTTCGCCAGGCTCTCCAGAGTTAATTGATCACTTTGTCCGGCTGAGCCAAGGGGGTGCCAGGCCGTTCCAGTCATTAAAGCCTGCCAGGGTCTGCACCACTTTGAATCAGCTGACGACCTCCTGTTCCACGTCGCTTTTAAGCACCTGCCTGCCCAGCATCCCGCCTCCGACTGAAAGCTTCTGGTTCTTTGATGAGGGTTTTGGATAATTTAATCAAGTTTCCGGCATCCTCTCCATCAGGGAAGAAGGACCCTGCTCACTTTGGGAAGACTCAGGCGGCCATACACTTTCCAGTTCTTAATAAGCCTCCCAAAAGCAGCAGCGCGACAGGGTGTTCATCTCAATTAACGCAGTAATAGCTCCGCCAAATTGCCGGAAAGGTCTGACTCAGACTCACAAGGGCAGGAGCCCAGTTGAGAAAGAGGCAGCCACCAAATGCAAAATCTGAACAACAGTCTGAACAGCAGGCCCAGCATCGGGTTCTTTTTTCTCCTGGTTGATGTCTGTCTTACACACACACACACACACACACACACACACCCACCCCACTTTTGCAACATGTGTGTGTGTATTATCACTCAGTCGTGTCCAACTCTTTGCGACCCCACGGTCTGTCCAGGAGATTTTCCTGGCATGAATACTGGAGTGGGTTGCCATTCCCTTCTCCAGGGGACCTTCCTGACCCAGGCATCGAACCCAGGTCTCCTGCATTGCAGGCAGACTCCTTACCCTCTGAGTCACCAGGGAAGCCCCACGTTTGTAACATCATCGACCTGTAAGATTGACAGGACCCAGGAAGGGGAGGAAGGGCAGTGTGCCCAGCAGAACAAAGGCCAGAACCCACGGGCCAGCTGGCAGCCCGCCCCCCAGTGGCTCCCTGGGAGCGGACGGCTCTACCAGTGCATCAGCTCCTCTGGGGGTCAGGCTGGGTGCCAGGGGGGAGCAGGGGCCCGCCATGGATCTTCCGCCCCCCAGTGCTCCGGCCCAAGGGGCTGGGGGCCCCTCTTCCCACAGCCGTCAGCACCCTCAAAACCATGCCACCAGCATTTCTGTTCCTGCTACATCATCACCCCTCTGAGAACATGCTGCTCTGCGCTTTGCAAGACTTCCTGTCTCGGGGCCCTCCTGCTCCTACACCCCCTCAGGGATGAGGTGGCCTGGTGGAGCTGGAGGAGAAGCGGGAATTTCCATTTCTAAGCCCACAGTCCCAGGCCTCTGCGGCTGCCAGGAATGCCTTTCTGCATAATAGACACAAATAGGCCCTGAAATTACCGGCCTGCAGCGACGGAAGACAGCCGCGAGAGCCGCCTGGGCCTGGAAGACTTGATCCCTGTCTCTTGCTAGTGCCCAACAGCGGCCTCGGCCGCATCCCCATCTTGGTGACGTTTGCCGTCCCCGTGACGTGATTCCATGGCGTACCTGGTCCTGAGAGCCCAGCGGTCTGGAGCCTAATGGCCCCGCTTCGCCCCAGCCGCCTCCCTGCAGTGTGGTCCTGGGGCAGCACCTTCTGGCCAGGGCAGGGAGCGTGGGCAGAGCCTCGGGGGGCACCTGGAAACTCCCGGTTCCAACTGTTTGTGCGTGACCAGCCACACCCCGGTGCCCCCAGGTACAGCACAGTGTCGGGGTGCCAGGCAAGCTGGACACGGGGTGGAGGGGGTGGGTGGCAGAAGAGGACATGATCCCAGAGGAAGAGACAAGGAGCAGGAGATCTCGGGGAGAAAAGCCGCTCAGCCTGGGCCCTGCACACCCTGGCGCCCGGGCGCCAGCTCTGGAATTCCAGAAGCACCCGGGACCAAAGCCAGGATCTGAGTCTAAAGTCTACCACCAGGGCCAGGCCCCGTCCTTCCGAATTCAAAGACCCGCCTCTCCTCAGAGCCGCCTCACCAGACTATGACCACGATGAGGAGGAAGAGGAGGCTGACGATGATCGATACATACTGACACCCGTGCTGGGACTGTGTCCTACATGCTTTGCTTTCATTACCCTTCTGATCTTTCCAAACAAGGCTGTCCATGTAGTCGAAGCTATGGTCTTTCCAGTAGTCATGCACAAATGTGAGAGTTGGACCATCAAGAAGGCTGAGCACCAAAGAATTGAGGCGTTCGAATAGCGGCGTTGGAGAAGACTCTTGAGAGTCCTTTGAGCTCTCAAACCAGTCAATCCTAAAGAATCTCTACCCTGCATGTTCACTGGAAGGACTGATGCTGAAGCTCCAATACTTTGGCCGCTTGGTGCAAAGAGCCAACTCCTTGGAAAAGATGCTGGGAAAACCTGAGTGCAAAGGAGAAAGCAGAGGATGAAATCTTTGGACAGGATCACCGACTCGGTGGACGTGAGGCTGAGCAGACTCTGAAAGATAGTGAAGGCCAGGGGAGCCTGGCGTGCTGCAGTCTGTTGGTCACGAAGACTCAGACGTGACCTAGTGACAAAAAAACAGCTATTATTCTTATTACGACGATACTGTCATCCTAGGTTCACGGGTAGGCCCAGGGAAGGTGAGCAACTAGAACTCCCCACTTCCAGCTCTGCTCTCAGCCTCCACTCAGCCTCCCACACTCTTTCTGTTGCATCTAGGCTGTCTCTAAAACAGGTCTGGTTTCCACTCCTTAATCCACTAGGAGTGTTAGCAGTACCCCGAGCTCAGAGGCACTGCTGGTGCCTCCGTGCAGGCGGTCGTGCCCCATGGGCGTGTCCCGGGGGCCCACCCACCAGCCAGCGCTTCATCGCACCTGCAGCCCGGGAGGACGGGCTCCCCTGAATCAGCCCGGTGTGGTCCTCCCCACACGCCCGGGCCCCGGAAGGGTGAGACCAGCATCATGGTCCCTCTCCAAGGCCTCCCCCTCTCTGGGACCTCTCTGGGCCAGGCCAGGGAGAGCAGAGGGTAGCACGTGCTTGCAACAGCTCGTCTACCTTCTCAGGGGGTGCGGCGGCAGGGGCTCCCCAGGGGAGCCGAGCTGAGGCCCAGTGTCCCTGTGGCCAGTTACAGAGCCCCAGTTACAGTGTCCAAGCACTCACCTGTATTTGCAAGGAGTGTGTTCATGCCGTGCATTTGCAGGAAATTAAGGCTGGAAGAATGACAGACTGCGGATCCCAGAGGAGGGACATCCAGGCTGCCTGGTGGGTAGGTGACAGGCCGGAATTCTCTTCCCTGGGCCCCCGCTCCTCGATGATGATGGCTGCTCCGTAAGTGAGGTGATGGATGCAGAAATAGACTCACGCATCAGTGAGTTAGCAAGTGCCTCTCCCCCGCATCCTCCTCCTAGGAGAGACTCGGCTGCACACTGAACTCCAGACGCATGCCCTGCAACTCCACCCGCGGACACTCAGTCATCTTCCTGAACCCAGGGTCACTGATACAGGGCCCTTCTGTTCCCAGGGCTGTCTCTTCTCCCTCCCTCTCTGCCACCAGGCCTCCCAGCTGCGGAGAAGGGCAGTGCCAAGGTCCCAGGCCCTCTCACCACCTTACCCTGGCCTTATCACTGGTGACGCCTGCAGGTCACCAGGATCTCACCCCAGAAGAGCAGAAGAGCAGGGGGAGGGGGGTCATCCCTCCTCCTTACTGGCGTTCCCCAAGAACAGCAACATTTTCGCTTCTGGGTGGAAGTTCTTGCAGACTCCAGAAGCCTGTGCTTTCTTCGGGTCTGAAGTCCCATGAGCCCAGCCCACCCCTTCTGCTTCATGGAGAGATCATTTCTCATGAGCTCTGGCCGGCTCTCCTGGTGAGAAGTCTCTGCAGAGCTGAGCCCTCATGGATTAATGAGGCAGTGTCGATAGAGAGGAAAGGGCAGAAGACGCGTGTCTCTGCTCACTAACCCCACGACCTTTAACCCAACACTTGACCCTCTGAGTCCCACTTCACTCTAACGGGGTGGACGTGAGCTCAGGTGAACTCATGTGCGTGTGGCTGCTGTGAATAAATGAGAAAGGAAAGAAAAATACCTTCCTATTGGACATGAATGCAAATATTGGGCAGGCATCCTGCTTCGGGTCTGCTCCTCCCGCAAGTGGACACCCCGGAGCCCTGGACTTGTGTCCCCAGGGAGCCACTAACCCACTCAGGGCGGACACTGCGCACTCCTCCCATCCCTGCTCCACTTTGTGTTTTTCTGGTCCCACCGTCCACCTTCCACTGTCCAGGCTTCTGATCTCCGGCCTCTTGATCTGGGCTCCTGATCTCTTTGCACAGCTGTCAGGCTGTCGTTCCTGCCACTGGCTGGGCACACCTGCAGAGACCACCAGCATCGAGGAGTGCTCCCTGTGGCCCCCTCTACCAGCTCCCAGAAGCAGAGAGGCCAGCAAATTCAGTGACTTACTGTATTAGCTAGGACTGGATTCAACGTCAATGAAAACCCATAGAATTGGTGGCTGAAACACACGAAATTTTAGTCTCACTTAAGTTCAAAGGAAAGCAATCCAAGGCTGGCTTGACAGCTTCATAAAGCCATCAGGGCCCTAGGTTGTCATCCTCAGCACCTGGCTTCCATCTTCAAATTCACCTCATGGCCCCAAAATGGCTGCCAGAGTGTTAACCTTTATGTCTACATTCCAATGAGCAGCAAGAGGAAAAGGAGAAAAGGAAGACACAGATCCATTTCCCAATTAGGTCAACAATCCCCCCCACCTTTTTTTTCCAGGTCAACAGTCTTCTTTCCCAATACTAATCCTTTTGCTTGCATTTCATTAACTGCTGCTGCTGCTGCTAAGTCGCTTCAGTTGTGTCCGACTCTGTGCAACCTCAGAGATGGCAGCCCACCAGGCTTACCCGTCCCTGGGATTCTCCAGGCAAGAACACTGGAGTGGGTTGCCATTTCCTTCTCCAATGCGTGAAAGTGAAAAGTGAAAGTGAAGTCGCTCAGTCGTGTCTGACCCCCAGCAACCCCATGGACTGCAGCCTACCAGGCTCCTCCGTCCATGGGATTTGCCAGGCAAGCTAGAACAACAAAAACAAATATTTTTGAGAAAATATCCTTTTCCCTGGGCATATTGCTAACCTAAATGAAATCTGGGTTCTATTGCTAAGAAAGAAGGGCAGATTGATATTGGGTGGCATTTAGCATCCTCAAACATTTTCCCAAGATCACACCAAGTAAGTGGATATAATAAGTGAATATAGAGTAATACAGTCAACCTGAGTTCCTCTGACTCCAAAGCTGAGGCTGGTGCCTTCTGCATGACAGGTCCTCAGGGCCCACACCCGCGTGTTCCATGGAGACACTGACCCAGCTCTGCTAGCACAGCCCATGGCATGACTGTCCAGCTGCAAGCACCCCTCCCCGACAGCCGGTGCCACCAGGAGAGGAGGAAGAAAGTCCCCTGGCTTGTCTTGAGCCCCACAAAAGCCAGCACAAACCAAGAACTTTCACTTGTGCCTGCTGAAAAAATACATGCAACCTAAAAGTTGAGAGTTAGGTTTTGTTGGGTGGAAATGTTAGGACTGGAAGCCCGGGAGACAGTATCTCAGGTCACCCCAAGAGATCAGACTCCAAGGAGGCAGGGGAGGAGCCAGGCTGTATACAAGGTTGCAGCCAGGGGCAGGTAATCTATTAAAGGATTACTGTTAATTAAGAGAAAACTAAATCTCTCACATGAAGAGATTGTGTGAGAAGATGCAAGTGTCTGGGCTTGCTGAAATCATTTCTTTCTTATGAATCTAACTATCTGGGGCCAATCCTGCTTTCTTTATTGTTCCCATACTAATTCTTTGTTTCCCATAAGAGATGGTGGATGTGACGGCCACTTCTCCCACCCCCACCCCCCAGCTCCTCTGTGCTACCTGGCAGGAAGTAACTGATGGCATCCAAATAGCTGGCTTTGTTTCACCTGGGCTCAGAAATTGGCATTTGGGAAAAACTTGTTTAATGGTAGAGCATAGAGCAGAAGATATTTCATTTCACACTTGTTATCACAAGAGGCTTCCAGACAACCCTTTAACCCTCAGGGCAGAGTCAATGCTCCCTTTCATGCAGGAGAAAACTGAGCCCAGGAGTTTAAGCCGCTTCTAGACCCTGGAGTAAGAAGACCTGAACGCTCCCAGTTCTGCTATTCCTGACAACCAGCTTCTTCCTGCTTCACCGTTCTGCTTTCTGGAAAACCGCCATCTTTCCAGGGCGGGGGTGAGTCTTCCAGTGAATCTCCAAGGTCCGGCTGCTCTGAAACCGACCGGAGACTTGGGTGGTCTGTCCCCTGCTCCCTAGCCTGCCCACATGAGTGAGGGCTTTTCTAGAAGCCATCTCTACCCTTCGCTGGATCCTTCTCATTCATCTGTCGAGCTGATGAATTGAGCTCCAAAGATGTTTCCTTTGTGTGTCTTCCTTGGGGACTGAGGCAGAACAGAGAAATTGGCTTTCTGGGTAACTGAGGTTTCCGGATAACATCGGGAACTTAAAAAATCATAGCCATTTGTTTGGAAAACTTTAGAAAAGGTAGCATATGCGCCCCTGCAAAGAACAGCATAATTAAGCGGTGTATGAATGTCATTTAACTTCCCCTAATGACAAGGCCATAATTAGCACCATCAATTACGGGACTGAGCCCTGGTTTACGGGGTGCCCTCAGGAGGTGCTCGTGTGTGGAGGGCCATTTGTCCCCGCACAAAATGGCCCCATTTGTTTTGTTTTCCTAATTCCTCTGGCCATTTTTTATTCTTATTATTAATTTGCCTGGCGCCTCCCTCCTCCACACATGGTTAAGGCTCCTTGACGCCATCACTGGGTCCTGGCCGCTCTTACTTTAGCGTTTTGTTTTCCTACTGCTGCTTAGCCCAGGGCCTCCAGATCTCTCCATCGAGGGAAAATGCTTGGAACCCAGGCCAAAGTCCTGTGCAGAGGCCCTGTGGGCTCCTCCCCACGGTCAAAGCTGTGTTGCAGGTGTCTGAGATTGGTCTGAGATTCAGGTCTGTGCATGCAGGGGCAGGGGGACACCAGGTCTTGGAGACTGGTCCCACTTGGAGCTGTGGATGCTGCCAACGTGAGCTGTCCCTCCATGGATCTGACCCAACATAATCCAAACCAGAAATGAAGAGATGGGGCCAGGGTAGCAGCCTAGCCATTCTATTGACTACTTGTCCCCGTGAAAATGTCTGGCCTGTCTCAGTTAGGCTATGGAAGGTCATTAGCCTCCAGCAAAGAGAGCTTACAAGCTGTAAGTGGTTTCCACCTTTACTCTTCAGTATGAATTATTATTATCTGTGAGGGAGCATAGATGAAGACAAATGTGAAATCTAGGCTTTGGTGAATTCTGAGCGATTCATAGCTTCATAAAACAATAGCCATTTGCAACTGCACAACTTTTCCCTTGAAGCAAATGAATATGTAACTATCCATTAATGTTCCGAGTTAAATACAGCAAACGCAAATCATGCTAATGATCATATTTACAAAATAAGTCGCCTTTATATGAAAATAATTACAACATGCTCTTAGCTCTCCAAGTGAAATCAGCTGAGTTTCAGACTCACTTTTGATCTGACAACGGAAACAGAAGGTGGGAAATGGATACTGATCTGTGGCTGCTCCTGATTTGCCCGCCCCTTTCATCTCAGTATCCTGCTGAAAATCCACAGGAAGATGAGGCCCTTGCTTCTTAGGTTCCTTGGCTTGTGTTGCTCCTTCAGCAAGATGGCTACAGTGGGAGGCATCACTTTCAGGAGCAGAAGCTGTACTGAGCATCCATTTGATGCTGAGGAGAAGATTGTTGTTGTTTTTGTTCACTTGCCAAGTTGTGTCCAACTCTTTGCGACCTCATGAACTGCAGCAAGCCAAGCTTCCCTGTCCTCCACTATCTCCCAGAGTTTGCTCAAACTCATGTCCATTGTGTCGATGATGTCATCCAACCATCCCATCCTCTGTTGCCCCCTCCTCCTCCTGCCTTCAATCTTTCCCAGCAACAGGGGCTTTTCCAATGAGCTGGCTCTTGACATCAGGTGGACAAAGTATTGGAGCTTCAGCTTCAGCATCAGTCTTTCCAATGAATCTTCAGAGTTGATTTCCTTTAAGACTGATTCGTTTGATCTCCTTGCTGTCCAAGGGACTCTCAAGAGTCATCTCCAGCACCACAGTTTGAAAGCATCAATTCTTCGGTGTTCAACCTTCTTTATGGTCCAACTCTCACATCCATATGTGACTACTAGAAAAGCCATGTGGTTTAGTCGCTAAATTGTGTCTGACTCTTGTGACCCCATGGACTGTAGCCTGCCAAGCTCCTCTGTCATGGGATTCTCCAGGCAAGAATACTGGAGTGGATTGCCATTTCCTTCTCCAGCGGATCTTCCCAACCCAAGAATTGAACCCTGGTCTCCTGTGTTGCAGACAGATTCTTTACTTACTGCACTATGAAGGAAGCCTTCATGACTATATGGATATTTGTTGGTAAGGTGATATCTCTGCTGAGGTCTTTATCATTTTTTAAAATATGATAATTGATTTATTTTTATTTTTTATTGGAATATAGTTGATTAACAATGTGTTAGTTTCAGGTGTACGACAAAGTGATATACATCTTTCTATTCTTTTCAAATTCTTTTTCCATTTAGGTTATTACAGAGTACTGAGCAGAGTTCCTCGTGCTATAGAGTAGGGCCTTGCTGGTTATCTGTTTTAAATGTAGCAGTGTGCACACGTCCATCCCAAGCTCTCAGTCTGTCTCCCCTCCACCCTTTCCACCTGACAACCACAACTTAGTTTTTGATGTCTGTGAGTCTCTTTTTGGTTTGTAAATAAGTTCATTTGTATTATATTTTAAGATTCTGCATATAAGCAATATCATATATTTGTCGTTCTCTGCCTGACAATTCGCTTAGCACGGTGCCCTCCAAGTCCATCCGTGTTGCTGCAAACGGCAACTACTTCATTCTTTTTCATGGCTGGGTGATGTTTCATTGTATAAGAGTCCATTATATAATATGCTATGATATATTTAATTACGTATGCATATTATATATATATATATACCCATCTTCTTTATTCATTCCTTTTAGGTTGTGTCCACGTTTGGCTAATGTGACCATCACTGCAGTGAACGTAGGGAGGCATGTATCCCTTTGAACCATGCTTTTCTCTGGGCATATGCCCAGTCGGAGGACTGCAGCATCCTGTGGTAGCTCTATTTCTAGCTTTTTAAGGACCCTCCATGCTCTTCTCCTTAGTGGCTGCACCAAATTACATTCCCAGCAAGAGTGGATTGGAGAATAGTCCAGAGGACCCTCCTAGGTTCCCAACATCTGCCTGTCTTTTAGATCATATAGGCACTTGCACAGGCATGCACACACGTGCACACTCATAGGCACATTGTGCACACACACGCACTTCCATGCACGCACGCACGGGTCCTCCTCAGCTTTCCAAACGAGGAAGAAGAGGCCGATCTTCATTCACCAGACTCCCCCCTCACACCACCCTACCAGCCACCCCTGGATTTTTCTCATCATTCTCACCTCAGTGGAACTAAGTCAGGATTCTAAATGCAATTCTAAGTAACAGGACAGGGATTGAGCTCTCCGAAGAGGAGGAACATCGCTGATGATGAGGGGGGCTCCCACCCATCCCCTGTGTGCAGGAAGGGCCGGCTACCAGGCCTCCACCCATGAGCGGCTCAGACAAGAATCCCCGGAGTCAGAGCACAGCCAAACTGGTGGGTTAACAGGCTGTCACGTGATGTCTTCAGGAAACCACCTCCGACCATCCAAGCCTAAACTGTCATCTTTTATAGAAGGGAACAACAAGGTGCATTTGCTAACATCAGCTGTGCCGTTGTTCGTGGGAGAATTGAGGAAATTAGTAAATGGTTTGAAAGTGAGAGATTCTGATTATTTTGATGCAAACAGCAGAGCTCAGAACAACAGTAGCTGAAGAGTCGTGAAGCAGCGTCTCTATGATATTAGACGTGTCTTTTCTCTTCTTCGGAACAGCTGTAACAGAAGAGGAAAGACACATGTAAGCTTATTCAACCTTTAGCTTATGAAATCTAAGGGATGAAACGTATTTACTGCCTTCAGAACCGCAAGCCCATTACTTCTCGGGTGTCTACTTGGTTGTGCTAAGTTGTCTTTTATGTAGATAAGTCATCTTCAATTAAATATTAAAGATTAATAAATATAATGCCCATAATAAATGACATACACTAATTTAATTAAAAATAGATGGTGAGCTTTACAAATGGGGCATTACCGTAATGATATAGAATGGACTTGTTATGCTAAAAATGTGCAGTCTTGAAAATATGCAATCTCCATGCACATTTCACCCTTATTGTGTCTCATTAAAATTTTAAAAATAGCTATTTTAATTGTCAAGCATTTGACAGACTGCGATAAAAACTTGACACTTAAGTTTCAATTTTACAGTATGCATTTTAATGGCTCCTTTTGCTGCACGTTTGGTTATACATAATCTAGTTTTTCACAAAAATATTAAAATGTCACTTTCCAATAGTTTTTAGAAAACAGAGTTGAGCTTGCTGCAGGGCTGCAGGAAAACATGTTTAAATCTTTACAAATAAATATGAAAATTAGAACTATATTTTATTTCCGCTGCAGCCTGTGGTTTAGTGGTTGATTTCAAAGCCTTCAGGGGGACCAGCGACGGGAGAAACCTGTGGGAGCTTGTGCTAGACCAGGGCAGTGGGGGCTGTTAGAGGATTTTAGCACCAGCTTTTTAAAAGATTTCCCATTCCCTCCACTTGGGATGCCAGGCAAGGTGACAAATGTGACTCATAGTAGCCACTGCAAACAAATCTTCTTTAAAAAAAGAAAAAAGGACACCTAGAAGCGCCTCCCTGAATGCCTTACATTCTCCATAAAAGCTGTGTGAGTCCTTGAGGGCATAAGCTCTCCTCGGTGTATTCTGGGAGGAAAATTAGGTGAGTCAGGGCTCTGCAAACACACAACCATTTAAAGAATTTGAGTTTCCTGAGCTCTCACCTGCTGATATCCTGGCAAACTATCTTTGTCAACCCAAGAGTTTGCTGCTGTGATTCAGTTGCCAAGTCATGGCCTGCTCTTTGCAACCTCATGGACTGCAGCGCACCAGGCTCCTCTGTCCTCCACTACCTCCCAAAGTTCGCTCAAACTCATGTCCATTGAGTTGGTGATGCTACCTAGCCATTTCATCCTCTGTTGTCCCCTTTTCCTCCTACCCTCAATCTTTCCCAGCATCAGGGTCTTTTCCAATGAGTCGGCTGTTCACATCAGATGACCAAAGTATTGTCCGCTTCAGCATCAGTCCTTCCAGTGACTATCCAGCTGATTTCCTTTAGGATTGACTGGCTTGATCTCCTTGCAGTCCAAGGGACTCTCAGGAGCCTTCGATGCGGGGACCACAGCCCTATTCCAGAAGCTGCTGCTTGGAGTCAGTGGCCATGTGCTGGCTTGCATGCCCTTCCTGCACTTATGTGCAGACCAGTCACAGAGGCTTCTCTGAAAGAAAGCCTCATCTGATCACTGCAGACAGTGACTGCAGCCATGAAATTAAAAGATGCTTCCTCCTTGAAGAAAAGCTATGACAAACCTAGGCAGCGTATTAAAAACCAGAGACATCTCGTGGCTGACAAAGGTCCATATAGTCAAAGCTATAGCTTGCAGTAGTCATGTACAAATGTGAGAGTTGGACCATAAAGAAGGCTGAGAGCCAAAGAGTTGATACTTTCAAACTGTGGTGCTGGAGGAGACGCTTGAGAGTCTCTTGGACAGCAAGGAGAGCAAACCAATCAATTCTAAAGGAAATCAACCCTGAAGAATCACTGGAAGGACTGATGCTGAAGCGCCAATATTTTAACCCCAAAGTTTTCCAATGAGTCAGTGAAGGGCGACTCATTGGAAGATACCCTGGTGCTGGGAAAGACTGAAGGCAGGAGAGGGGAGGCAGAGAAAGAGAGGGCTGGATGGCATCACTGACTCAATGGACAAGACGAAGGGCCGGGAAGCCTGGTATGCTGCAGTCCACGGAGCAGCAAAGACTCAGACACAACTGAGCAACTGAACAACAACGACAAGCTCTGTGTGGGGGCCTCCTGCTCGCAGCTGGACAGAGAGGGGACCTTTGGTGGAATAACAGTGAGAGGAAACCTGGGTCACATCCAGGAACTGAAATCAGTTCTGAACGACTCCCTACCAGCCACTGGTCAGGGAGTCTGCCCTGAACCCAGAGCAGATCAGGGCTAGGCCGGTGCTGACCTAGTGACGCTGGGAGCGCGGTGCAGTGGCTGCCTCTAGGGGTTCCCGGTTTGGGGTGTCTTCATTCCCTGTCTAAGCAGACGTTAACAGATGGTGCCAAACAGCAGCTTGCTGTGCTTCTGGCTGCATGTGGGAAGCAGACAAGATCCAGCATCATCACCCTGCTTTTTAGTTTGGGGCTATGACAGGGCTATTCTTGCATATAGAAGGTATAGTAAGCCTGTTGCAGAGCCAAGACTGTTCCCCAGGCAAGGAGGGGGCACCATGCCACACCACATATTTTAAAAAGACCCTTCGACCTTGCCATGATGTCCTGAAGCCCAAGGACTGCTCAGCACAATGAATTCAACCACTGCCATGCTCCAGCCTCATAAGGCTATTCCACCAGGCAACCCAGGAATCCCAGGAGAAGAACAGATGTTGTCAGAAGCTCAACTTAAATGCTCAAGAATGCAGTCAAGGCCACCATAAGTTTTGTGTCATCCAAGGCACCAGGACGTTTCTCCCTGTGCTTGCTTTCCTTTCGCACGGATGCTTGCTGCCTCCTCGCTTAGCTCTCTCCAGAGCTGTCCCTCCCTGGGGAGTCTTTTCCTGAGCCAGATCAGGCCAGAGCCCTCCATTACGCTTACAGGCATTATCTGGTTACACAGTGCTCATCTTAGTGTGATAGATTGATAGGTATATACAGAGATCAATAGACACACACACACACACACACATACAAGAGTGACTGTTAAGTTGCCCAGACACTTAGTCAAACATTACTCTGAGTTTGTCTAGGAGGATGTTTCTGGATGAGATTAATGTTTAAACTGGCAGATCTAGTAAAGTCTTTGCTACTCTGGATGGGACTCATCCAACCCATGAAAGAAAAGTGAAAGTGTTAGTTGCTCAGTCATGCCTGACACTTTGCGATCCCATGGATCCTCCTCCAGGGGATCTTCCCGACCCAAGGATCAAACCCACATCTCTTAAATCTCCCTCATTGCAGTCAAATTCTTTATTATCTGAGCCTCCAGAGAAGCCATACCCAACCCACAGGTTTTGTTCTGATTAGAACAGAAAGGCAGAGTAACAGCAAACCCATTCTCTGCCCTATGGTCTTAGAGCTGGGACACTGGTCCCCTCCTACCTTTGGCCCTGGACTTAAGCTGGAACTTGAACATCTGAGTCTCTGCTGGCTCTCAGGCCTTCACACTGTCTCTCCCCTGGGTCTTCAGCTTTCCAACTGCAGGTCCTGCGACTTTTTCCATCTCTGTAACTGCATGAGCCCATTACTCATCACTCCGTCTTGATGAATAATGGGCAAATTTTATAAACTGCGCTGTAACCGTGAATGGTGCTTTTGTTTTCCATGTGCTGAATTCTGGTTTTCAAATCTGTATGGTTCCCATCACAGGCCAGAGCTTCCCTGGTGGCCCTATGGTAAGGCTTCTGCCTGCAACGCAGGAGACCCTCTATAATGCAGGAGATGCAGGTTGGATCCCTGGGTCAGGAAGGTCCCCTGGAGAAGGAGATGGCAACCCACGCCTATACACTTGCCTGGGAAATCCCACGGACAGAGGAGCCTGGAGCCTGGCTATCGTCCACGGAGTTACAAAAAAGTGGGCCAGGAGTTGGCAACTAAACCACCACAGGCTCCCCAGGTGGCGCTAGTGATAAAGAACCTACCTGCCCACGCAGGAGATGTAAGAGATGCAGGCTGGATCCCTGGGTCAGGAAGATCCCCTGGAGGAGGTCACGGCGACCGACTCCAGTGCTCCTGCCTGGGGAATTCCCTGGACAGGGGAGCCGGCCGGGCCACAGTCCACAGTGTCACCAAGAGTTGGACACGAGTGAAGCAATGAGCACGTCACAGGCCGCGGGACGAGCGCCTCCAGGACCCTGCAGAGAGGTGGGCCTTCCCGGCCTTCCCCACGTGGATTCCCCATGCTTCCCGTGGCCCCGTGCTTCTTCAGTGTGGTCCCAATTGTCTACACCATCCCAGGCAGTGTATGAAAGCATCCTTCATTCCACTCCCCAGCACTTGGTACCAGGACTTGGTGTGGACGGGCTGATGGGTGGGAAGCCTATTATCTCACTGTTTCCATCTGCATATCCCACGTTCTGGTCAAACCTTTCTCACAGGCGTCTGTATTCATGATTTATATTTCCTTGCTCTGAATTATCTCTTGAGACTACTTGCCCATTTTGCTATTGAATTGTTCGTATTTTGTAATTGATTTCTTAATTCTCTAAAAATTCTGTATATATAGAATTCTAATATATATAGAATATCTAAAAATTCTCTAAAATTTCTAACATACATTGCAAGTGCCTCCTCCTAGCTTAGCTTTTATTTCCTTCTTTGCACAGCACCCTTTCCCTTCAAAAAAATCAGTCAAATGCATTGGCCATTGTTGTCTTTATGGTCTAGTTTTCATACCTTGTTTAAGAAACACTTCCTTGCTCCAAAGTCAAGAAAATATGTTCCAAGTGCTTCTAAAAGTAAAAAATTTTTATTTTTATATCTGAGTCTTTAATTCTGGTAGAATTTATTTTTCTATGTGTCTAAAGTAGGAGTCTAATTTCATTTTTGTTTCCCCTGGAAATAATCAGTTGACACAGCTCCATTATGTGCAAGTCACTTTTACTAATTTTTCAGCTTATCAGATTCCACAATCAGCTGTACTAGCATTTTCTCACAATTATTTTGGGAAGACTTGCTACCTTTGAGATATGGGGTTTTTCCATCTATGACACATAATATTTCATCCTATTTTCATGCCTTCCAGTAAGTTTTATCATTTTCCTCAGCAAGGTTATGTTTTTGATTTCTACCAGTTTTCTCACTCTTTCTAAGCCTTTCATTTCATATTTTTCTAAAATTACAGAAAAACTGAAAAAAAAATTAGTACAATGTAAACTCACAGTCTCCACCCATATTCGCAAATAATCCATATTTTATCACGTACACATTTAATGAACAGAAAGGAAACTGGAGAAACCATGATATATCCCCAAATGATCTACATTTATTTCTTATAAAAGAGAAACTTTCAGAAAATCACAGTGACATTATCATAATTGAGACATTGAAACTGATTAAATATTGTCTGATACATAGTTCACATTTAAATTTCTCTGTTGTCTAAAATATGTTCTCCATCTTGGATCCAATCAGGATCCAATGTAGCAACTAACCCATTTCAAACTATAACATTCTTTCATGGAACTAACACTAGTCAAGAGTCCAGATCCAGGCCAGTTTTATCACTGAACGTCCCACAATCAATGATTATTTCCTTGTGATTAATTAAAATTGTTGGCAGGAAAATGACACAGCACGACAGCCTGTCCCAATATTAGTGATGCCGAGTTTGATCACTTGCTTAAGTTAATTTTGCTAATTCTCTTTCTTAGAGCTTTGTCCTATTTTCAATTAGGAAACAATCTGTGTGGTGATTTTGAAACTGTAAGACTGCACACTTCTACCCAATCATTTTGGCATCTGTTTCTGATCCTTGTCTGAATCAGCTGCACTGAGTTTGCAGAATACTCTGTTTCATTTTAAGACTCTTTATGCCTTATTAGCTGGCCCTCATCTGTACAGGACAGCTTCCCCACTGTTGACAAGTAAGATTTCTTTCTTATCACTATGGACACATGAGTTTCCTTTTTGACCCAAGTGTTATAATCCATTACCATCTTCACTTTTAAAAAAGTAAGTAAAGAAGGTGCTTTTTGTAAAGTAAAAAAATGATACTTTTTGTGACCTCCAAGCTGACCCATATTTGGACAGTTTTAAACCTAAGCTCTCTCCCACATCCTTCTGATCTGTTTGAATAATTTTTGACCATTCCTATGATCTCTGACAGCATACCATTCTAGTCTCTTCTTGTACCTTTGTTAACCATCCATTTCTCAGAATTGGATATTTTTCAAAGAAGACAAGTTCATTTTACTAAGGAAACATATTTAATCAATAAGATTTTTTTTACTTTTTGTTCTGTTGACTTCACTATAATTTTTGTGCTATCAATAAATGATATTCTTAAAAATTACATTCTTGGTTGCTTATTGCTGGTCTGTAGGAAAGAACTGATTTATGTGTATTGATCTTATATCTACTAAACTTGCCAAGCTCTTTATTCATTCTAATTATGTGTCTGTAGATCTTCTTGACTCATATTGTTTTTCTTTTGTTTCATTGTATTAGTTGCAACGTTTATTGGAAAGTAGAATGGTGGCATATTTATCTTGTTCATGACATTAAAAGAAGGCTTCTCATGGTTAGCTATTAATCATGATGTTTGTTATATAATTTTGATAGATGCCCTTTTCTAGTTAAATACCTTTCTTTGGTTACCATTTTGATAAGATATCATTATTATTAGTTTTTATCAAAATTTTATTCTACATTTATTGAAATTGTTATGTTCTTTTTTTTTTTTTCTTTTTTTTTTACTCTATTATTATAGGGAAAGATACAAATCAGCTTCTTATTGTCAAAACAATTTTCAAAGGATATGGAGTTATCTGCATGATATGTATTCTTTCAAGATATCAAAACTAGATTCATATTTCATTCTTGGAAATAATTATATCAATTTAATCAGACTGCATCTCAGGGTCAATTTTTTTGTAGTCAAGAGAGTTAGAACAGAAAATATTCCAAAAATAGAAAGCCTTTGTAACTAGGCACCAAGAAGATGAAACTCAATTCAGTTAATAAAGAAGAAAACTCCAAAATATATAATTTTACAAACTATGTTAATAATTATTTCTTTTATTTAATTTCACAAAATTAGCTTTGAAATCATATATTTAACCACAGAAATCCTCTCCACATCCCTACCCTCCTCCCAAAAAACCTAGAAGATAGGACAAAATAGATGAAACAACAGTTTTCAGACATTGGACAACAGGCATCTCAGAACTGTGACCCCTAGGAGAAAGGAAACAGGGGATCCTCATAACCACCTTGAGTTCCTTCCTCAAGGCGCTTTTTAATTTGGTATAGAAAGGGGGATATGAAACAGGACATGGTGGGCTTGTAAGTTGAGGAGACAGAGTTTCATGAGGCTGAGACAGTGGGAAACCAGGGACGCCAGAACCCTGCAGGGGGTGTGCATGTGCTGTGGCTCCATGAGATAGATAAGGGGGTAGATGGATGACAGAGAGAGAGATGGGTGATAGAGAGAGAGATGGGTGATAGAGAGAGAGAGATGGGTGATAGAGAGATGATAGAGAGAGATGGATAATAGAGAGATAGATGGAGAGATAGATGGATGATAGATGATGGAGAGATAGATGGATAGGTGATAGAGAGATGGATGATAGAGAGATGATAAAGAGATAGATAGGTGATAGATGGATGGATAGATAGATGATTGATAGATTATAGAGAGAAAGATAGATGGGAAAGACTAGAGATCTCTTAAGAGAATTAGAGACACCAAGGGAACATTTCATGCAAAGATGGGCACAATAAAGGACAGAAATGGTATGGACCTAACAGAAGCAGACGATATTAAAAGAGGTGGCAAGAATACACAGAAGAACTATACAAAAAAGATCTTCATGACCCAGATAATCACGATGGTGTGATCACTTACCTAGAGCCAGACATCCTGGAATGTGAAGTCAAGTGGGCCTTAGGAAGCATCACTATGAACAAAGCTAGTGGAGGTGATGGAATTCCAGCTGAGCTATTTCAAATCCTAAAAGATGATGCTGTGAAAGTGCTGCATGCAATATGCCAGCAAATTTGGAAAATTCGGCAGTGGCCACAGGACTGGAAAAGGTCAGTTTTCATTCCAATCCCAAAGAAAGGCAATGCCAAAGAATGTTCAAACTATCGCACAATTGCACTCATCTCACATGGAAATGGCAACCCACTCCAGTGTTCTTGTGTGGAAAATCCCAGGGACGGCGGAGCCTGGTGGGCTGTCGTCTATGGGGTCGCACAGAGTCGGACACGACTGAAGCGACTTAGCAGCAGCGGCAGCACATGCTACCAAAGTAATGCTCAAAATTCTCCAAACCAGGCTTCAACAGTACATGAAACATGAACTTCCAGATGTTCAAGCTGGATTTAGAAAAGGCAGACGAACCCAAAGATTAAATTGCCAATATCCGTTGGATCATCAAAAAAGCAAGAGAGTTCCAGAAGAACATCTACTTCTGCTTTTTTGACTATGCCAAAGCCTTTGACTGTGTGGGTCACAAGAAACTGTGGAAAATTCTGAGAGAGATGGGAATACCAGACCACCTAACCTGCCTCTTGAGAAACCTGTATGCAGGTCAGGAAGCAACAGTTAGAACTGGACATGGAACAACAGACTGGTTCCAAATAGGAAAAAGGGTACATCAAGGCTGTATATTGTCACCCTGCTTATTTAACTTATATGAAGAGTACATCATGAGAAACACTGGGCTGAATGAAGCACAAGCTGGAATCAAGATTGCCAGGAGAAATATCAATAACCTCAGATATGCAGATGAAGTGAAGAGGAACTCAAAAGCCTTTTGATGAAAGTGAAAGAGGAAAGTGAAAAAGTTGGCTTAAGGCTCAACATTCAGAAAACTAAGGTCATGGCACCTGGTCCCACCACTTCATGGGAAATAGATGGGGAAACAGTGGAAACAGTGTCAGACTTTATTTTGGGGGGCTCCAAAATCACTGCAGATGGTGACTGCAGCCATGAAATTAAAAGATGCTTGCTCCTTGGAAGGAAACTTATGACCAACCTAGACAGCATACTAAAAAGCAGAGACATTATTTTGCCGACAAATGTCCGTCTAGTCAAAGCTGTGGTTTTTACAATAGTTGTGTATGGATGTGGGAGTTGGACTATAAAGAAAGCTGAGTGCCCAAGAATTGATGCTTTTGAACTGTGGTGTTGGAGAAGATTCTTGAGAGTCCCTTGGACTGCAAGGAGATCCAACCAGTCCATCCTAAAGGAAATCAGTCCTGGGTGTTCATTGGAAGGACTGATGCTGAAGCTGAAACTCCAATACTTTCGCCACCTGATGCAAAAAACTGACTTGTTTGAAAAGACCCTGATGCTGGGAAAGACTGAAGGCAGGAAGAGAAGGGGATGACAGAGGATGAGATGGTTGGATGGCATCACTGACTCAATGGACATGAGTTTGAGTAAACCCCAGAAGTTGGTGATGAACAGGGAGGCCTGGCATGCTGCAATCTGTGGGGTCACAAAGAGTTGGACATGACTCAGTGACTGAACTGAAATAGATAGATGATCAATAGCTAGATGATACATAGATAGATGATAGAAAGATGAGAGATATATAGATAGATGATAGATAGATTATAGATAGATAGATGATCAAGAGATAAATTCCACAGTGCCAGTCAGAGACTGACTTAAAAGCCATAAGCTAAACTCCGCCCAGAGCTCACGCTTGCCCAGATGTTAGTGCTTTAATGATCAAGATTAGAGGGTCCTCACTGAACATTCAGCATATTCAGAAAGTACTCCAGAAGTGTCACACCTTGGTAGCAAAGACAAACAAGAACAGATTCTAAAATAACTTTGATAAAATTTAAAACATGCAGTAGTGGCCCCTGTGGTTTTAATTAGCGTTTCTCTAATGACTAATGGTGCTGAAATACTGTGTGACATCTGTGTATATATATATATATAATTTAGTGAAGATTTTAGTCTATATTTTTTGGTTATTTGAAAAACTGGATTGTTTTCCTTATGACTGAGTTTTGGCCATTCTTAGTATATACTGGTATAGGGACACTATAAAGTATAGGATTTGAAAATGTTTTTTTTCCAATCTGTGACTTATTTTTCCATTTTGTTTTGAAGAGCTGATGTTCTTAATAATCATTAAGTCTAACTTATCAGTTGTCTATTTACTTATTTGTGGAATACACAGCTAAGGAATTTCTCCCTAACCCAAAGATGCTTTGCTATGTCATCTTCGAGAATTTTCACAGATTTCAAGTTTACATTTATGCCTCTGAGCCCTATGGGGTTAATTTTTGCATATGAATGACAGAGAGATCAAAGTTCACTCCAAACTGGTATGTTGTGCCTTCCCGTTTTTAGCCAGGGAGTAAGAAATCTTATTTATTATTCATTTATTTATTTGTGTTAATCTTCAAAGAACCAGTTCATGGCTTTGTTGTTGCTCTCAATTATACATCTGTCTCCTATTTTGTAACTTCTGTCTTTAAATATAGTATTTGTTTCCTTCTATATTCTATTTCTTTAGCTGGATATCTGATAGCTCATGTTCAGGTTATCTTCTTTTCTCATATATTAAGTTACAGATGTGAATTTCCTTCCAATCGTGACCTTAGATGTATCCTTCAAGCTTTCATATGTAGATCTCATTATTGCTTAGTGTGAAATATTTCCTAATTTCTACTGTGATTTTTTTTCCTGACTTACCAGCAGTTTAAAAGTGTTTTTCTTAATTTGCCAAACCCTTGGGGTTTCTAGTCAGAGAACATTCTCTGTCTGAATTTAATCAGCTGAAATTTATTGACTTATTTTACTGCCCACTATATAAATTTTAAATGTTCCTTGATTGCTTTAAAAAAATATGCATTTCGTAGTTGTTTGGGGCAAAGTTATCTATCTATCTCTTCTCTGTCCTTGGCAATCCCTGGACTTCAGGTTTCACCCTGAGTCTGTTGAGAGCTGCTAGTTTGAACTGGCAATCACCTCTAGGGAAAAAGGACCCCGAAGGCCAACTCATCTCGCCAGAATTCTGCTTGCTTTCTTGCTCTCTCTTCTCCTCTTTCTCTTGTCTTCTTTGTGTTAAGGTTTGCATGTTTTCCTCCTGCACAAAATACACATGCACAAACACAGACACACATAGACACACACACACACACCCGTTTTCTGCATGTGGCTGTCTCCTGGTCTTGCAAGATTCATCTCACATGCCTCTCCTCTTGCAGAGTGAAGCCCTCTCCACCACATCTAAAGCCGTTCCCCCCACCCAGTTATTCTCTCCCTACTGGCTTCTTTCTGGCACTTACCACAACTTGTGTTCATTTCTGTGCTGGTATGCCAATCCCCGCTCCTTCCCCACCAAAGCCCAAGCCCCATTTGCCCACTGCTGGTCTGGTACCTAAATCAGTGCTTGTGGACGGGTCATCTCCCTTCAGCACTTGTTGAACGTCGTAAAGACCTTTTCCCCCAGTGTCCACACTGTCCCCATCCTCCTATCACTGCGAACTTCCCCTGCATTTTACCGAGGCTCAGGCCTCCCCGCTGCAGACTGCATCCACTCCCCTGCTTGCCTGGCAGGATGTGTGAGGCGTGACCGTGCGGTAGCGGTTGAGCAGGGTCGTGGGGGCTTCCTGATGGCAGTTTTCTGGGGAAACTGCTTGCTTGTCACCTGCTCTTCTACTCCTTCCTGAGGCCCGGGATGGACCTGGTGGGGATTCAGTTCACACCTTAGGCTTCATGGAGTAGCACCATCTCCCCACCTCAGGGCACCCAAGGCTTGGCTGTGCCCTGTGAGAGAGTAATGCTCTCCTGCTTATCTGAGCCAGAAAATGCAGGGCCTCCTCCTTAGAGTCCAATCTCTAGCTGAACTCCGAGTGATGGATAAAGGAAGACAAGAACCTTGTCACCGTCTGCTCTGGCTGTAGAGCAGTAGCTCTCAAACAGGGACGTTGACGATGTCATCTGGCACTTCCTGGATGTGTTTGGTTGTTGTAACTTGGGCTGGGGGCTCCCGGCAGCACATCCCGTATGGAGCCCACTGAGGTGGTGAAACTACAAAGCGCAGGACAGCCGTCTCCTGCGAAGAGCCCTCCAGCCCTAGATGTCAGCGTGGCGGCGTGAGAAGCCCTGCTGTAGAGAATGGTCGTCTCCCACCTGCCTCCGGAAAGGTCGGTATTTTCAGTGTTGCCTTTGCGGTGGGCCGTTCACTTAGCAGTCAATACCGGTCCCTCCAGTGACCTCCTGGAGACAGGCAGTTACTCTTTTCTCTCGAAAGCCCCCAAATTAGCACCAGGACTTAGCAGAGAGCTGGGGCATGATGAATGGCAGGCTCTCATACCTTTAAACCTGTGAGTCTCTGCCATGATTATTCTTCCCCGCCGTCTGCACCCGGCCAACTCCTCGCTTTCAGCAAGAGCCCGCCCTGATGGGGCTCCAGTCCTGTTGTGGGTTATTAGGTGCCGTTCCTCAGCATTTCCAGAGACATCTGTATGTTCTGCCATTGTAGTCTTCATCATAGAGTTTTGGAATTATGTTTGCTCACCAAGTAAGCTAGGGACCAAGACATATCATTATCCTGTCACATCAGTCCAGCCGTGCACATTATGATTGTAAAAGAATATATCAAGAAAGAAATGACAGTTTCTGTTTGTCTAGCTCGTGGATATTAGCTTATTTATTTCCGGCTCAAGGCAGGACAGCTGGCTGCATCACACTTCCTTTTTGTCAGGAAAGGCTGGTCTTTGAACATTCCCCAAATTTGAAGATGGCCTGGCAAGTGAAGGGGAAACTGGGGAGTTTGGAAATGGGATGAAATAAGGGCTCTTTTTGGCTAGAGGAGAGTTAAAGGATCCAGGAGATGTAAGAGAAAGTCAGCTGTCTTTGTAGAAGGATTTGACCCATCGATCCAGGGAGCCTGGGGATTATAGGGCACCTACATTTCCTGTTGAAGAATCACGCATCTTTGGGGTTTCCCTAGTGGTGCAGGGGATAAGGATCTGCCTGCCAGTGTAGGGGACATGGGTTTGATCCCTGGCCTGGAAAAATCCTCCATGCAGTGGATCAACTGAGCCTGTGCGCCACAAAAGCCGAAGCCCATGTGCCCTAGCAGCCACGCTCTGCAAGGAGAGAAGCCGTGGCAAGGAGAAGCCTGCGCACGAGAACCAGACGGTTACCCTCCTTTTCCACAACTAGAGAAAGTCTGCACGCGGCACGGAGACCCAGCGCGGGCCAAGCAAATGAGCGCACGTTAAAAGAGAATCGCCAGCAATGCGGAAGACCTGGGCTCAGCCCCCAGGCTGGGAAGGTCCCCTGGGGAGGGGAAAGGCGGCCCACTCGAATACACTGGCCTGGAGAAGTCCATGGATGTATAGGCCATGGGGTCGCAAAGAGTCGGACACGACTGAGTGACTTTCACTTCACATTAAAAGAATCAGGTGTCTTTGTGGCCTCAGTTGGAAATTTGGGAGACATCAGCAAGTCTGCAGAACTAGAAATGAGTCAGATCACAGCAGACGCTTTCCTACTCCTTTCAGCTGACACAGCACAGCTCCTAATAATGCTCTTTTCCTTAAACACTGAGAATAATGACATTAAGTCAAGGACATCTAGTTTTCAAATAAATACACGAGACTAAAAACACAAAGCCCCATTAGATGCAGCATTGAGCATTCAGTTGCAAGTGTATAACACAACATTGTTGATTCTTTTTAAGTCCTAATCACTGTTTGGTGAGCTGGCGTGGCGCTGACCCACAGAGCCTTCAGGACTCTGACCCCACACATCAGAGGCACGGGGGACCTTCCCCAGGTCGGCCCGGTGTGTGAGCTGTTTTAGGACTTCTCCAAACACCTGGCATGCTGGGAGGGGTCTCATCACAAAGAGTCCTCTGGAGTAGATGCTGAGGCCAGAAAATCCCATCCTCCACTCATCATCCGCCAGCGAGTGTGTTATCAAAATATGAGGCGGCCCCTTCAAATACACTCTAAACACTGTTAATGCATTTCCACATGTCACCGTCTGACAGCTCCACCGTCCTCAACTTTGCCACCAGGGAAATTTACATGCATTTGAATTCACTGGGCCAAGCACGCCTCCCTACCCTGACAGCCCATTTAGCACTGTGATAAGTTAATCTGTGTGGTGTTTGATAGATTTCTGTCTTCTACCCAAAACAGAGTTTGTGACGATGATTCAGGAACAAAATGTGCAAAACAGCGCTGTCCCAGCCTCAGTGACCGCAGAAGTTGGAACCCTTGGCAATGCCTGGCTCTGTTCCCCCAGCCAGGTCCCAGCAGTGGGTGACCTCCCTCTGCTTGTCCTGTTAGCTGGATTGCAGCCTTCTTCTCCTTTAAAATAAATAGTCTACATGTTTTTCATCTTTTACAGGTTATTTGTATGTGAACCATTTTTAAAGTCTTAAATTGGTTACAACATTGCTTCTGTTTTATGTTTTGGTTTTGGGGCCATGAGGCATGTGATCTTAGCTCCCCAACCAGGGATTGAACCCACACCCATTACATTAGAAGGCAAAATCTCACCACTGGACCACCAGGAAGACCCTATGTCTTCCCTCAATTAATCAACAGTACCGTTGGTCAACCAAAGTGTCCAAAGGCAATGAGGTTTTAAAGAGTTAAATTTTCTGCCTATTTATTTCATGCCAATCGATTCCATACCACCAAATCCTCTGATTTGGTGGTCATCACATCCGTTCCTAGGGCTGCAGTACCATCTTACCGTAACTTGCAAGTCTTGAAAAAAAGATACGTCCTCTCATGGCCTGGAGACCAGAAGTCCAAAAATCAAGGTGTCAGAAGCGCTCCTCCTAGAGCTCAGAAACCACCTCAAGCCTCTCTCCTGGCTTCTTGGGGTTGCGGGCATCCATCACGTTCCTGGGCATCATTCCGATCTCTGCTGGTCTTCACGTGCCTCTCCTTCTTTCATCAGTTTTCCAGTCTTTCTTTAATGCCGAATGAACTGACAATTCATGAGGCTGCTGGGGAATCTGAGGCCCCTGGAGACCTTCTGCCCGACTGTCCGCAGCCCACCCAGCCCTGAGCTCTGGACGGGCGTGCCCAGTGGTTTTAGCCCGGGCAGCTGGCTGGCTCAGGAGAAAAGAGCAGAAGGGAGCAGGATGCAGCCAGTGCAGAGCCCCCAGAAGACTTGAGGTGGGCTTGGCAACGGTGATGAGTTTGTGAGCAAGTCTTCTAACTTCTAGCAGGACCTTTGTTTCTTTTTTTTTTTTTAATATAAATTTATTTATTTTAATTGGAGGCTAATTACCTTACAATATTGTATTGGTTTTGCCATACATCAACATGAATCCGCCACAGGTGTACACAAAAGACAAACTGAAGGCGGGAAGAAAAGGGGGCCACCAGATGATATGGTTGGATGACATCACTGACTCAATGGACATGAGTTTGAGCAAACTCCAGGAGATAGTGAAGAACAGGAAAGCCTGGTGTGCTGCAGCTCATGGGGTTGCAAAGAGTCAGACACGACTTGGCAACTGAACAATCGTGATGGGTCTACAGAGATGCCTAGAAGCCTGCAGAGGACAGATTTGGCCAGCTTAGAACTGCTGTGGTTCTCTGTGGCACAAGAGATGCGTGTTGGATCCCTGGGTCAGGAAGATCCCCTAGAGAAGGAAATGCTAACCCAATCCAGCATTTTTTCCTGGGAAATCCCATGGACAGGGAAGTCTGGAGGGCTACAGTTCATGGGGTCACAAAGAATTGGACACGAGTGAAGCAACTAAGCACAGGGCTATAAAATAATAGTGGCATAAAATGACAGCCATTCTCACGCCCACGTGGCTTTGTGGGTGGGCATTTGGGCGGGGACTGGCTGTTGACTCTCCTGTTCTATAGTGCTGAATAGTGTTACCCAGTGGTATTGAGTTGGAAGGTCCAAGAAGGTCTCATGGGCAGGTCTGGCCTTTGGGCAGGGCTGGATGGAAGGCTGGGCTTGGTGGGGACCCTGACCGGCGCCTCCACGTGGCCCAGGCAAGTGGCCTCAAAGGAGCGGGCAGCAGCTGCGTGGCCATTTGTCAGCCAGCATCAGGACTCACGGAGCCTCACATTTTTCTTTCGCTACTTCGGTCAGTGTGGCCATAGTCACAATCTGCCGAGATTTAAAAGGGTAGCAGAGATCCCATACCCTAACAGCGTGTACATGTGCTCAGCTGCATCTGAATCTTTGCCATCCCGGGGACTGTGGCCCACCAGGCTCCTCTGTCCATGAGATTCTCCAGCCAAGAATACTGGAGTGGGTAGCCATTTCCTCCTCCAGGGGATCTTCCTGACCCAGGGATCAAACCCGCATCTCTTGTGTCTCCTGCATTGGCAGATGGATTCTTCACCACTGCACACCTGAGAAGCCCGCGCCCTGATGGTGGGAATGTCAAATCCTTAGTAAACAGATTTAACTCTGCCGCTTGGTTTCAGTCCCATCTCTGTCACTCGCTAGCAAATGATCTTAGGCAAATGTACCTCCTTCCTCATCAACAGAAAGAGATCACCAACTTCACAGGGGTGCTCTTAGGTTTAAATTATGCAATAAAGTGCTTGGGAGGGATAAATCAGGAGCTTGGGGTGAATATGCACACACTACTGTGTATAGGATAGATAACCAGTGGGAACCTACTGTATATCACTCAGTAATCTGTGATAAGAAATTAATACAACATAGTAAATCAACTATACTCCAATAAACACCAGTTAAAAATAGTCAGTGATAACCTATATGAGAAAATAATCTTTAAAACTGATATAATATGTAAATGCATGAATGAATCACTTTGTTGTACACCTGAAACTAATAGAACATTGTAAATTGGCTATATTCCAATAAAATTTAAAGTAACGTGCTTACGACCCTTAATAATTATTTGCTATTTATATGTGGACCCTCAAGCTTCTCATGTCCCTTGAGGACATTTCAGGCTCTGAAATTGTGAGTGGCATTCCTTCAGTCCTTCACCCCTCCATTCTCTCATTCGTTGTGCTCATCTCTTTATGAGTAGTGAGTAGTGAAGGTCTCTTCTGCAACAGGCCCCATGCCAGGCACTGGGCATATGACTGTGGGTGAAGACGCACATGGCCCCTGCCCCCAAGGTTTCTGGGGGTAGAGATGTATTGGTCAAAAATCACCCAAATATAAAACTTCCACAGCAAGTTCTGGACGTACGGAAGGAGCCTGCAGTGGGAGGGATTCGACTGTCCAGAGAGCCAGGAAGCGGGTTCTCCGGGGAAGTGACCCTTCCCCTGACATCTAAAGGTGATGGAGCCTCCCCTTAGCGAGAGTGTTTCCAGGCTGGAGACAGAGGGCTGGGGATAAAGGAGCGATTGTCACAGCGCACGGAGCCCGCGAGAGCTCGAGGTCGCCGCCCCACGCCAGGCCAACCTCCTGAGAAGCCTCTGGCCGCCAGAGGCCCGAGCTGTGATCACTCCCTCTTCCCGGCACACTTGTCCCCCGTCCTACGGCCTCAGTCCAGCACCCCTCATGTCCAGAGCCCTTGGTCCCCCTTCCAGCGCTGCCTGCTTTTCCCCAGTGAGACTGAAACACTCCAAGGCTGGAACCTATGCCTGATGAGTTCACTTCTGTTCTTCTCGGTCTAGCAGGGCTCCTGACACACAGTAGGTGTCCAATGAGTGAAAGCGTATTCTATCCTTCCTAGTATCTGATATACCCAGAACTGCATAAATATAATCTGATCAAGACAAGCTGACGCTGCTCTGGCTGCATCATACCTTCCAGAAGCCCTTTTTCTACCGAGTGGCTGAATCTAGACTTTTTCAGGGCAGAGTTCATTTATTCAGGAAGTCAAGGCCCCCACCCAGAGCAGCTGTGTGGGCCTCAGGGGCACCCAGAGAAAGCCCATTTAGGGGAGGGGATTCTAGCCCAGACCCCCAGGACAGCCCTTTCTGGATGCCCAGGTGCCTGCTTGAGGTATGCAAAGTTGAACTGCCGCCCAAGAAATCAGGATATGCAGAGACAGCTAGAGAGCCTGGGCGCAATCCTTAGAAATACACACGGATTGAACCACAACAAACACAGCAAGAATACAAGACATGGGTTCAGTGTGTGTGCCTGCGGAAAGAGCAGCGTGCTTGGCTGTCTGCCACCGACTCGATCGCCTCCAGGGGCCCACGAGGGACAGAGGAGGTGAGATGGCCGAGTGGGTGTGCACCTTCCCAGGGCAGCCGACACCTGTGCTCTAACCCGGGAATTCAGACCCCGTGGAGCAAACTGTCACCTGTTCAAAAGAAGCCAGAAGTCTAGATCCAGTGCGTCAACATTCTGAACATCTAGCGTTACTAACCATCACAAAAGTTTTTCAAAATAGCACGCATTATGTGCACGGGCCAGAGGCAGCCACAGCCGGCTTCTCCTTGACCGTCTCTTCTCTTGACCACACGCAGCATGTGGAGCAGTCCTGGCTCCCATCTTCCACCAGAGAAGGCTCCCGACACCACCCAGCCCTGCCGAGCACCCCCGAGCTCCATCTTCTCAACACCACCGCCTTCCACCCGCTTCTCCCCTCCCGGGATGCCAAGAGCCAAGAGACAAGACAGATCTCCTCTGAGCCCTTGGTAAGCACAGGCGTGTGTAAGGGGGGAGGACTGGCAAGAACAAATGCAACCTGGATACAGATCTTTCAGCAGACGCCCGAACCCCAGCCCCCCTACCCCCACGCTGTGCACACCAGTGGCTTGTTGACGGTGTAGAGATGAGAAATTCAATTCGGAGTCGGCAGAACATCCCGCGGATGCACACGCGCGACCCACGCAAAGGTGTTTAGCACAGGTGTTTCTGTAACTGTGATGCATTAGGAGGCGTCCCAGCGTGTGGTGGCCCTCGACACTCACACCTCCACCGGCAGCGGGAGGCTGGCGGGCAGGTTTGGGTCCACGTGCGGGATGAGACAGGAAGCCAGACGCCCCGGTGCGCTCTCTCGAATGTCACCTTTGGGGACTCTTGTGGCCCAAACAGCACTTACACGTGACTCAGCCTGCAGCCGGCTGTGCTCCCCCTCATATTCCACTGGCTTACTCCAGAAGCAGGCCAGCCTCCCACCCTGCGAGCGCGCAGAGCAGGTGAATTGGGTGCAGAACGCAGAGCACCGGGCAGGCGCCGTGCAAGCACCGGATTCCCCAGATACTTAGAGGCAGCTTCTGAGTGCGTGCTCACTCGCTCAGTTGTATCCGATTCTTTGCGGCCCCATGGACTGTAGCCCACAGGCTCCTCTGTCCACGGGATTCTCCAGGCAAGAGCCCTGGAGTGCTACGTCCCCCATGCCCAGTGCCTTTGCACGTGGTGACGCTGGCAGCTAGGGGGACACCTGCCATCCAGAATGCCATGTGGCACCTCTTCCATTTTTCAGGGGTTTTCAATGTTGTTTCTCCTTCACCTCATGGTGGATCTTGTTCTTCTGAGAGCCCAAGGCAAAGAGCCCGTACTCCACATACAGGATCAAAGCGAGTGTTTTCCTGGCAACACCAGCCTAGGGGCCAAGAGCCACCTTCCCTGCAGGGATGGGAGTCTGGTCTGGGGCTCCACGGGGGCATGGAGGGCACACGCCTCCTGAGAAGCAATCTGGGATCCCCCAGGCCTCTGGGTGCCAGTGGTCCCTGCGGCTGGCAGTGGTGAAGACACTCTTGCACACACAGGTGTACACAGTTGTGTGCACACATTCATGTACACGCTCACTCACACACACGTGCCCCATCACATCCCTCAGTCTGCACAGGCCATGCGAGGCTGCCCAAGCCCCTCTCTGCATGAGAGGAATGAGCGTCCTGGATTCTCTCAGGCCTGCTCTTCGGCATCTGAACATCAGGGATGAGCCCATCTCATGCCTTTAACCCCATCTCAAGTCTAGACCCCAAGAACACCGGGTAGGGTCTCACTGTATGCTTCCAATATTCTTCCCACTGCTTTGAGGGGCGGCTTTCGGGGAAGGGGATCCATTTAGTTGCTGCAGCAGGAAAGGAATTCATTCGACTTTTTTGGTGGTTGTCCTTAAGCACTGATGCTTTCTTGAGAGTCTCTTGGACTGCAAGAAGAACCCACCAGTCCATCCTAAAGGAAATCAGTCCTGAATATTCATTGGAAGGACTGATGTGACACTGAAACTCCAATACGTTTGCCACCTGACACGAAGAACTGACTCACTGGAAAAGACCCTGATGCTGGGAAAGATCGAAGACAGGAGGAGAGGGGATGACAGAGGATGAGATGGTTGGATGGCATCACTGACTCACTGGACATGAGTTTGAGAAAACTCCAAGAGTTGGTGATGGACAAGGAAGCCTGACATGCTGCAGTCCATGGGATTTCAAAGAGTCTGACATGACTGAGTAACTGAACTGAACTGAACTTAAACATTCACTAATTTTATCAACTTAAAATACTGTTACTCTGGAAAAGATTTTCCAGTTAAATACTTTGGTCATCTACAAATAGTGCCTTTTATTTCTTTTTTTTTTTTTTTCCATTTTCACTATTTCTTACTTCTTATGTCTTATAAAGATAGGTTGAATTGTCATAACCATATGAAAAACCATAGAATATAGGATGTGTGTGGAAGCCAAAGCAGCGGAACATACCTGCCATCTACCAAACCCTGCCCCTTCCACAAAGTTAAACACTGACCTGCTAACTCCAAATGTGCCGTTACTTGGAGGTGGGGCTTTGGGGAAGTAACTGGATTTAGATGAGGTCATGAAGGTGGGGTCCTCCTGATGAGATTAGTGTCCTTACAAGGAGAGGTACCTTTCAGTCAGTGAAAAGGTGGTGCTCTGTGGGCAGAGAGTTCCCAGCAGAACCAACAATGCCAGCACTTCGATCTCACACTTTCAGCCTCCAAAACCACGACAAAGAAATGCCTGTCATTTAAGCTGCCCAGACAGGGATATTTTCCATGGCAGCCCACGCAAATACTACACCCTCACAGATGAAAACCAGTGGCCCTTTGTAAAATTTAAACAAAGGTTACAGGCAGATGTTAGGAGGGTTACCTTCCACTCCAGGACGGAAGATGAGAGACACATTCTTAATGACATCAAATATTCCCTCCTCTCCACTCAGCAATCTGAACACACCCCACATACTTGTTCAGACACACACCTTCTCATCATGTAATGAGGGATGATGCAGGTCCCCAAAAGACCCTGTACACGAACACCAGGGCCCACAGCCAGCCCACATCCAACCTCCAAAACCAAACCCAGCAAAGGCTAGTGCTCACCCCAGCTACATCCGCACAGGCACCTCACTCCCCACAATCAAGGACCAACCAGCCCAAGTCTCAGAAGAGACAGCAGAGCTGAGAAGCCGCCAAACAAATCACTTAATATTATTTGTTCCCTTTTCATTTCTAATTTGGTGTATGTTTACTTTCCTTTTCTCACTTTAGTTGTATTTGCCAGCGATGTGTCAATGTTATTGTTTTTGCTCTTACTTTCAAGGAACTAGCTCTTGGAAGTATTCCTCATTCCTATAATTTCTGACTTTTTATTTCCCTCTGTCTGCTAAAGAATAAAGGCTCTGAAAGCTTCTGTTCTTTGAAGTTCATTTAAATTTTCTTCGGGGCTTTGTTGAGTGTCCATTTGCTTTTGTATTTGGATGAAAGGGTAATCTCTTAATTGGATGATTATACCATTTTTATTTATAGACTCCCATGTTACAGAAATTTTTTTTTTAGAAATGAGCCATCCCTGCCTTGGCGAAAGAGTCCTGTGTATGTCTGTTTGCTCTTATTATTTATAGTAACAACTTTGCCTCTGCCCTCATTTTATTTGTGTTTCCTACTAATAGTGAATTACTGTCTCTCCCTGTAATTGTGGGGGTTTTTTATTACCCAATCACCTCTGCTGCTAGTTTCTAATAGATTTTATTTCAAATACCCTAATGTTTCTACATTAACTGACCCTATTCAAGAAGTTTAATTAATGCCATGTGTTTATTTTTAATACTTTTATCAAAATAAGTTTATCTTAAATCTTTTTTTATTTTGGGTGGTTCAGTTTATTTTTTCAGGCTATTTAGGTATAATTATCATACAATATTCTATTAGTTTTAGATATATTACATAATGATTTGGTATATATATAAAATGAAATGATTACAATAAGTTAATATCCATCAGCTCATGTAGTCACAATTTTTTTTTATTTTAAATTTATTTATTTTTTAATTGAAGGATAATTTCTTTACAGAATTGTGTTGGTTTCTGCCATATCAACATAAATCTGTCATAGGCATACAAATCTCCCTGTAATTGTGGGGGTTTTTTATTACCCAATCACCTCTGCTGCTAGTTTCTAATAGATTTTATTTCAAATACCCTAATGTTTCTACATTAACTGACCCTATTCAAGAAGTTTAATTAATGCCATGTGTTTATTTTTAATACTTTTATCAAAATAAGTTTATCTTAAATCTTTTTTTATTTTGGGTGGTTCAGTTTATTTTTTCAGGCTATTTAGGTATAATTATCATACAATATTCTATTAGTTTTAGATATATTACATAATGATTTGGTATATATATAAAATGAAATGATTACAATAAGTTAATATCCAGCAGCTCATGTAGTCACAATTTTTTTTTATTTTAAATTTATTTATTTTTTAATTGAAGGATAATTTCTTTACAGAATTGTGTTGGTTTCTGCCATATCAACATAAATCTGTCATAGGCATACAAATACTACACCCTCACGGATGAAAACCAGTGGCCCTCTGTAAAATTTAAACAAAGGTTACAGGCAGATGTTAGGAGGGTTACCTTCCACTCCAGGACGGAAGATGAGAGACACATCCTTAATGACATCAAATATTCCCTCCTCTCCACTCAGCAATCTGAACACACCCCACATACTTGTCCAGACACACACCTGGACAAGTGTGACATCGAAGTGCTGGCATCGTTGGTTCTGCTGGGAACTCTCTGCCCACAGAGCACCACCTTTTCACTGACTGAAAGGTACCTCTCCTTGTAAGGGCATTAATCTCATCAGGAGGACCCCACCTTCATGTAAAGTAAAGTAAAGTAAATGTCGCTCAGTCGTGTCCGACTCTTTGCGACCCCATGGACTGTAGCCTTCCTCCATCCGTGGGATTCTCCAGGCAACAACACCGGAGTGGGTTGCCATTTCCTTCTCCATCTAAATCCAATTACTTCCCCAAAGCCCCACCTCCAAGTAACAGCACATTTGGAGTGCCCCTCCCTCTTGAACCTCTCTCCTATCTCCCTCCCCATCTCTCCCCTCTAGGTTTTTACAGAGCTCTGATTTGAGTTTTAAATTAAGTGTGCTTAATCTGTTTTCCTGGAGAAGGAAATGGCGACCCACTCCAGTGTTCTTGCCTGGAGAATCCCAGGGATGGCAGAGCCCAATGGGCTGCCATCTGTGGGGTCGCACAGAGTCGGACACGACTGAAGCGACTTAGCAGCAGTAGCAGTAGCAATCTGTTTTCCTACTATATTTTTAAATTTTTCTCTTATTGTACAAGGTTGTCTAATAAACAATGTCTTGTTAGAGTCTGGTTTACAATCCAGCAGGGACTTGACTTTGATGAGTGAATTTAAACCATTGTGGTTATTGATATGGCAATGATATCACATTGATTATTGATATCACAGCTCCATCACATATTGGTTTGGATGCATTAACCATAGTCTACCTGGATCTGATGTCTCAAATTACTTGGAAGGTGAACATTCCATTCTCATCACTGCTGTGATCTTAGGACTACCTACACACACTTTCGGGCGTCCCTGGTAGCTCAGCTGGTCATGAATCCACCCGCAATGCAGGAGAGCCCGGTTCAGTTTCCGAGACAGGATAGACTACCCACTCGAGTATTCATGGGCTTCCCTGGTGTCTCAGATGGTAGAGAATCTGCCTGCAATGCAGAAGGCCTGGGTTCAATCCCTGGGTTGGAAAGATCCCCTGGAGGAGAGCATGGCAACCCACTCCAGTATTCTTGCCTGGAGAATCTCCATGGACAGAGGAGCCTGGGGGTCTACAGTCCAGGTGGTTGCAAAGAGCTGGACTCGACTGAGCGATTAAGCACAAGCACACGCACACACACTTTCAGGCAGCGAATGTCTACAACAGTTACTAGCATCCCAGGAAGGTTATCCTTTGACACCTTCATGGAAGACAAGGGCGGTGCTCTCTTCCAGATGCCCTTCTTTTCCACGACTGCAGTCTCAGACGATGGGATTTCTTTTTCAGTGGGTGGTTTTTTGCTTCTTGACTTTGTTCGTTCATGGGGTAAGTATGCATGCAGCGTACACTCAGTGGCCAACCCGGCTCTTAGAACAGTGCACACAGCCCAGGGCAGAAAGCCGAGAGCCTCTGGCCAGAGCCCGAGTGCCCCCGCAGGGAATATGGGCACCAAAGGAGTATGAGAGGTGGTGATGAGCGTGGCGCGGAGGAGCAGAGGGCGCAGCACCAGGGAGGAGCAGAGGGCGCGACATGCCAGCAGAGAGCTGTTTCCTGTGGCGGTCAAGGAAGTCAACGAATTAAGCTGGCATTTGAAGCAAAACCTGAATGAAGACAGGAAATAAGTGCCACGAAGAGCTGGCAGGGAGAGTCAGGCAGAGCCGACAGTCAGCACAAAGGCCCTGAAGCAGGCGAGGTCCATCAGGCTCACCATGAGTAGGGCTGGAGAAAGGGGCAGGGGTTGTGGACCAGCAATGCTGGGCAGTAGGGGTGGGGGAGAAGGGATGGAAACAGTAAGGAAGCCTTAAGAAGTTTTGAGAAAGTTTTGAGCAGAAAATGAAAGTGAGAGTCACTCAGTCGTGTCCGACTCTTGGCGACCCCACTGACTATATAGCCCTTGGAATTCTCCAGGCCAGAATACTGGAGTGGGTAGCTTTTCCCTTCTCCAGGGGATCTTCCCAACCCAGGGATTGAACCCAGGTCTCCTGCATTGCAGGCAGATTCTTTTCCAGCTGAGACACAATGGAAGCCCAAGGATACTGGAGTGGATAGCCTATCCCTTCTCCAGAGGATCTTCTCGATCCAGGAATTGAGCCGGGGTCTCCTGCATTCCAGGCGGATTCTTTACCCACTGAGTCTCGAGGGAAGCCCCATTTTGAGCAGAGACTTGATTTAAACTTTAAGTGCTATGGTGAAATTTTAAAGGATCCCTCCTCTGTCCAGGCACTGTGGTCACGATGAGGCATTGGCGGGGCCTGGAGGTGTTCCGTGGCCACGCTAACAGCGTGCTGATGCGTCTCCTGTGAGGCGAGACAGAGGGAAGCTTAGGGACATGGGTCTTCAGTCTTTGCAGAGATGAGCAGCAGGTTAGATGAGACCAGTAACCCAACCGTCCCCTTGAGTGTTGTGTTTATGTTTGCTCTATCAGTGTCCATCAGTGTCCACTTCCCTGGTGGCCCGATGATTCAGAATCCCCAGTGCAGGGCTCAACCCCTGGTCCAGGAGGATTCCACACTCTGTGGGACGAATAAGCCTGTGTGACCCCACTCCTGGAGCCCGCACGCCCCGGAGCCTGTGCTCTGCATCAGGAGGGTTGTCCTCGCCCACCACAACTGGAGAAAGCCCAAGCAGAGCAACGAGGGCCCAGCTCAGACAAGAATAAATAGTAATTTTTTTTTAAGTAACACAAAATAAACTTTAGAAAAACAACTGTCCGTCACCCCATTCACAGGTATTACTTTTCTCTTAAATTGGTAGTTTCACAGGTCAGCAAAAGTTGACCCATTATTGAGTATTTATTCAAGAATTCTTCATTTCAGGCATGCCCAAGCCTTTCTGCTATCTCAGAAGAAAGGGAACGCTGCAGGGAAGTTCTGGGAAGAGCCAGCCCCACAGGGTCTTTGTCACCCCCCTGTGAGAATGATGGTGTGCTTTATGTTATGGGCTGAATCTCTGTCCATGCCCCCCCTCCAAACTCATATATTGAAGCCCTAACTCCCAGCATGTCAAAATGTGACTGTATTTGGGGATAAAGCCCTTAAAGAGATGACTAAGTTAAAATGAAGCTGCTAGGGTAGACCTCAACCCAACATGACTGGTGTCCCTGTAAGAAGGGGAAGTCTAAACATAGAGGCAGCAGGGAGGAGAGGCCACGTGAGGACCCAGGAGAGGACAGCCATCAGCAGGCTGAGGGGAGAGGCCTCAGCAGAAACCAGCCTGTGACAGCTGGATGCGGACTCTCAGCCTCCAGATCAGTTCAGCTCAGCCGCTCAGTTGTGTCTGACTCTTTGCAACCCCATGAACCACAGCACGGCAGGCCTCCCTGTCCATCACCTACTCCTGGAGTTCACCCAACCCATGTCCATCGAGTCGGTGATTCCATCCAGCCATCTCATCCTCTGTCGTCCCCTTCTCCTCCTGCCCTCGATCCCTCCCAGCATCAGGGTCTTTTCCAATGAGTCAGCTCTTTGCATCAGGTGGCCAAAGTATTGGAGTTTCAGCCTCAACATCAGTCCTTCCAATGAACACCCAGGACTGATCTCCTTTAAGATGGACTGGTGGGATCTCCTTGCAGTCCAAGGGGCTCTCAAGAGGCCAGAGCCACCCCTGAATCGGTATCTGGTCTCCCGCCACCCAGCTGTGTTATTTTGCGATGGCGGCCTTCGCAAACCACCAGAGCCTGCAGCCATCTCCTTTAGGAATTATGAAGCCATGATTCCACACTCTTCCTACTTGGTTACAGTGGAGAAGTTTGAAGCTATCTTGATTTTATTTAATAGTTCTGCTGAATGTGTTCCATTTTCTTGTTGAGGACTCAGAATTTCTTTTTTCCTGGCAATTGAAGGATGTTGCCATAATTCAGGATCATCCAGCCTAAGGCTGCTGTGGTTTAGTCATTAGTCATTCATGTCCAGTTCTTTTGCATCTCCATGGACTGACTGTAGCCCACCAGGCTCCCGTGTCCACGGGATTTCCCAGGTAAGAATGCTGGAGTGGGTTGCCATTTCCTTCTCCAGGGGATCTTTCCAATCCAGGGGTCATAGAGGAGTGTCCAAGTCTCCTGCTTGGTTGGTGGATTCTTTACCACTGCGCCACCTGGGAAGTCCCCACCACATGGCTCGCGAGCCCTTCCTCCCTGTCCTGGGTTTTCTGGAAAGTGTTGCTCTTGTAAAGGGAAGTGCACTGCCCTGTTGTGAGAGGATCCTGGTCTGGCAGGACTCAGATGTGGACACAGAGTGGAGCAAGATGACTACAGAGCAGTAAGGGAAGGTCCCTCCAGAGGGGAAGGTGGTGCAGAGAAGGGGCTGGGCATCCTGCTTAGGGGAGCGAGACCCCAGCAAGAGCTCTTCATCTTTGTCTGGGTGTAAAAGAAGGGATGACCTCGTCCATCCAAGAGTGTGGGGTGAGGACACAGAGGATGCCTAGGAACAGGGAACTTTAGCAAGAGCCCAAGGTGTGAAACACAACGAGACGCAGCGAGGCTTGGTGTAGCCGGGATCAAGGAACATGGTGGCCGAGAGACTGGCCCACGCTGGAAGCCGGGGCTGACAGCAATCAAATCTGCACCCAGAAGCACTCTGCACTGCCAAGCAGTGGATGCCGACAGGAGCAGTGGGCCAGGGAGGCTGCTCTCCCCTCTGCAGATCTGCAGCAGAACACCTGGCTGCACGCACCCAGAGAGAGAGGTGCTGGACCTGGTAAGGTCAGGAGCCCAGTCGCTTCTCCCAACCTACCTCCTCCGCCTTTGACCCCTGACCCACGTTTGACCCCTGGCTGTCTTTGCCCCACCCTCCTCTGAGAGGAGCTTCATGGTTAGGGGAGGAGCTCTGAGCCTGAGGCCTTGGCCCCGGGGCTCCTTGGCCCCATGCCCACTCCTGACCTTGACCATGACCGTGGCCAGTGGGGGAGTGTACCTTCTGCCTGTGGTTTTACAGGTGGCCCTGGGGGCTGGGCCGAGAAGCTTTAGCCAGAGTCCAGGACCTTGGGAGCAAGCAGACACCAACCTGTACAAAAAGAGGGTCCCTTCGGGAAGGAGGGAGGGCAGGGAGGTCTAAGGGCAGGCAAAGCATTGGGAGCCTTTGAAGAAGGACCGACCACCAGACTCGAGGATGTAGAAGACCCTGGATCAGCAGGATTGCAGGTCGCAGGGCCTTGGTGGTGTTTCCTGTTCAATCTACCTGGAGCATCACTCTTCATTTTCAAATTTTTCTTTTCTTTTATTAATAGTTACCCAGCATTTATCTTATTTCATTAAGTTGTAGAACTTAACAAGTTCCCCTGGTGGTAGACGATTTTCTTTCTGCTCTCCAGGGCCTCAGAGATCTCTTCCCCAGGTCCCTCTTTTCTCACATTTTTGTCTCTTTGTTCATTTCCTCTACATTCTGGAGGCTGTGTCTCCAGCCTTAAATTTCAGCTTTAAATCCCAGCCCCACCCCTAGCCAGACTTGGGATGCTGGCAATTTATCTAATCTCTCTCAATCTCAGTTTTCTCATTGATAAAATTGGGATAATCGTGGCATTTACCTCGTAGGGTTGCCCTGAAAATGGCTTGCAGTAATGTATATGAAATGCCTGGCAAACAGGAACTGCTTCAGTGAACCTAGCCATCCTCACGTTCTGTTTTATTTGGGTTATACACTCATGATGTCTGGATTAGGAGAATATTCTTGGAATGTCTGCTATTTGATGACATCCGCACCAACTTCCGTGTTCGAGAACAGGTGGACGGCTCCGGCCCGATGCTGCGGATCCCGTGTGCATCTCAGTGCTGCCGCCTCATCCTCCTCCATCCCCTTGAGAACGGGGCAGAGGCCTTGGCCAGAATCTCAGGCTTCTGAAGGGAGATCCGTTCCAGCGTGAGACCAGCCTCTGAGCTTTTGCTTTTTCTTTGAAACAAGGAATGTCTGCCAGGGATCAGCGGTTCTTCCCAGCTCATCAGGGAGCAGGGTGTCTGGGAGGTGGCTGTGATGTCATGAATACCAGGTCAACCTGGAGAACTCTAAGGAGGGCCCCATGGTGCAATAAGGCAGTGATGCTGTTGAAGGAACAGTTGCAGGGAGATCCACGGCCCAAGGAAGGGGCCGCACATGATGTCCACGTCTCCTGGGGGCAGTGCTCCCTTTCCTCCATGCCGCTGCACCCACTGCCCAGTGCCTAACCCAGCGGCCCCCAGAGCGGGGCTGGACCCCAAGGTCAGGTACGCATGTGCTTTCAGGCACCACACCAGCTTCCTCTTGGAGTAATTCATTTGGTTAATTTTACTGAGCTCCTACTATTGCATGCCCATTCTAGAAGCTGTCCTCAGTAAACAACACCCACGAAACCCCTCCGCTGCACGTCTGCGTCTAAAGGGCTGATGCCCCTGGTTAAAGCCACAGTATGATCCGGTGGTTTGGGCTCTGCCGCTGGCCCAAAGCCCACAGCCAGCTGGAGCCTGGCCACTCGCCCCCACCCAGAGCACCCCTCCCATGGCCCCTGTTCCATCAGACTGATCCCAAGCCACAGCCTGGACGGCTGGTCTGCTGGTCTGCCAGTTCTTCTGCCCAGTCGCTGGTGTAAAATATCGTAAAGACTTTCAGGAGTTTTTTGGAATCCTAGCTTCTGTAGGAGGTGGATCTTACTGAGAATTTCTTTCCTTTTTCCTTCCAGCCCGACATGATTTCATCAGCATTTTAATGAGTAACAGAAAGCGGGTCCGGTGGGGGGAATATCACTCATAGCTTACCCCCTCCTTTCTCACCTACTGGGATGCCACTCTCCCGTGTCCTTTTAAGCTCTCAGTTTTCAGTACATTTACGGTTGCCCTGCTCAGCACCATGTGTCCTTTTAATGACATTTCTTGCTGGATTGTGTAGGCAACCTTTTTTATATAGGAGGTGTTCCTTTGAGGTGCTGCCAACCTGATCTCATCGGAAGTTTATGAGAAAACCCAATATGCTCCAGTCCCACTGCTGTGGGGGTGCGAGCCAGCCAGCCAGATTTACCCGCGGCTCCAGCGCAAACACGGCTGAGCGTCTCCCGCTCCGTCCCGCGCCGACTGGCTCCAGAGTGGTCTCTGGGGCTCCTCACTCGTGCCAGAATGCTCATGACATCACTCATATTATTAATAATTACAGGTTATCCACAGATGGACGGGCAGATGGACACACGGTGACAGACATTTGTTTAATCTCAGCAAGGCCATTTCCCGACATCTTTCCCCATGCCCACTCTTGCTGCCTCCCTAGAGGAAAAATTTTAGTGAAAAAAACAAAATGTCTATGAAAGAAAAATGAAAATCCTATTGGAGGTTTTGTCGCATCCCCCCCCCCAACTTCAGAAGGGAAAAAAAATGACCCATCCCCCTTCCCTTCCTCAGTATCATCTGTGCAACATGTTTCTTTGTGAGTCTTTGAACAGTAACCATCTCAGAAGAAAGGCACCTTGCTGTTCCTCAGTGGAGGCTCGGTTTGTTCAAGCTTGACCTCCAATCCCAAATCCAGAGCGGGCGGAGGAGTAAGAGTCTGACCTTACACGTCTCACCGCCTGGTCCCCGGTTACCTCCGGGTCTTCCGGAAGAGAAACGGAGCTTCCTTCTGCAGCTGGAGCTGGAACACTGGGCTCCTGTCCTTGGTCAGCTTTAGAGTGACCATCCCACATGCTTGAGCTCTGAGGTCGTTTGGCTAGACCAGTGCTGCCCTTGGCACAGACCCAGAGGAGACTTGGGCATGGCAAGCTGCCAGCCAGCCGACACCAAGAGCTCTGAAGGGAAGGTGCTCCTGGACCTCGCGGGAGGGTGGCCCAAATGCTCCTGTCTCACATCACTGGCTGTGCTTATGGCCCACACTCCACACTTGTTCAGAGTTCATCTGAAGCATCATTGGCCTTTATCCTTCCGTCCCCTCACTCTTTCCTGCTGCTCCGTCTCATCCCCACCTCCAAACAAGGGGTGCAGGCATGTGTGCTAAGTTGCTTCAGGGTCGTGTCCGACTCTGAAACCTCATGGACTGTAGCCTGCCAGGCTCCTGTGTCCGTGGGATTCTCCAGGCATGAATACTGGAGTGGGTTGCCATTTCCTCCTCCAGAGGATCTTCCCGACCCAGGGATCGAACCCGCATCTCTTACGTCTCCTGTATTGGCAGGTGGGTTCTTTACCCCTAGTGCCACCTGGAAAGTCTCATCCCCCCAAACACTGTCCAACAGTGAACCCAGATGTAATAAAAATGTGACAATCTCCTCTCCCTGTTCCAGAGAGCATGATGTCTCTCCTGCTCAGTTCTGGTTAATCTCTTGATCTGAGTACAAAACATTTACATCGTGTGTTCTAGGATCTTAAAGGACAGAATCTTAAGAACTTTGCACATCATTGAGCTGGGCCTATCCGATCCTTAGATGCCCTGTTAGCACCTCTTAGCCCTATGGACTCTGGACTCCTCATATATGTGGCTGTGGGTTAAGAAATGCATCTGGTATATTTGCAGCTGGAGTAAGAAAGACTGAATCACAGCATCTTCCAATTGGAAAACAATTTTCAGAAAACAGCTCACCTTCTAAGTATCTCTACACAAAACGCGTTGGAACAAAAGAGTTGCTGATCATTTTTTAAACACTCAGGTATTTGACTGCGTCACCCACCTCATGCTGTGTTCCTGCCAAGGCTCTCCATGTGTGAAAACACCACCTGGCCATCAGAGATTTGGCCACTGGGCTTGGATACAACTCGTGCAAACCTGGACTAAAACTGCCAAACAGTTCCTTATTGCCCAGACTCAGAAATACTGTGTCTTCCATGGGTTCATCACAATCCCGTGATTATCAACTGAACCTGTATTTTTTCTCTGATAAAACCCAACCCATACAAAATGCTTGAAAGGTTGCCAAAACAGCCATATTTTAGAATGTGCCAGTTCTCAACAGCGTGGTCTTCATTTACATAGAATGCCTGCTGCACAGTCACTGCTTAAGAAATGCATTTGTCTTCAATAAAAAAGCTGCATAAATATATAAAAGTGTGGATTCCATCCTCCAAGTGAAATATCCCTCATCCCAGTGCAAAGGGCAGGGTCATGTTGAAATGAGTTAATGGCGGAGAGAGAAAGCCACCTGGCTGTCCTGTTGAGGCACACAGCTTATTAAATATTGAAACTCTTTAGAAAGATCTGCTGACCGCAGAGTCCAAATCATCTGTGGTGACTGAAAATAGGTGATTTTTGCAAATCGCACCCAGCCATACCTGCCTGCTCAACTGAGGCACCAGCCGCCAGCATCGGGCCATTTTTCCGATGGCACACACAGGTTTATGCCGCTTCCTCCCCAGTGTTATCAACCAGCAGAAACGCGTGTGCAGACCAGTCGGCCAGGCTGAGGCTCTGGTCTGAGGCCAGCCATTGCCGCCCAGCTAACTGGCCCACCTGGGGCTCCCACCTTTGACCTGGGCCTCATTAGCACTGCACTTTTGCCCCTGAGCCAACGAGGCTGCTGAAATATGAATCAGCTGTCTTCCCCCAATTCCCCATTCCACTAGCAGAGGAGCTAATGAACAGGCAGTGGCCAAAGCGCGCAGTGGGAGAAGAAACAGATTTGGGGAAGCCACAGACCGGATGGTCTGCCTCTGGCCAACAGCGATGCGGACTGTGATGCTGTCTGTGCAAAACCCACCCACCCGGCAGGCTCCTCTGACCCCTTCCGCCAGGGTGTCCAGGCCTCCCCACCCCCTACCCCTCTGTGTTCATCCCGCGTGCACCCCTCAGATGTTACCCTCGTGGACTTGAAACCAAGAACGTTCCACCAGTTGCAGATACCATTTATGTCTGAAAGGGAAAAAGTAAAACTGAAAAGTGTGCTGAAATGAAAATGCTTCACTTCCTAACTCTAAAATCATGCATGAGCTCATCAGAGCTAGAATTTGTTTGCCGCCAGGCCCCAGTTCTGCAGATACCCAGCGCCTGGGCGGGTCCGCCAGGGAGTCCCTGCACCCTACCCCAGCCCCTGCTCCGCTGGAGAGCTTGTAGGGCGCATTCCACCCACCTGCACCCCTCCCCTCGGGTCACACCATCCCCGTGGTCTGGTCTCTTCCGACCCCAGAGGACTGATTGCTCTTCATAAGCCAAACATTCCACTCCCTCCTGAAACCCGCCCGCATTTTGGACTGTGACCTTGCTCGCCCTTCTTGAAGTGGATGTTTTCCACATCATCACGCTCCAACTCCACGAGCCTCATCTACGTAGCAGTGCTGAGGCTGGCGTGGCAATTCCATTTTTCTTAGCAGCACTCAGACATCATCATTTATCTTAAAAATTGGCACATTCCTCCAAATACATTCATGAGAAGGTTGGGTGTCTACTCCAATGAGAGTCAGAATCTTAAAGAAAGCATCTCCACCTCCTTTTCCACATCCTAAAGCTACTATGAAAAAAAAAAAAAAAAAAGATAAGATGATGTGTTCTATGGAGGCAGAGATTTGGGTGAAATAGACATTGAAATGCATAAGGTGAAATATATCCGAAAATATAAGCTCAAAATTTCATTCCGTAATGAAACAAATACTGAGCAGAGGGAAAAATTCTAATCACATACATAGAGATCAAGAACATATTACATTTCTATGTAAAACAAACTGATTTCTGACAACTCAGAAAGAAATTAGAATTATTCATTCATAACTTCATAGATGAGGTTTTGCCTCTAACATTCCACTAATCCCTGTTTTCATCACAACTGGGAAAGAAACAGCAGAGCTTTTTACTTTGGGGACATCTGAGCTCCTCAGGGGGAGAAAGAGATGGATTCGGCCTATTTTGTTAAGTGTATCATCAATAATTCTGGGCTAAGGCCATATGCCCCAGTTCCCCTCAAGAAGTAGTGGAATAGAGTCCCCCACATGGCCTACGGCATTGGGCACACCAGACTCTGCTCCAGAGGGGTGAGGCCTGCATGAGCCCATTGCCAAGGACAAGAGCATCCAGACATCAGAGGTTGATGTCTTGGCTTCAACCAGGTGAGTGGAATCGAACTACAGTAGATGAAGGCTCCTGACTTAAAGGAAAGCAGCCTCTTCAAGTGGCAAAAGTCTGTTTACCATCCCCTCCAGAATAAACCCCACCATCTGCAGAGAACACTGGCTCTGAAGAGTCACTGCCCATTTGTGAGGTCTCTATGTCCAGTAAAAGTATCAGGGACCCCCTGCCTCGAACAACCAGTACCCCAAAGTGAGACAAGGAAATATCACTCTACCATGCTGAGAAAACACTGCCGGCAGAGGCCAGGGACGCTTGCACATGGGAGATGTGGCCTGCCAAGACCTTCTTATTGCTTCACTTGGGTTGCTGATTCAAGTTTAAATCAACAAAGACATTGTGTGTGTGTGTGTGTGTGTATCCATGTGCCATATTCCAACAAGGAGGAGGTGGTTGAAGACAGTTCTAACTGGCCTGAGATCTCTGCCTGGACTCCTACAGCCTGGAGGCATCCATGCCTTCCTTTCTGGGGTGGAGGAGGGGGAGATGGGGAGACAAGTCTCTGCCTCTTTTTCAAATCTCTTCTAAAATCAACTGGCAAGGCAGGTTTCCACCATTCCTTGGATGAAATTCACAGCAGCAGTAAAGTTGTTCAGTTGTGTCTGACTCCTTGCGACCCATGGACTGTAGACTGCCAGGCTCCTCCATGCATGGGATTTTCCAGCAAAAATACAGGAGTGGGTTGCCATTTCCTTCTCCAGGGGATCTTCCCAACCCAGGGATCTCCCACATTGCAGGCAGACTCTACTATCTAAGCCACCAGGGAATCCCGTAAAATTCATAGATGGCTTTAAATCCAGGGCTGCATGTTATAGAAGTCAGTTTCCTGGAACCAGTGGCCACATGAAAGCAATCACCTTGTGCTTGCTGCTCTTTGTAAAGACCCTGAAAACCCAATAGGTCCCCCAGGTCAGCCATCCTCAACGATTCATAACTGTGACTGGTTCTATAGTCATTCACAAATCGCTCCAAACAGGGGGAGGGATGACCACCCCCTTCTCCGGCAACACACATCTAGTTCTTATTGGTGAAAAGTTTCAGATCATTTCAATGAAGTATACTGGCTTAATGGAGAAGGAAATGGCAACCCACTCCAGTATTCTTGCCCAGAGAATCCCATGGATGGAGGAGTCTGGGCTACAGTCCACGGGGTCGCAAAGAGTTGGACAGGATTGAGCGACTTCACTTTCACTTTCACTTTCATACTGGCTTAAAATTAAAGATCATTTGTAAACATAAAATTTATTTTATAATACTAAGGACAAGAGCTGACTTTTCAAAAACCATGCCAGAGGAGTCCAACTAGACAGAATGTTCTTCAGATATGTTATGGGTGAGTGTGTCTTTTCAAAGATGCTAAAGTCCTAACCCCCAGTTCCTGTGACCTTATTTAGGAACAGGGCCTTAACAGATGATCAAGTGAAGATGAGGCCATCGGGGGAGGGGTTAATCCACTGTGACTCACGTCTTTAAGGAAAAGGGAAGTTTGGGCACAGCGGCAGACACAGAGGATGGCAACGTGGAGACACAGGAAGAAGGCAGAATCTCCAGGCCATGGAGCACCTGAGCCCCCAGGAACCGGGGGACAGGCCTGGGCAGACTCCCCCTCACAGCCTTGGAGGGAACCAGCCTGGATTTCAGGCTTCCAGCCTCCAGACTGAGAGCCGACACATTTCTGCTGTGGGAGCCCTGAGTCTGTGGTATTTGTCTCAGCAGCTGAGCTGTCCGATACAAGGCGTTTGCACAGTCCACCCCTTTGTCACATCTACATCTTTGGCAGATCTCATTGGCTCTGTTCTCTTTGGGGGTGGGGAGCTTTCCTGTGCCCTCAAGACCCCCCTGAACTTCCGTGGGGTGATTATTAGGTGATTAGTCTTAGGAGACTGTACATACAAACAGACAATGGCCAGACGACGGACGAGTGTGGACTCCGACCCGTGACTCCAGCTGTGACCATCCCAGGAAGCCAAACCACAGCCTCTGCCATCGTCAGCCCAGACAGTCAGGGCGGGTCAGTAACTGCCAGCTTCCAGGATCTTGGCTCCCACTTCTGATGCAGAACCAACTGGAGAAAGTCAAATACGCACCCCAGTCTCACCACGTGGGATGCTCAGCTTCCAGGAAGCTGCCTCCAGCTTTTCCAGACTCAGGGTATACCTGGAGCCCACCCTCCACTGGCTTTTCCACCATAAAGCTCATCTGGTCCTCCACCTTCTCTGAGTCTCTGCCAAGCATAAGGGATGGTGGCTGAGCCCCTTGCTAAAGCCACCTCTGAACAAACAGTCTCTCAACTTTGTTCTCTTTCGGGTGGTCCTCATTTCTCTCTACAGACTGACTCCCATATTATGTCACATGTTCCATAGGGGGGAGCACATTATAGGCTTTCAGGAAATAATTTCTGAATGGTATTAATATAAAAATGAATATATACTACATTTACATAAGGAAAAAAATAAACATTTGTTGAAGGAGTGAATGGGTTTTGCCTAGCTTGGTATCTGAAGACAATAAAACACCACCATGAAATGGATTACTGAGGTGTGCCTGTGTTTGGTACTCTGGGCTTTGGTCAAACTGGGGGAAATGGCCAGATTATGAGTTTCCAGTTTCCAATGTAACATGCATTTATTCTTTCAGCCTTATTTATTGTGATATTTTTCAAATTATAATAAATTTGCTTTCTTCTGAATATTCAGATGCTTCAAAAGGTACCCAAAGGATGCAATTAGCCCCTGGGGAAATATGCTATTATGTGTACATATCATGTTTTGCATAGGCTTTCCATCATCTACATAATTTATGTGCTTCTGCATAATTTTGCCTCTTTTTATGTTTTCTGTGTGTTTGTAAGATAATCTAGAAGTCAGTTTCCTACCATCACACACACAGAAAGAACTCGAGTCAGTTCCTTCACCCAATCTGCTTTCCTTCCAATGAACCCTCTTGCAGAAACCTCAGGAGACAGTTGCCTTTCATAGGCACCAAACATCAAGGCAGGAAAAAAAGCAGAAGGTTCAGGGAGCTTTCAGGAACGAAACGGAGCCTTGTCCATTTTCATATTCTTCTGGGTATTCACTGGGGTCTCTGATGGATGGTGCTAGCATTTTAAAGCTCTTTAAACTGTTTATAATCCTCACTTTGGTTTTGAAACAGAAAAATAATGCCAAAATTAATGGCTTTTTAAAGCTTCTGATGTGAGTTGGTTGCATACAAATTCCTCTAAAACTGAGAAAGTCCCTCATCAAGGGAACAGGTAACTTGTACACAGCTCTGACTGGACTGTAATTGATTTTTCCTTCTCAGCTGCCTTTTCTATTTTCCATAGATTTAATTTCTGTCTCTCTGTGCTTTCTTTGCTGCTTGAACCTCCTGACAGAGTGGTTGAGGTGTATGGATTTGATGTGCCTTGCTGAGCAGTGACTCCAAGTGGAAAGCAGGCTTTGTCTATGGGTCAGCCCTACAACCACCCTTGCCAGCCCTGTCAAAATTTTCCTAAGTCTCCTTTGTCATGAAGAAATAGTGATACAAACTTAATACCACACATGCCCTTGTCTGGGCCAAAGCCTGGAGGTAAGGCAGATCAGAGTTTTAGGAATTACTCTACAACTTGCTTCATTCATATAGATGAAAAAATGGGGATGAGGGGAGGTCTGGGAGGACCCTCCCCACAAGCCTGAGTGGTGGAGGAAGGTGTCAGCATCTGCAGGAGTCCCTGAGCTTTCTGACTCTCTGTCTAGACCTATTTTGGAGGTAAAATTCAGGTGAGAGTGACTTTCACTAATCCACACACATCACGGCCAGGCTATGACACACACTGCCAGAAAGCAGACAGCTGTGGAAGAGGGCACCGCACCCCCGCCCCCAGGACTAGAGCAAACCCCACTGACCACAGGTGCCCAGAGCTCTTCCAGGTACCCATAAACATGATACATCTTTTCACTGCTCCCCAGTCTGGGACATGAGACCCTGAGCAGTTAGACATGACTGGAGAGACCACCAAGGCCAACCCCTGTACCATTTACCCTCTCTATCTACATAATCTTTCAAAGCCACACCCAGAAGCCCCCCAAGCAAGGCTGAGCAGATGGTACCAGAGAAATAGTAGATAGATTCTAGGACAAGCTTTTTTTTTTTTTTTTCTTTCCCTGAACATTCTTATCAAATAAACAAAAAAAATTTTATTTTCCTATCAGAGCACAATGAATACTTGTCACACTGAAAGTGGAGCTCAGGTTAAAAGGAATGTTGGTTCAAAATTTATAATTTCTACAGAATAAACACCAGCATCTGTGAATGCCAGGGCAAACACTCACAGAACTGACAAAAGTGAGGCATCCAAATGAAAAATATATCCTCCTTGTCACAGTATGAAGCAAGGGAGGAAAACACATCACTTATATTGGCATCGTTAATATCAGGCATCTGGAAATCATGCCAGAAATGAGAACCGAGGGTCCAAAGCAATCCATCCTCAGAACCGTAGACTGTGGGTCTTGCCCCAGGTCCTGTGCAGTATCAGCACAGATGTGTGAGCTGAAGAGGCTGCTACTTCCTTTGGGAACCCTTCTGCCTGATACTGACCCTGGGCCACTGTCCTCCACTCTCTCTCCTCCCAGCTGCCAGCTTTGGTTCCAGCTTTCATCTCTCTGTCTCCTCTCACATCTCTGCCTTTTCTGATTGTTCTCTTCTTCTCCAGCTCCCCCAGCACAGCATCTTCATTCTGATAGAGGTTCTTTCTTATGTAAGGTACAGAATGTTCAAGACCCTTTCTCACTTTAATACCCAGATCAACTGTCCTCCTGGTGTGAATGAGCAAACCAAGACTTTGGGAGAAGGGAGAAGGGGCTGGCTGAGCAAAGGAAGGGAAAATCAGAGTCTAGACTTAGCTGGACTGAGTACAACACTTAGAAATCTTCCAACTGAAGAGTCACTGTCTTTTAGTAATAATAGAGAAAGCACCTGCATGCCCACATGTTTTTTTAAAAATTGGGTTTTGTTTTTTTTTTTAATAGCAAGTGGTGATCTCAGCACAGGTGTCTAATTACTCATCTCACTGAAACACTGCTAAAGTATGTGCTATGCTTAGTTGCTCAGTCCTGTCTGACTCTTTGTGATACCATGGACCCACCAGATTCTTCTGTCCATGGAATTCTCTAGGCAAGAATACTGGAATGGGTTGCTATGCCCTCCTCCAGGGGATCTTCCCTACCCAGGCATCAAACCCAGGCATCTTCTGCATTGCAAGCAGGTTCTTTATCATCTGAGCCAACAGGGAAGCCCCTGCTGAAGTATAAAAGGAGACTAAAAATAGTAAATAAACTAGATGTGTGTCTTAACCTTCCACAATCCTTGCATTCGACAGGAGCTGGCACACATGCACACACAGGGCACATTCCATCTCTCAACAGGGCACATGAGAGAGAAGGAATCTCTCTCGTGCAGATCACAACTTAGCAAATGCCTTCCTGGAAGGACCCATGGTTTATCCAACCAAGCAAAATCAGCAGAGGAGAGGACTAGTAGCTGAAGCAACAGGCAGCATATAAGTGGCACCAAAATGTCACTGAAGGAATTCTGTTTCCATCAAGAATTCACACATTGTTTAGGATCAGAAGTTGGCAGAGAGCAAGGTACTAAAGCCTACTCTGAGCTATAGTAGTTCTCATGAACTACTGAATTAGAAAAACAAATTACAAGGTCTTTCCTGGCAGTACAGGGGTTAAGATTTCATGCTTCCAATGCAGTGGGTGTTGGTTCAATTCCTGGTCAGAGAACTAAGATCCCACATGCAGGATGGTGCAACTAAACACACACAAAGAGCCTCTTGATGAAAGTGAAAGAGGAGAGTGAAAAAGTTGGCTTAAATCTCAACATTCAGAAAACTAAGATCATGGCGTCTGGTCCTATCACTTCATGGCAAATAGATGGGGAAACAGTGGAAACAATGGCTGACTTTATTTTCCAAAATCACTGCAGATGGTGATTGCAGCCATGAAATTAAAGGACGCTTTACTCCTTGGAAGGAAAGTTATGACCAACCTGCTGCTGCTGCTGCTAAGCCACTTCAGTCATGTCCGACTCTGTGTGACTGAACTGAACTGAACTGAACTGCAATATAAGCTCTACACTGTCAGGAGCCATATCTGTCTCATTTCCAAGCTCAGCACGAAGTGAGGCACTCTGTCCAAAAATGGTGCGGGATCAATGCTCTAGATCAGTTAAGTTCAGTTCAGTTCACTTGCTCAATCGTGTCCAACTCTTCACAACCCCATGGTCTGCAGCACTCGAGGCCTCCCTGTCCATCACCAACTCCCAGAGCTTACTCAAACTCATGTCCATTGAGTCAGTGATGCCATCCAACCATCTCATCCTCTGTTTTCCCCTTGTTCTCCTGCCTTTAATCTTTCCCAGCATCAGGGTCTTTTCGAATGAGTCAGTTCTTCACATCAGGTGGCCAAAGGATTAGAGCTTCAGCTTCAGCATCAGTCCTTCCAATGAATATTCAGGACTGATTTCTTTTAGAATGGGCTGGTTGGATCTCCTTTCAGTCCAAGGGACTCTCAAGAGTCTTCTCCAACAGCACAGTTCAAAAGCATCAATTCTTTGGCGCTCAGCCTTCCTTGTAGTCCAACTGTCACATCCATATATGACCACTGGAAAAACCGTAGCTTTGACTAGATGGACCTTTGCTGGCAATGCTGTAGATAAGGGAACAAATAAATGGATGAGTCGGGTGAGGAATCCTCAAGGAAAGATGAGTCTTCTGGGGCTGCCCAGGGCTCCCTCTCCTCCCCTTAGGGCGGGGCTGCTGATACCTTAGAACACCACTGTGTCTGCTAATGTTCTGGCTCAATAGATGAGATGAGCATCATACCCATAGTAGCACAAGCACAGGGAAGGTAGAACCCACCCCATCTCTCTGTGGCCATGACCACACTTGGAGAGACATTTCTGCACTCAGAAATAAATGAAGAGTTAAGCAAACCCCAGAGATTCTGTGATATCCAGAAACAAAGAAAATTATGTTAAAAAAAAAAAAAAAAGCTTGCAAAAATAAACCTCAGTAAAGTTGAAAAGCACCTACTGGAGCTCTCAAAAATATCTTTAAAAAATAAGAGAAGAAGTTTCAGAAACAGATGAAGAATGAATAAATAACCAACAGGATGAGAGGCAGTGAATAATTCAAACGGAGTCGATAAAGAACAAATTAAAGAAAAGGAATGATGTTGACATGGAGCAAAACAGGACCTGAGGCTCTAAATGAGGCAAGTGACCCGGCAAGTAAACGTCAGATCCAGAAAGGATCCATGACCTTCCAAAGAGTGAGGGAAGAAGGACAAAACAATTAATATCATGAGAGAGAATGTGACAGATGAGAAGGGCAGAGAGTGGAGACAGGATGTGGAGATAGTTGCGTTTCATGAAGAAAAGCCCAGGATAAATGGGGCAGAAGCAAAATAGATCTTCCTAAAGTTGGAGGGGGAAAAAAAAAGCTTGAATCTAAAGTCTGAAATGGATTTCCACTAGCAAAACTGGATTTGCACTAAATAAAACCCCATAGAAATACACTGATAATAGCCTCCAGTTTTAAGGATGAATAAAAAATGTAACAAGTATGCATGCGGGAAACAAAAGCAAAATTGAAAAGAAGTTGCTTACAGAGAGTAAGTGAGGTTGACCTCAGACTTCTCCTTTGTGACATTAAATGTCTTTATATTTTTGAGATGTTTGGAAGCCCAGGAACACAGAAAAGATTCTAAAATATATTGATAAGATGTTACTGTACAACTGGAACATATTCTCTATTTTTTATAGAGAATATGTTTTCATATGCATTTTAATTTAATTTAATTTAAAATTGAACATAAATATTTAAAGCAAAATTTTGATTTAAAATCTAAAATTTTTAAAAGGTAGTTACTTTCAGAAATAAAGTATATCAATAAATAGGGAAGATCAACATGGAAGATTGTGTTACCAGTAATGGTGACTGAATCATTGGGATTAACTCTGACTGAAACAACAAACTCTGATTAAAACAATATTTTGCTTCACAAAAGAGACATCCCCATAAAAGCAGAAAAGAATGAAATGGTAATAGGGTTCCCCAGGCCATGTTCTGGAATGACTTGAAGAAGGCGGAATCACAAACCCCAAAGACCTCGGAGGAGACCCCTCTTTTGGTCCTGGGCTATTTTGACGGTGTGAGGCCAACATCGACTTGGCCTTCCCATTCCCCACCTCAGGAGACTATAGGAAAGGCCCCATAGGGATCAGAAAAGCCTCAGGTCCTTTGGAGGCTGTGATCCCTGAGCAACTGCGTATTCATACGTATCAGGGCCCCAGGCCTGGGTGGGACAAGGAAGATCAGACTAGAATGCTCGGATAATATACGGGATTTGTTTTTTCTCCTTCTGATTTACTTCACCCTGTGCAATTGTCTCTAGGTCTATCCACGTCTCTATAAACATATGGACATCAAGGGGGAAGGGAGGTGGATTGGGAGACAGGTATTGGCATATAAGCACTCGATATTATGTATAAAATAGATAACCAGTGAGAACCTGCCATGTAGCTCAGGGAACCCCACTCAGTGCTCTGTGATGACCCAAAAGGGCAGGAAATCCAAGGAAGAGAGCGTATGCGTGTATTACAGCCGGTTCACTTTGCTGTGCAATACAAGCTAACACAGCCTTGTAAGCAACTATATTCCTTTTTTTTTTTTTTTTTTTTTAAGAACATGGGCAGCTGGCACCTCCCTGAGGAGGGCACAGTCACACAAGAGTAAATGTTCACAGGGCCACACAAGGAAATAAGCAAGATGGGTGAGGAAGAAGAGAAATCTATGAGAGCAGAAGCAACCCTGGAATCATCAGCAGAGAACTTACCTTTCCCATGCTCCCCACGGATAAAGAACCAAACAACAAGATGGAGACCTTCAGGGAATTAAAAAAAGAAAAACAATAAAGAGGACAGAGCAGACTTGAAAAAGGACCAGAGAGTTTCCAAAAATGAAAGATAGGGTGACTACAAATTTAACAAAACCAATAGACATACTTGGCATCAGAATGGATGATAGACAAAGAGAATTAGTGAGAAAGAAGGAAAATAAAAAACAAAGTCCAGACCCAAAACTGGCGCACACCTCAGGAGGGAGGGTCAGGAGTGTGGGGAACATCTGAACACTCGGACAAGCACACATGTGTGTGCCCGGAGTTCTAGAAGCAGAGGAGAAAATGAAGAACAGGAAATATCTGATGAGATCATGCGTGAGAATTTTCCAAAACCAATGAAAGACCCTAATCCACAGACTCAAGAGGCCAAAACAATCTCAAATACAAAAAACAAAGAGAAATATCTAGAAAAGTCAAGTGAACCTGCAGAGAACTAAAGACAATAAACATAATTTAAGAGAAACTAAGGGAAGAAGGTGACTTTCCCCTGTGAAAGGTCTTCAGTGCAAGAGTGAGTTTCTGGGCAAGTATAAGCAACATAGTGACAATAATTATTTCTGTTGTTGCTGTTGTTTTGGAGAAGGCAATGGCATCCCACTCCAGTACTCTTGCCTGGAAACTCCCATGGATGGAGGAGCCTGGTGGGCTGCATCTTAAGATTGCTTTGATCTCCTTGCAGTACAAGGGACTCTCAAGAGTCTTCTCCAGCACCATGATTCAAAAGTGTCAGTTCTTCAGTGCTCAGCCTTCTTTATGGTCCAACTCTTACATTCTTACATGACTATTGGAAAAACCATAGCTTTGATTCTATGGACCTTTAGTGGCAAAATGATGTCTGCTTTTTAATACAATGTCTAGGTTTGTCATAGCTTTTCTTCCTAGTAGAAGCATCTTTTAATTTCATAGCTGCAGTCACTGTCTGCAGTGATTTTGGAGCCCAAGAAAATAAAATATGCCACTGTTTCCACTTTTCCTCCATCTATTTGTCATGAAGTGATGGGACTGGATGCCATGATCTTAGTTTTTTGAATGTTGAGTTTTAGGCCAACTTTTTCACTCTCCTCTTTCACTTTCATCAAGAGGCTCTTTAGTCCTCTTCACTTTCTGCCATTAAAATTGTACCTTCTGCATATCTGAGGTTGTTTATATGTCTCCCAGGTATCTTGATGCCAGCTTGGGATTCATCCAGTCTGGCATTTCACATGATGTACTCTGCATAGAAGTTAAATAAGCAGAGTGACAATATCCAGCCTTGACGTATTCCTTTCACAATTTTGAATCAGTCCATTGCCCCATGTCTAGTTCTAATTGTTGTTTCTTGATCTCCATACAGGTTTCTCAGGAGACAGATAAGGTGTCTGGTATTCTCACTTGTTTAAGAATTTTCCACAGTTTGTTGTGATATTTCTAGTGGAGCTAATAAAGAAAGAGAATGAAAATTCCAACCAGGATCTAGGAAATGGTTAAAATACTACATTGTATTACCTGGGAGAAGGAAAAAGATTTTGGTGAACTTTAAACTCGAATACTTAAGTCTGCATGTTGCAATTTTCAGAATAAACCCAAAAAATAAAATCTGAGAAAGTTTCCAGCTTGAAAGAGGAAAAATCAGTGAAATGATTTTTTAAAATCCTATCTAAGGCAAGCAAGGAGATAAAAAGAAAGATAGGGTCAGTGGAAAAAAATAAAAATAAAAACACCAAAGAAGGTGGTAGAATTAAACTCATCCATCTGTGGACGCGAGTGACGGAAAACCTGCCCTTCCTCCCTGGAACTCCAGGATTTGCAGGTTCTTAGGCCCGGCCTTCCTCTAAGCAAAGGACTCAGCGGTTGCCAAGAGAGCAGACCCCTTTCTCCCGGGCCCTCCTTCCACACTCGGGGAATCTTAACGGAGCAGGAGTCCACAAAGCCAGTCTGGAGGCTGTGCCGGTAGAGGTGGGGTGGGGGGCAGGTGGAGAGAGGAAAAAGCAGAGAAGAAACACGTGAACTGCTTGCAAAGGTGTGAAGATGGAGAAGAAGCTGGAGGTTGGGCCAGGGCTATGGAGGCTGGGGTGTTAGATTCTGCCCTGGACCCCTGCGTACAGCAGGCAGGGGCGACTGGAAAGAGCCCAGAAAGTGACCCTGCGGGGCCTTCATCAATGCATGAGAATGCACGCTGCATTCCCTGAGGCGATGGGATCCAGAGCCGAGGTCCAGGCCTTGGCAACCCCTGCAGTGACCAGCCCCTGGATGTGGGCTGCCCTCCCCAGAGGCTTGACCTGGACCCAGGCAGCATCCTGTCTCCAAGGGCAGTTTCTGGGAGGGCCTCTGTCATGGGCCTCACCAGGAGCCAGCATGTCTCCCAGCTGGGGAGGGGGAGCCTCCATCCCCAGGGGGACCTGGACCCTTGGGCAGCCATCAAGTGTCCAGGTCAACACGCCTGGCCGCCTCAGCCAGGCTTGACTCTGACCCTGAGCTGTGAGCCTGCCTCCCTGCCCCACCTGTCCTCTCCTCTCTCCCTTCACCCACGGCCAAAGCCGAGGCTGTGAATCTGGTCCAGCCTCAGCTCCCACCTTCCTGCCTGGGGCCCTGCAGGGCGGCACAGGGCTCACCTCCAGACTGCTGCGCGCACAGCGCTGTCTCCACCAGGGTGACGCTGACGTGCACAGCGCACAGGCTGGACCAGGTGACCCCAACATGGTCGGTGGGGAGAGCGGCCCCTTCTCAGCTGGAATCCCCTGATCTTTCCAGTTCGGTTCATCAGCTGCTCCACGAAGTTTTTAAAGGCATCGCAGGGAGGCTTTCCTTCCAACAGGCCCGCAGGACAGGCTCCCCAGGAAGGTCTGAATGCAAACAAGTATTTAAGATGCTCTCTAGTCAGCCAAGTCCCTCGGTTTTGTTTAGAATGGTTCTTTTAAGTCTTGAATGTAAAGTGTTTAGAAGTAAAGGGATCAGATGCTCTGAACCCAGAGAACGTGGGCTTGCTGGGGTGAGCAGGAAGGAACTTGAGAGCCCTCCACCGCAAGCGTCCGGTGGCACAGAGGTGGTGCCCTGGGCCCGGAATTCAGCCCACTTAAGCAAACTCTCTTCCCAAATATGTCTTTCCCTTCTACCTCAAACTGGCCTGGAAGTTTGTCTGAGTTTCTGCTGGCAGTGGGGCTTCCCAGATGGCTTAAACAGTAGGGAATCTGCCTGCAACGTGGAGGACCCAGGTTCGATCCAGGGGTTGGGAAGATCCCCTGGAGGAGGGCATGGCAACCCAGTCCACTCCTCTTGCCTGGAGAATCCCATGGACAGGGGAACCTGGTGGGCTACAGTCCATGGGGTCACAAAGAGCCGGACACAACTGAGCGACTAACACTTTCACTTTCAGCTGGCCGCAGAGTGGAAGGGATACCCCTCACCTCCCCACACTTCCTGGGACAAATCACTGCGTATTTGGCAAAACTTTCAGAGGCAACACCCAGGAAGATTCCCTGTGCAGAGCCCAAAGCTTGGCCCAGTGGGAACCAAAAAGCTGGAACAAGTCAAAGAATTAAATTATCTGTGGATCACGGGAGGGAATACCTGCTGCTTCTCCTATCTTTTATTTATTATAATTAATATGTTTAACTCATGCATCTTGCAGATGCAGGAAACAAATAACTGAGAATATAATGAATATGTTTTATTAAAAAGTTCGGATGAAGTTGAAAAAAATTAGAAGGTCGATTAATTACCCTAGTATCTATTTACATAAAAGTATACAGACAGATGCTTCAAAATCATTTTTAAAACAACTATCAAAATATCTAGTTACTATCTAGATTTTTTCTCATGGTTTTTGTATGGTAACAATTGTAGTATTTCTAATATATTATGTTAGATGTGGAAGATGTTGTAAGCCAAAAATCAACTTGTTCGTGATTCTTTTTACATATCCTGAAACATAGATGTCATGATCTCTATAAATCTGACATATTACAGTTGTGTACAATGAGATTAATGGTTTGAAATAGTATTTCTCAGAATGGTGTCTAAGGCCAGAGGTTCACAGATACATCTCAGGGAGTTTTGTAAGTTACTTGAGAATTTTTTTTTTCTGTTGTCATGTGGCTGGCTTAAAACTGAAAAAAAGAAAACTATTTTTGTAATATGAAAACTTCTCTTTTACCATAATTTCCCATCAAAAGCCATCTCTATGGAATAAAATTTCAGTTTCTGAAGTGACTGTTTTTCTTACTGAAGTTGGTGGAATCCCCAGGGATGTCTCAAATATACTTTGGGATTTTTCCATGGCTCTTTTTCTTACAGAATCATAATTGGATTCTGATGTCACAACTTACAGAAATAATATACTTCAAGTCAACAGAGTTGCATGCAAGTGAATCCTTATTTGTCTCTTTTCTTAAAGAAAAAAAGAGAACATTTACACATACATACATTATATTGGGCATTGAATTATTGGATTTTTTAAAGTGAAAACACTTGACCTGTGTGGCCTTGGGACCTGCAGTGGGCAGGCTCCAGGGTGGTCCATGATGTTCCTCATGGTGTTCACACCCTTTTGTGGGACCCCTCCCCAGCCCTGAAATGTGGGGGAACCTTGACTAACTTCTAACCAACAGAATGTGGAAAAGTGACAGGAGGCATGGGTTGCACACACAGTCACACTGCACACCAGTGTAACACTGGCCTTGCTTGGACATGGTCCCCTTTGCTCGCTTTGTGAGATGGCCTATGGAGGGCACCACGCGGCCAGACCCTGGGGGTGGTCTCCAGCCAGCTGCCAGCAGGAACCTTAGGCTCCCGATCCTGCTGCTGCAAGAGAGTGAATGCCACCAACAGACACATGATTTTAGAAGCAGAACGACCCCCAGCTGAGCCTTCAGATGAGACCACAGTCCTGCAAACCTACCTTGATCAAAGCCCAGCCAAGCTGCATCCTTCCTTTTGATGGACAGAAACTATGAGATTTAATAATATGTCATTCTGAGCTGTCAAGACTGTACTAATATGTCACACAGCACTAGGGAACTAACACAAGATCTGTCCACTCCTAGCCTCTCTGGATCAACTGTTGAGATGGTTAATCCCTGTGACCAGCTTCCAGCGAGTTCCTTTCCACTTCCAGCCCCTTCACTCTGTTCTGCTTGCCACTGGCAAAGCTTGAGCCCCACAGGAACCTTGAGGGGTGATCATCATCATCCCCACTTTGAACAGGAGAATATAGGGGGCACCAGAATTCCAGAATTGCGCAGACTCGCTGCTGGTGAGGGCCCTCCTGCAACTATAACCCAGACCCGCCTCTCATCCAGCTCTCCCTTCCCTGAGGACCATCCAGGTCCTCTCTTCCTGGTTTAGGCCCTGCAGGTGAGCCCTGCAGTGAGAGTCCCTCCGTCCTGAGAGGTCGGAGGCCGTGGCTGAGCTGCAGCCCCGCTCTCTGCCTTCACACCCACCCTCTGTCCTGCTCTGTGCCAGGAGGGAGAGCGGCCCTGGATGTGTTGCAGGTGTCTGCAGCGTTAATCCAGGAGCAGGGCTGCAGGGGACCCAGAGGGTGCAGGGGGAGGGTGGTCTCCAGCCTCCTCCACGTCAGGTCACCCTCTGCCTACAGCCACAGCTTCTGCGGGCAGCCGCTCCCTCTCCGGTTCTGTTGACCACTGTCCCTGCCTCCCTGGCCTGAGACTGGCCGTGCCCCTGGTGAGCAGCTCAGGATACTCCCCCTCTTAGGTCTCCCCGAGTTCTGCCCACAGTGGACACACGCTCCCTTCATGAAACACTGCTCAGTCTCTCCAGATTGAATGTGCCCCCCGTTTCCCAGTGAGCCTGCCACAGGGCCCCACTGGACTGGGCCTGGGACCCCTCTCTGGCTTGGAAGGATGGCTTGGGTTCCTCTGTGTCTGCCCAGAGGGAGCACAGCCCCTTCCACTGATGCCCCCACCCTCTTCTCCAGGCGCCATGGTGCTGCCTGACCTGGTGCCACCTGTCGCCAGGACTCCTGCGTCTTCTCCAGAGCATCATGGAGGCTTCCCGGGGCCCAAGGCTGCTGAAGGCATGGCTGTGTGCCTGTGCATGTGTGCAGAGCCAGCAGCCTCCTGCTCTTTACCGTAGAAGCACTAGGTACTTCTCCTAGACTATGAAAGAGCTGTTCCGTTCATTATTATCTGCTGGAGTATCTTTAGCATAACTCCAACAGATCCCAGGAAACGTGATCTTGAAAAAGAGCTTGTACAGTAATTAAAGGTTGTATTGAGAACATCATTAACGCCAATGACCCAGTCCATTAGCAGTTTAAATGCCTTTTACCTTAACGTGATTATATTCAATGAAATCCTGATGATGTTAAACAAGTGAGAACACAGATAATTTCAGGTTGTGCTATCGTACGTAGCATCTTTTCCATAGATGGCTGGGACATCTCACACAGCTGGCCGTGCAGCAGGACGCCAGTTGCAAACCACAGCCACAAAACCCCAACTCAGTTGCATTCCCATGTACACAGCAAATACATCTAAATAAATTCAGGTAAATCCAACAACCACAGCGGTTCCTGTTGCTGTATCAAAACACCTGTTCACTGAATCACTAGAGAAAGTCAAGCGCTGGCTCTCAGCTAGTGCGGTGAGGGATTTGTAATGGATGAAGTGGATTTACGGTCAAGTGGCTCCTCTGAGAGGCCAGATGGACTCTGGCGTGGACCACAGGGAACGGCTGGAGTTGCCCTCACTGGCTGCAGATGAGCTGAGTCCCCATGAATCCCGGGAGTGTGTACCAGCCCTGCACCCTGGAAGCAGCAGGGACAATCACAAAATGAAGGGATCATGTGCCTCACTTGCCCAGACAGAAGCGAGTCACCCCAGATGGTAGAGATTGCCTAAGTGCCAGGGGACAGATCTGTTCTCAGGAAGTGATGACCTCTTTCTGTGTTACGTGGCACTCCTGCACCAGCAGATGGCTTGGCTTTAAGGGGAAGCATCTTTATCCCTGAGAGTCCCTTGGACTGCAAGGAGATCAAACCAGTCATCTAAAGGAAATCAACCCTGAATATTCATTGGAAGGATTGATGCCGAAGTTGAAGCTCCAATCCTGTGGCCACCTGATGTGAAGAGCTGACTCACTGGGAAAGACCCTGATGCTGGGAAAGATCAAAGGCAGGAGGAGAAGGGGGAGACAGGATGAGATGTTTGGATGGCATCATTGACTGTTTGTGCAAACTCCGAAAAATAGTGAAGGACAGGGAAGCCTGGTGCAGTCCATGGGGTTGCAAAGAGTTAGATACAATTCAGTTCAGTTCAGTCGCTCAGTCGTGTCCGACTCTCTGCGACCCCATGAATCGCAGCACGCCAGGCCTCCCTGTTCATCACCATCTCCCAGAGTTCACTCAGACTCACGTCCATCGAGTCCGTGATGCCATCTCCTTCAGAATAGACTGGTTGGATCTCCTTGCAGTCCAAGGGACTCTCAAGAGTCTTCTCCAACACCACAGTTTAAAAGCATCAATTCTTCGGCGCTCAGCCTTCTTCACAGTCCAACTCTCACATCCATACATGACCACAGGAAAAACCATAGCCTTGACTAGACGGACCTTAGTTGGTAAAGTAATGTCTCTGCTTTTGAAAATGCTGTCTAGGTTGGACATAACTTTTCTTCCAAGGAGTAAGCGTCTTCTAATTTCATGGCTGCAGTCACCATCAGCAGTGATTTTGGAGCCCCAAAAAATAAAGTCTGACACTGTTTCCACAGTCAGATACAACTTAGCAGCTGAACAGCTATCTTTATACTAATCCAGGCAACATTCTTAATGACGAGTTTATGTTCTATTCCTCTGCAGTAAACTGTCAGGATTACTGTTTTCCTAGACAGAAAAGGTAGAAATCGGTTCCAAAATAGCTCATGACTTTAAATCCTTCCAGTTCAAAGGCTCTAAGAATGTCCCTTCTTTGGGCACATTTAAGATGACATTTCGCAGCCAGGTGCAGCCATGTGACTACGTCTCTGCCGGGGAACCTGAGCCCCGTAGGCGATACCTGACCTTGGCTTGTAAACCCGCGTTCTGCCGTCACTCAGCTCCGCCTGGTCAGCTGTGCCATTCCTGCCTGGCCGTGGAGCAGCCCGCGCACGGCTCTCACCCTGAAACCATGCCCGCTGACCCGGGCACTCCACCAGCACGGTCACGCTGGCAAGAAATCAACCCTGCTGTCGGAAGGGTCTCGGGTTTCAGCTGCTGGTCACTCCAACAAGGTGCAAGGTCCGTGGAGACAATACAGCTTCTTTCACTCGAGGCTGAGGCTCAGCATCTCTGGGTGGGGGCAAGCCGTCCAGTCAGCCCCCTGTCCTGGAAGCCTGCCCTCTCGCGCACAGAGCTCTCTGAGCTCACGCTGGCCGTGGAGTCAGCAAACCTGATGACCGTCTGGCAGGACGGGGGCCTCGAGGACACATAAGGCCAGGTGTGACCCCCCGCTTGGAAGTGCATTGTGATGTGCGGTCGTTTTTTCCTGCCCACCCTTCATTTCCTTGGGTATCTGCTCAGTATCCAGTGCCCTGCAGGCGCTGAGGCAAAGGCGTTCAGATAAGAGACACGTTACAAGCAAATGCATCCATCATTCCTAAACAACTGTTCTCTTGGACCCAGTATAGCTCAGCAGGTCAGGCCTCCTTGCCTTTTCCATCAGACACACAGGTAATCTTTCCAGTTCAAGCCTCTGAGATCTGGGGCAGCTGCTTCTGCAGCACAACCTGGTCCATCCCACCCGACTCCCCCTTTCAGAGACCATCCACCTGACTCTGAGCCACCCGTGGTGGCTTAGCGGCTAACTCACGTCTGACTCTTTGCGACCCCGTGGACTATAGCCCGCCAGGCTCCTCTGTCCGTGGAATTTTCCAGGCAAGAATGCTGGAGTGGGGTGCCATCCTCTTCTCCAGGGGACCTTCCTGACCCAGGGACAGGACCCATTTCCTCTGCATTGGCAGGTGGATTCCTGACCAGTGAGCCAGCAGTGAAGCCCTGAACCTGAATCGCCCAACCGGAATCAACTCTCCTCCCCGTCTATTTCCAGAGTGTAGCTCAGAGGGTAGAGAATCTGCCTGCAGTGCAGGAGACTCAAGTTCAGTCCCTGGTCAGGAAGATCCCTGGAGAAAGGAACGGCCACCCACTCCTGTATTCTTGCCTGGAAAATCCCATGGACAGAGGATCCAGGTGGGCTGTATAGTCCATGGGGTTGCAAAGAGTTGGACACAACTTAACAACTAAACCACAATATGTACATTTACAAGTTGCCCGCTAAATATGTGTTTGCTTGGCTTGTTTGCTTTTATTCATCTTTTTATCCCCAGGACCTGGTACTGAAGATGGGCTGTGACAGGGGCCTGCTGAATCCATCTCAGCTCCCAGACGGAGCAGGCCCTCGGGCGCAGCAGAGGCCACCTGTCTAAACACATCCAAACGGGCTGTCTGGCTCCCTGGCATAAGGCTCGGGGACATTCTCATTCTGGAACAAAATGTCAAGGTGTTTGTGATTCAAGTTACGGGTCTTGCGTGCTTCGGTCTATGCCAGGAGCACAGTGGAAAATGGAGATTCCGGGAAAGCAGAAGAGACAGGAAGGGTGAGAGCCAGGCTTTAAAGTGCTCGGTGACAAGCCTGAGCCATCGCACGGCTCCTGTGAGCCATGGCAGCTGTGCACCGGCTCCTCGGGCCGTCCTGGTGCCAAGCGCTGGTGCCCTGGGCGGTGTGCCGTGGCGTGACGTTATCGTCTGCGATAGGAACGCTCAGGGAGGAGGACCGTCTCCCGCGTGGAAGCCTGTGTGAGTGGAGAAAGTTAAGAGCAGCTGTCAGCATCAGGGCGAGATGCCAGCGAGACCTCAGCTCTGTCCTCAGACAACCGCAGCCGAGACGCAGAAGCCACGTGCGTGCAGGGTCCCGGTCTGCCTGCAGCCAGCGTGGACCGTCCAGCCCCTCACCCACGCACGGGTAGGTCTAACAAGGTTGGCAGCATACACTCAGCCCCGTGCCCACCCCAGGCAGCCCAGGGCAAAATCGAGCGGGTTCAACTGTTTGCTTTACTGAGCTCCACGGGGTCGTTGCCAGTCCCACAGGGCTCTCGACCCTTCCAGGTCTGAGACCCCCAGAATGCCTAGGCAGACAACTGCTAATTCACACTTCTTTTTTTTTTTTTCTTTTTGGTCAGGGACGTGTGTCAGAGCTAACTCCTTGCTAATAGGAGTGTGCCAGGGTGAGATTGTGTTATCACAGCACTAAAAGGTGGCATGAGTCCCATGTGGGAAAGGTGAGAGCCCCCCACCCCCATCAGGGCAGGAGTCTGGGGGTCTGAGGAGGCTGGGTGGCAAGAAAGAGTGGAGATGGGGGGAGGGTGCAGATGGGAGTCAGTTTTGTGCAGGACAGCGACAGGGTCCAAACCGGTTCAGCCGGGGAAAGTGGCAGCAAGAAGTGGGAGCGTGGCCAGCAGGGCTGGGATGCCGAGCCCAGCACAGAGGGGTTCAGGCTTCCTCTGGGCACGGGGCAGAGGGATGTTTGGGCCAGCGCTGCTGATACCCCTTGGCTTCCAGCGACCCCTCTGCTTATTCTGAATCCCCGTAGTCAAGGTTGGAAGACAATGTGTCACTTCTTTTGGGGGAGGGGCATTGCCAATGCAGAGAGGTTTTTGTTTATTTTTAAAATGTTTCATTTGTTCATTTATTCATTTCTTTATTTACTTGGCTGCACCTGGTCTGAGTTGTGACCTGAGGGATCCTTCAGCTGCAGCGTGTACAATCTAGTTTCCTGACCAGGGATCACACCCAGACCCCCTGCACGGGAGGAGCTTGAAGTCTTAGCCTCTGGACCACCAGGGAAGTCCCGGTGCGTCACTTCTATTGCTTAAGGCAGGTAGAAATGGCTCCAGTTCCAGCTCATTCCTTAGTGGAGGAATCTCTGACTGATGAAATGGGGGTGGTAGGTGTGTCTGGAGGGGGCTGAGTGAACACACCATTAACAGAAGTTAATGGATGGATTGCTACCCCTGAGTGAGTGGTTTTGTGCCCAGAGCCTGGATCAGATCTCCAACGGATGAAAGAAACATCAATTTCTTTAAAATGCATAGGCCCCTCAGACAGACCTGTGAAAAAAAGGACAAAAAGGGTAAGTATCTAATTCACACTTTTGGGAGCCAGGAATATTTAAAAAGTCATTATCATAAAAGGGAAAAATGAGAAAAGCAAAAAAGATTTTAGTATCAGTTAAAGGTCTACCCTTCAGATCAAGTCCATTCATTCTGTGTAAAAAGACTCACAGAGGGTTCTTGTTTTCTTGGTTTTTCTGGCCTTTTTCTACCAGAACCAGAAGAGGTCTGAGGTCAGGTGCGTCTACTACCTCCCAACTGACCTTTGAGTTCATAGGTGGGTTCGCTGCATACGACCGGAGACACGGGGACATCTGACAAGAGCTCTCTGGAGACAAGGCTCAAACGACTGCTGACCTATGGGCGCATGAAACTCACTTTGGACACACTCCGTCAATCTCTCTTCAGAAAAAATATGCAATGATGAGCCAGTTTCATCCTTTCGATGCAAGTATGGAGGCCAAAGAATTTCAGGAACCTTGCCCTCTCCGGGGCTCACCTGCACAGCCTGGGCACTGGGGCCGCACACCTGTAAGGGGATTTTTGGGACTGTTCCATAGCCCACAGCCCCCACCACCCCCGGACTCTGCCTTTATCCCTCACCACCAGTTCAGTGAGCTCTGATTCAGACATCACCTCAATAGGCCTGATGCGGGTTACACTTGCTTGGTGAAGCTGACTTCCTGCCACCTACAGAAAATCAATCACCCTGACCCCCAACTCCCCTTCTGAAAGAGGGCAGAGGGCTGTGAACACCCCCCACCCAGGGTTCCTAGCTCACCATCTGTGCTCTCAGATCACCTTCTCCAGGGGCATTTTCAACCTGGAATGTACCCAGGACTCCCCTGGGGACCTTACTAATGGCAGGTTTAGATGCAATCAGTCAGTGGGACATTTCTAAGAAACTTCCAGGTGCTGTTCAACATCTCAGATCTTGAGCACACCCCACCCTAAGTCAGAGATAACCTCCATCCCAAGTTTATTTTATGCCAAAGGCTTCTTTGAATAGCTTTGTGGCACCAACCTAACTGGGGCGTGAAGGTGACCCCCATGCTGTACCATTAAGATACCCAGCATGACCAGACAAGTATTTGATCCTATTTCATATTAGCCTTACTTTCACCTAGCACCAAGTGTATACCACAAGGGCCGTCAGATATGGTGCCCACCTTCTACCTAAGAAAGACTAAAGAAAACTCGAGCATCTGCTAATAAGGGTAGACCTGAAAATAACAGAGGACTTGGTAATTTTTACACTGCCCAGGATAATGAGAACTTTTTGAAGAGCATTTTACTTTCTGCATGCATATTTAAAATATCATGTCATTGCACATTCACACACAAATACAAACCCATATACTGTTTGTTCACTGTGGAAAATTTTAAAGATATAGAATGGCATAAATAAAAAATTAGAAATCATCCTTCTCTCTCCCATGCATGTGTATCTTGAGGTTATAGTATATATAGTTTTATATTCTTCTTCTTTAGCTTAATATTTTATCAGTATAATTGGAAGCCATATCACTCCATTAAAAACTCAGTACACGTTATTTTTAATGACTACATGTTGCTGCTGCTGCTGCTGCTAAGTCGCTTCAGTCGTGTCCGACTCTGTGCAACCCCACAGATGGCAGCCCACTGGGCTCTGCCATCCCTGGGATTCTCCAGGCAAGAACACTGGAGTGGGTTGCCATTTCCTTCTCCAATGCATGAAAGTGAAAAGTGAAAATCAAGTCGCTCAGTCGTGTCTGACTCAGCAACCCCATGGACTGCAGCCTACCAGGCTCCTTCATCCATGGGAGTTTCCAGGCAAGAGTACTGGAGTGGGATGCCATTGCCTTCTCTGAATGACTGCATGGTTACTCCACTATCGTACAATGTTTCCCCTTTGAGTGAAAATTTAGGCAGGAGTTATTGTTGATACATGGGCTTCCCTGGTGGCTCAGCACTAAAGAATCCACCTACCAGTGCAAGACATGGGTTCTATCCCTGGGTTGGGAAGATCCCCTGGAGAAAGAAATGGCAACCCGCTCCAGTGTTTTTGTCTGGGAAATCCCATGACAGAGGATCCTGGCTGGTTCTTGTCCATGGGATCACAAGTGTCAGACATGACTTAGCAACTAAACAACAATGTTTATATAAATATATATATATATGTAGTGCTTATGCTCAGTCATGTCTGACTCTGTGGCCCCATGGATTGTAGCCCACCAGGCTCCTCTGTCCGTGAGATTTCCCAGGCAAGGATACTGGAGGGGGTTGCCGTTTCCTCCTCCAGGGGATCTTGCGCTCTCCAGAAAGTTTGTGACAATTTAACACTCCCAACAAGAGCTCAGAGAGATCTTGACTCAACCATAAGCCTTCAGAGGCATGCCAGAAGATGCCAGATGAGCTTTATGAGGTTTTACATTCTGAAAACCATTTTCAAAACAGATGCGCATCTACTTTGTCAACGGCTGTGTTCACCCTCAGCGCAGCTAAGAATGACTCAGGCATCGTCCCCCGTCCTCTGAAGCAGAAAACTCTCACGCTCTCACTCTGGTACTACTGGAAGCAAGGTCTTGAGCCAGTAATAAACGAGTGAGGGGAGAAAAACCCAGAATCTTGTAATTGATTATTTAGCACAAAAGAGGAGGGAAATGATCACAGGTGGCGACGGCCGATGTGACGGCCCAGGGCACTTGGCAACGTGTGTTGCACATTCGATTATAGGATGAAGGCTTCTAGGGTGCTGAATGTCCAAGAGGAAGGCTTTCGTCCCTCCACAGCGATGTGCTACCCATATTTTTATTTTCTCCATTTACTTCCCTTGCTTTTTTCTAAATACTTAAATCGGTGACATCAATAGCAGATGCTGTGTGAAATTAGATGCCTAAGTGAGGCTGTAAAATCTCCTCGATAAACAATGTCGGCAATTAATGTTTCAAAACGGGGCACCACGGTCATATCTCAATATGGATTCGTGACAATTTGAAAGACAACAGCCATAGATATCAAGTCTGGCAAGGAGCCCGAATCAACTATCATTCTAGGCACTAAAATCCGAAGCAGTGTTAGCATTATTCTTAATTAGTGCATACTAATTGCTTTCTAACTTTCTCTCTGCTTAAAAAAAAAAAAAAAAAAAACCTTTCGCTTCTGTCCTGGAGTTTCAAGGATACTCACTAACAGACTAACCTGGTAACAAATGCACCCTTGTATATAAGGCTTCCTGCTCACCAGCCAGGCTCCCGCATGATTCACACCATTGGTAAGATCACCTCCCTGGTTCTGAGGTTTGGGAAGACCTTGGCTTCAGGAAAGAAAGTCAGAAATTGCTCTTGAGGCTCTAACATATCAAAGATGACCTCATTTGTATTTCACCACCACAATGATGGTAAATAGGCAAATGGTGCCTGGACTGAAGCCCGGCTGAAATGAAAGTCGAAGGAAGACTCCACACTGAAGCAAGACGATGGATTGGGCTATTCTAGCTCAGAGGCCAGACTGTCTATACTCGGGCAATGCTGACTGAACAGCCATGAAGAGTGTACACGGAAAGTACCAGCCAGCCCCAGCCTTACTCACATTCAGACTTTCCTAAAGACAAAATTTCTGAAAAAGAAATAAAGCAACTGATCCCATTTACAATAGTATCAAAAACAATGAAATATTTAGGAATATGTTTAAAAAGATGAAAGATCTCTCCATTGAAAACCGTAAGACAGTGATGAAAGAAATCAAAGAAGACCAAACTAAGTGGAAAGATATCATGTGTTCATTAATTAGGAGAACAAAAGTGGTTAAAATGTCAATACTATCAGAAGCCATCTATATATTTGATGCCACCCTCAAGATCACAGTGACTTTTTCTACAAAAATAGAAAAAACACTTCTATACTTTGTGTGGAACCATGAAAGACCCTCAATAGTCAAAGAAATCCTGAGAAAGAAGAATGAAGAAGAAGGCATCACACTTTCTGATTTCAGATTATATTATAAAGCTATAGTCATCAAAACAGTACAGAATTGGCATAAAACAGACAAGTGGGCCAATGGAACGGAAGGGAAAGATCCCAAATAAAGCTAGGCATACGTGGTCAACTATTATTAGACAAGGGAGCCTAGAACACTCAGTGGAGAAAGGACAGTCTCTTCAGTAAATGGTGCTGGGATAACTGGATGTTCACATGTATAAGAATGAAACTGGACCCATATTGTACATCACTCACAAAATTAACTTGAATTGGATTAAAGACTTAAATGTAAGATCCCAAACCAAAAACTCCTAGAAGAAAATATAGGAACAGAACTCCTTGACTTGGCTTTTGGTAATGACTTTCTGGATATAACACCTGAAGCATAAGCAACAAAATCAAACATAAACAAGTGGGTCTTCATCAAATTAAAAAGCTTCTGCACAGCAAAAGAAACCATCAACAAAGTGAAAAGACAACCTAGACAATGGTAATAACATCTGTGGACTACATATATCAAATAAGGGGTTAACGTCCAAAACATAAAACGAACTCATACAACTCAGTAGCCAAAACTTGGGCAAAGGACCTGAATAGACATTTCTCCACAGAGGATATACCAAAGGCCACCATGTACATGGAAAGATCCTCAGCACACTAGCCATTAGGGAAATGAAAACCAAAACCGTAGTGAGATGTCACTCCATGCCTCTCCAAATGGCTATTATCCAAAAGGTGAGTGATAAGCCTTGGTGAGGTGAGAGAAAAAGGAACCCTCCTGCACTGTTGATAGGAATGTGATTTGGTGTAGCCACGACGGTAAACAGCATGGAGGATCCTCAAAAAACTAAAAATAGAACTGCAATATGATCCAATAGTTTCACCTCTGGGAATATATTCAAATGTAACAAAAACAAATTCAATAAGATATCTGCACCCCCATGATCATAGTAGCATAATTTTCAATAGCCAAGACGTGGAAAAAACCTAAGCCTCCATCAGTGAATGCATGGATAAAGAAGTTGTGGTTTCTACAAAACCCTACCATTTGCAACAACGTGGATGAATCCTGAAGGCATTATGCTAAGTAAAATAAATCAGACAAAGAAAGACAAATCCTGTATGATCCTATTTACATGTGGAGTCTTTAAAAACTCATAGAAAAAGAGATCATACTTATGGTTACTAGGGGTAGAGCATGGGGGTGAGGGGGGATTGAAGGGAGGTGATCAACGGGTGGGAATTTCTATTTAGAAGATAAGTGAGTCCTATTACTATAATAATGCACGTGATGACCATAGTCATGATGATATATAGGAAAGTTAATGGAGTAAATCCTAAGAGTTCTCCTTCCAGGAAGAATGTTTTTCCTTTATTCTTTACCTTTTTCTTTTTCTTTTATTTTATCTTTATAAGAAGATGGATGTGAACTGAAACTATTGTGGTCATCATTTCTCAATATATGTAAATCAAACCATCATGCTCTACACCTTAAAATTTACTCAGTCACAGATGCCAATAAATTCTTAATAAAACTGGAAAAAAAAAAAAAAAGACTTTTTTTCTTATCCAGAAAGCCTGTGCCTCCCCGTGGACATGGCTTCATCCACAGCAAACTCTTAAGGATATAAGGAGCTGTGGGAAAATGAAACTGCATCAGCCCCTTCCAGCAAATAAGAGAGAGAGAAACAAATTCAGAACAATAATAAAAATACAAAGAAAATAAGAGAGACACCCAGCAGAGAGGGGACACAAGAGGGTCCCTCACAAACTGTTCTGTGGGATGGCAGGCTCCCTCTCTTCCTTTATCCGCTTGTGTCCGTGGCTTACATCAATCATATTTAACTTGAATTCTCATCATTCTCAAGCCTTCATGTTTTGGTAAAAGAAGTAAATAAGGTCTGTGAAGCTCACAGGCCTGGGAAGATTCTGAGCCTTGCACTTTCTGGCTTCAATGCATTGACTTGTTTAACTGAGCCACGCCCTCCCTTTTCATGTTTGGCCTCCACCTGTCACGTTCTGCCCTGGTTCTGTCCAGCCTCGTGCTCACTAAGCTGTGCTATGCAAAGCCAGCCTCTGCTACGAGAGCTTGGCAGTGCTGAGTGGTCAGGATGCCATGTGACTGAAGCCTTGTCTTCCCTCAAGAGGTCTTCATTCTCGTCTCTGGCCACAGCCACGCTCTTTCACAGGGATGACCTACGAGCAGAGGAGTGGGGACCAGCAAGAAGTGCTATCTCATCCCCAGGGCAACCCCGTCCACTGGTAAGATGTGAGGACCATACTTTTTGTACTCAAGGTTTCATGAAGATCACGAAACATGAGAAATGGAAGATAAAGGGCAGTGATCAAACACTGACCATCCAGCTTCCAACTATCTCTATCTGCCTTAGTGCCAACCCTTCTGATGGCATGCCACGGAACACAAAATGAGGGCTGGCTTATGCTGAACAGAAGTGACTGTGCCATGCAGCAGAGGAGGCAGAGGCCCACTTGGCTGGCCCAGAGCCTGGTTGATGCCACCAGGACGCCTCACTCAGCCCTGCTTCCCAGGTGGGCGCGGTGCCCAGATTTCCCACAGGACCCCTGTCCGCTTTGGAACCACACCCTCAGAACAGAGGACACCATAGCGTCTACCAAGACCTCAGCTAGGGTCCCAGGGGTACGTCTTGTTGGTCCTCACCAGACTGATGTGTCATAAGCCTATTCCTAAATTAAATTCTGCATCCGGAGATGAGAATGCTGCCTGGCTCAGGCTAAAGCAGGTGCTTCACTCAAATATACTGGCTAAGCATTTGGGTGGGTTTGAGTTTGAGTTGTGGGACTAGGAGAGTTTGAGGTGTGGGACTAGGGAGAGGATAAAGGTTTGCTGGGAGGCAAAAGTGACAGGACTAGAGAGGTGTGCTGGCGGCGGCTGGTCACACAGAGCTGGAGTTAGAGCAGGGATTCAAGTTATAACGACGTCAGATCGTGAGAGGCCAGGGCCGTGCTTTCACTCTTTAAACACAGAGACAATGGTGAGCACGTGTGTTGCACAAAACCAAGGTCACCAAAAATGTGTGTTGTGGTTCACGCGGCCAATTTAGGAGGCACTCTGGAGGCACCAGCAGCCGGAAGAGCTGGGGCTGCTGGCTTGGAAGAGCCATTGCAAAACAAACAAACCGCTGTCTGAGTAGTAACCGTGCCAGCTGCCTTTTTCTGCTCCACAAAGGCATCAAAGCTGAACTTGAAAATCCTTTCCTGCTTCATGGGTCATTTCTAACCGATTCTTTCTCTGATTTTCTGAAGAGTTGCGTGAAGTGTCTTGGTGTTTTTGCTACACTCTGTCATCTCCAAAGGCATACCAGTTCTGCATATATTCCCTAATCACGTATTTCTCACTCAGGGCCTGTGTTCTCTAGTCGCCTTTCTCCCATCTCCTTGTAGATTTGCCCTTTGCACCAGTTACATGCCAAGCACCGTGCCGAGACAGAGGGATCCAGAAAGGAGGAAGCACAAGCACGGACTTTCAAGGAAGCACGCTCTGCTGCAGGAGTTCCCTGGCAGCTGCTAGTGATTTGAGACGGGGGGGACACCTGTTTGTCCTTTTCTGCCCTAAATGACTCTCTATGAGTGGGTAGAAATCAACTAAGAAGTTTTAGAAAAGCATATGGAAGCTAAAGGTACTCCACAGCTTGGTGCAATTACACGGGAACAAGACTTAACAGTGCTGGCTGGTCACAATGCTTGACAACAAGCTCTAATGGGAAATGGGTAACTTTGTGCAAACCCAGGAGGATGCAACGGTTGTATGGCATCACCAACTCCACGGACACGAGTTTGAGCAAACTCCAGATCGTGAAGGACAGGGGAGCCTGGTGTGCTACAGTTCATGGGGCCACAAAGAATTGGACACGACTTAGTGACTGAACGAGAAGGGTGATGAGAATCTTTCCTCTGCCTTTCCAGATGCTGTCTATGCGCCAACCTTCTCCACCCTGGCTCTGCTTAAGGACATGGGCTTAGATTGGCCTACATGCACGAGCGTCCTCACCCAGTAGCTTAAAGTTGGGTTCATCCATGAGATCATTGGAAGGAGATCAGAGGAACTGAGCAAAGAGAGCGAAGCCAGGACCTGATCTGCCCCACCTCCCTCCTGCCAGGGCTCATGGGCTGGCCGACCTCCACTGAGGACCACACTTCCCGTTATGAAGTGCTCGCCGCCTAGCCATCTTCTTTCAAGTCCAGTAACAGCTCCCTTCCTCTTCCTTCAGATGGAGGGTGATAAGACACTAGCCCCTGCGATTTCCCTAAATTTTCCTCACATCTCTGCAAATAATCCCTTTATTACGTTTTCCTTAAATTACTCGATTTGAAACTGTGACCTATTTTCTACCAGCATCCTGACTGACAAACTCGGTTTAGCCAAAACTTCTTCAAATATCTTCTAGACATATTCGGTTAGTTTCTGAAGGATTTTCCAAAATGGTGCGTGAAACTTGGCTTCACTGTCTTCCAGGACTACCTCATCTCCCGGTCTTTCTCTCCAGATGAGCTGTGAGCACTCAGTCGACACCACCTTCCAGACTGATCGCAGCAGTAAACTCTGACGTCCAGCACAGTCTCAACACTGTCTTATTCCCCCAGCTGCCCTGGAAACACAAACACACACACACATACACCAGCATTAAACTAAATGTGAGACAAAGCCAAGTGTTGGCAAGGATGCAGAACAGCTGAAGCCATCAACACACTGATGTTGATGGCTTACACTTTCGTGTAAGTGAAAGTCAGTGTAACCCCTTTTAGAAGAGGGTTTGGCAAGATCTGCTCAAACTAAAATACATCTACCCTATGATATGGCAATTCTAACTCTAGGTGTATCCAAGATAAATGAGTATGTATGTCCAAAAAAGACATGTACAAGAATATCCAGAGCAGGACTGCAATAATATCCCAAACTGGGAGCAATCCAAGTGTCCATCAACAGTCTTATAAATAAACAAACAGTGGGATTCAACAAAGAACAAGTTACAGATATGTGAGACAACAAGGCTCAATCTCAGTTACTATGTTTAGAGAGAAAAAACCCAAGCACAGAAAAGTACACATTGCCTGATTCTATTTCGGTAAATGTCAAGAACAAGAAAAGCTAATGGATAGTGCAAGATTTCACAATAGTGACGCTTTTGACTTCCTACTCAGTACATTCCTTTGAGGGATGTACTGAGTGGAAATGGGAATGAAGGAAGCTTGTGAGAGCTGTCGCAGCAGTAAACTCTGACGTCCAGTACAGTCTCAACACTGTCTTATTCCCCCAGCTGCCCTGGAAACACAAACACACACACACATACACCAGCATTAAACTAAATGTGAGACAAAGCCAAGTGTTGGCAAGGATGCAGAACAGCTGAAGCCATCAACACACTGATGTTGATGGCTTACACTTTCGTGTAAGTGAAAGTCAGTGTAACCCCTTTTAGAAGAGGGTTTGGCAAGATCTGCTCAAACTAAAATACATCTACCCTATGATATGGCAATTCTAACTCTAGGTGTATCCAAGATAAATGAGTATGTATGTCCAAAAAAGACATGTACAAGAATATCCAGAGCAGGACTGCAATAATATCCCAAACTGGGAGCAATCCAAGTGTCCATCAACAGTCTTATAAATAAACAAACAGTGGGATTCAACAAAGAACAAGTTACAGATATGTGAGACAACAAGGCTCAATCTCAGTTACTATGTTTAGAGAGAAAAAACCCAAGCACAGAAAAGTACACATTGCCTGATTCTATTTCGGTAAATGTCAAGAACAAGAAAAGCTAATGGATAGTGCAAGATTTCACAATAGCGACGCTTTTGACTTCCTACTCAGTACATTCCTTTGAGGGATGTACTGAGTGGAAATGGGAATGAAGGAAGCTTGTGAGAGCTGGAAACATTCCATACCTTGATCTGGGTGCAGACATGTGTAAAAGCTCATCAGATTGCACATCAAAGATTAGCAGTGCATCTTATACTTTCTACTGCATATATGTTATATCTCCATAACAAAGTAGAGTTCAAAGTAAGCTTTGAAGGTTATAATAATATTAAATATAAATGTTTATTGAAATCAGATGTTTGAGTGACTCTAAATATGGTTGTTTATCAATGTGTTTAGACAAAACCAAAATAAAAGTAGGCGGTATTTCTTCATGGAGAAAGCACTGGCAGGTGGCAGGATAATCAAGGACTGCTCGGTGAGGCGGCTATGGTAACTTGCCGTTCATTTGCTACATTTGTATTTCCAGCCCAGGATCTTTCTCGGGATGACTCCTGTAACTGTACAGGAGGATAAACACAACTTGTTTCCAGACTGATCGCAGCAGTTCAGTCGTTTTGCAGACCCCTGAGCAAAAGGGATGCAGCACAGCTATTAGAAAGTTCCAGTGGCCTCCTACAATGGAAGAATTTAGTTCAGACATGGATGCATGGGTTTTAAGGGCTGCCCAGGTAGCTCAGTGATAAAGAATCCACCTATCAACTCAGGAGCACAGGAGACATGGGTTCCATCCCTGGGTCAGGAAGATCCCCTGGAGCGGGAAATGGCAGCGCACTCCAGGGTTCTTGTCTGGAGAATTTCATGGGCAGAGGAACCTGGCAGGCTACAGTCCACGAGTCCACAGGGTCGCAAAGAGTCGATCACGACTGAGCATTCACACAGGCATCACACAGGTTTGAGGGAAAAAGCAGGTTTAGGTCACATGAAGTGAACTTTCCTGGGAGAGGAAGGGTTTTGGTTTGGTTTGTTTTGTTTTTTTAAGTCTAGAGAAAGTTTCTCTAGGTATCTTTCATATAATTGCACTATTTGGACAAGGAGGTGTCCCAAGCAAGGTCCTGGTTTCCGCTTCTACAAAAGCACCCTAAACTGCTCTGCACTGTCTGCGCCTAAAACAAGAGGTGTCTGGGGTCATTCGCGAGGCATCTGGAGTTGGTCTACAGCTTGGTGTGAGGGTTTGAAGCGGACGGTGCCCTAGCAATGCAACATCACAATCCCAAATGGAAAACCATCCTTGAGGTCCGGGCCTCTGAGCTGCGCAAGTTCCTCCCCCAGAGGCTCACACCCAAGTTCCCAAGTGGGTTCAGGGACCTTGTCTGGGATCAGGATATAAACCTCAAACCTGTGCTCTGTAAGCGTGGGCTTCCCCCTGCTGTCCAGGCACAACGCCGCCTCAAGGTCACGCTCTGGCCCCTGCCTCCGGCTCCACCCTGACCTCGCCTTGCTGCCCCGGCCCCCAGCTCTGTGAGGCCCCTTCCACACCTCCTGGCCCTCGGGCCTCCCCCTCCCGCTGCACGAAAGCACTTCCTCTCACCTGGGCAGGTACCGCCTCACCATCAGGACTCACCGAACACTTCTTTCCTCAGAGAACCCTTTGTATCCCCTCACATGCCATATAGTCTCTCTCTGTGGAGGTCAGCGTAATCCGTGATGCTCTAATTATGTTCATGCTGACTCTTCTCTTAGACTGGACCCAGGAAGGAAAGTGCCCCCCCACCCCCCGCCGCCGTATTTCCACTCTAAGTACAGCGCGGCACAGGGTGCCACCTGCCAGGAGAAGCAGGCAGTTACAGAAGGGAAGGGGTGATGCCTGTCTCTTATACACATCTCGATGTGTATAAGAGACAGNTCATGCTGACTCTTCTCTTAGACTGGACCCAGGAAGGAAAGTGCCCCCCCACCCCCCGCCGCCGTATTTCCACTCTAAGTACAGCGCGGCACAGGGTGCCACCTGCCAGGAGAAGCGGGCAGTTACAGAAGGGAAGGGGTGATGCAGAAGGGATTCCAAAGATGTGTGCTCCTGCTCCAGCCAGCCCCCTGGCAAGGAAGTGCTCACTGAGGTGATAGACGTGAAAATCAAATAGAAATTGAGTTTTCATCCTAAAACCCAATGCTGGGGAGGCTGTAGGAAAGGAGAAATTCATCTATTGCTGTGAACAGACGGCAGCAGAACACCTCCCAGCTGGTAACAATTATTTGGCATCAGGAGATAAATCAAAACGAACAAAGCTACTTTTACAAAGATACACATTTCTCGCATTTTCATAATAAATAAGGATTAGAAATAACTCAAAATATATGCCAAAGAAGCAGCACTTAAGTACTATGTCAAATGGATAAAACTTCTGCAGCTATCTGAAATTACATTTGTATAGTAGCATCATAACAATTATTTTTTATTATTGCCACATGTTAAATAATGGTTTTCCTCAGTGGCTCAGTGGTAAAGAATCTGCCTGCCAACGCAGGAGGCGCAAGAGACATGGGTTTGATCCCTGGGTCAGGAAGATCCCCTGAAGAAGGAAATGGCAACCTGCTCCAGTGTTCTTGCCTGGAGAATTCCATGTACAGAGGAGCTTGGTGGGCTACAGTTCATAAGGTTGCAAAGAGTCAGACCCAACTGAACAACTGATCACATTAAATAAGAAAGCATAATAAACATTGGCTACAAAACATTATACTATCATGCAAAGATATGAATATAGAATAGAAGCAAACACCCCCAAATTAACATCTCTATGTGAAAGCCCAGAAAAAAATATTTTGTTTTTTTTAAATTATCCCTGTTATTGTAAAACTAACATCAAACAACAGTGAAAATTCTACCTAATCTCAGTATCCAAAGGTGTTTGTCCTTAATGCTTGCAGAGACCAATAGCCCTGAGCTCAGCCCCCTCCTCCTGCCCTAAGCGTCTCCCTCCTTCATTCAACACACCTTTTCTCTCTCCCACACGCACTGCCCGGCCTCTGCGCCTTCCTGCTCCTGCAGGCAGAAGTCTGCCAGGAGGGGATGGGCAGTGATGTGACCCTTTACGTATTCATCCTGGGACGTAGAGGTGGGCTTCTTCCCCTGCTGTATAGCCTGCCTGAGCAAGCCAACCCCATCAGAGCCCCACATCAGCCTCCACGCAGCCAGCACGAGGGGAGATCCGCAGGGGTCTCTTGAGAGTGCCTGGGAAGACAGCTTCTTGCTCCATCCTCCAGCCCTACTCCCCGGGGCCTCAACTGAGGTCAAGGCATCTGGGCTGTTCCCCCTGCAGCAGAGGCACAGACCCCAGGCTTGGGCTCTGAAGCTGAGCCCATGTTCAACAACCAAGAACAATTCATTTTTTTTGTTGTTGTTGTTATCCCCCTAACCTATCAAGCGACCTCTCAAAGTGGGTCAGAAGACAATCCTAAAGTATCGTGTTTGACCTACATACCAACAAGTTCAGTGGTTCTGCAGGCTGTTCACAGGAAGATGATTTTTGCAGATAAGAGATGGACACAGAGGAAGTGAAGCAAACATATCAACATACACGCAACAGACAAGGATTGGTTGTTTCATGTGCTGTGTCCTTGGGGACCTTTTTACAAAGAGCTAAGTAGGTTAACCAGCTAATTAGGAAGAGTCAAGGTTGCCACCTGTCCTCATCATTAAGTCCTTCAAGTTTGATCAGACACTTGACAGTTCGGGCTCCCTGTATCTGTGGGCTGAGGGGGTGAGCTGGGTCTGCGTGGACAGGTCCTCTCTGAGCAGCACACTCCCACAACATGCTGCCGTCCCCGGGCCCATGCATCATTCCTGCCGGGAGCTGAGCCCTCATCACTCTGAAGCCTCCTGAAGGCTCATTTAGACCTTGGCAGGATGGTGGGTACAGAGCAGCTGTTCACTGTGACTCTTTCCCATCATTTGACCGGTTTTTAATCCGCAACAATGCTTCCAAAATTGAAAACGGAACCAGGTTGGATCCCTGACTGGGGCTGACCAAGTGCAAGGCTGGCTGGGCACACGGCAGCAGGTGCCAGAATGAAGATGAATCTGCGTGACCGCCTGGACTCCTGGCGGGACAGACGCTCGGCTGCCAGGCATCCTCCGTGAGCGGGAGCAAAGCCACCAGCCCACACGGAGTACCTTCCTGGGCAGGGCCCAGGGACACACCGTCCTGACAAGCCCAGATGCCCCGTGACCGTCACCAAGATCGCCTTGGTTCTCTCGTGGTCATGAACAGACTGACTATCTGGGAGATTTCATTAATAGGAGACAAATCATCCAGATTCAGCGACCGTCTGCCATTCTCAAATTCATCCTAGTCCATAGTCATTTAATGTATTTCTTTTGAGGATTTAGTCCAGCACTCAAGTGTCTTTTTTTTTTTTTTTTAATTGTGGCAAAATACAATATCCAAACAGCCAGCTCATTGTCAAAGACCCTTATGCTGGGAAAGATGGAGGGCAAAAGGAGAAGAGGGTGGCAGAGGATGAGATGGTTGGATGGTATCACCGAGTCAATGGACATGAATCTGGACACACTCCGGGAGAGAGAGAAATGGGAGGCCTGGCGTGCCTTGTGGTCACAAAGAGTTGGACGTGACTTAGTGACTGAACAACAACAAAATGCAATAATAGTAAAATTTCTCTGAATTATTTTTAAGTGCACAGCTCAGTGGTATTGAGTACATTGTACAGGAACCATCAATCACTCTATCCATCTCTAAAACTCTTTTCATACTGCGAAACTGAAACTCTGTACCCAGCAAAGAGTAACTCTCTATTCTACTCCTCCACAACCCTTAGCAACAACCATTCTACTTTCTGTCTCTATGAATCTGACTACTTTGGGGACCTCATATCAGTGGAATCACACTTGTATAAGTGGCTTACTTCGCTGAGCATAACGTCTTCACGTTTCATCCATGTTGCAGCGTTGGTAGAATCACTTTCCTTTTTATGTCTGAACAATATCCCATTATACGCTTCTTCATTCATCTCCTTATGGACACTTGGGCCCCATCCCATCTTTCGGCTGTGGTGATGGGGCTACTATGAGCACTGCTGTACAGACACCTCTAAGTCCCTGACTTTTGCTCTTTAGGGTCCAAATCCAGAAGCTCAACTGGTACATCATATGGTGAAAGTAATTCTATTTTTAATTTTTTGAGGAGCTGCCCCGCCACTTTCCACAGTAGCTACACCGTCCTACACTCCCATCACCAGTGCCCAAGGACTGCAATTAGCTCGTATTATTTTCTTCTGTTGATAGTAGCTATCGTAACGGAAGAGAGGTGATAGCTCATTGCCGTCAAGCTTCTGTTTCAGGATCTGGAAAGAGTAGTTTCATGCTTCTAAGATTCCCATAGGTGAATTCCACTGGTCTAATGATAATATATCCCACACAACACCGTCAATAACATTACTGCTCTTCCCATCATATCTTTGGGTCAGGAACTAGCTTTTTGTGGTTGCTTAGTCACTCAGCCCTTTCCAACTCTTTGTGACCCCATGGACTGCAACATGCCAGGCTTCCCTGTCCTTTACTAACTCCCAGAGTTTGCTCAAAGTCATGTCCATTGAGTCTGTGATGACATCCAACCATCTCATCCTCTGTCATCTCCTTCTCCCTCCTGCCTTCAATCTTTCCCAGCATCAAGGCCTTTTCCAACGAGTCAGTTCTTCGCATCAGGTGGCCAAAGAATCAGAGCTTCAGCTTCAGCATCAGTCCTTCCAATAAATATTCAGAGTTGATTTCCTGTAGGACTGCCTGGTTTGATCTCCTTGCAGTCAGAAGGACTCTCACGAGTCTTCTCCAGCAATACAAGTCAAAAGCATCAACTACAGTGAGCATTTAATATGAACGCCAAAGCATCCGAAGAGTGAGGTGATGACTTGGTGCCAGATGGAAACCTTGGCCATGAAGTGATTAGAAGGTGAGTGAGTTAGTGAACCAGGTGGGAAGAAAAAGCGATCTCTCAACAAGGCACGGGAAAAGAAGAAATGAAAGAAGCCTTGGAAAGAGCTGGTCCTTTGGAGAGAAGCACTGAAACTTTGATGTCTCCCTGCGTGAACCTGTGGAGGTGCTCCTCACTAATTAGCATCTGCGTGCATATGGAACTTGGGGAGGACGGCTCACTAGCCCGGCCAAGACTGCTAACTCAGCAAGTCATCTGGAACAGAAACCAGCGCCGCAAAGGCTCATGCTGGGAGCAGGTCACGGATCACCTTTTGCTAAATCAGAACCGAAGAAAGCGTCCTGTTAATGAGATGCTGCCCATGACAGACACTGCAATTAAACCAGAAGAGGCCAAAACACAGTAATTAAAGAGAACAGAGGAAAAGGGGAAGTGGAGGGAGAGAAAGAAGCAGAAAACAGTGGAGCCAAACTCCAGAAAGATTGAGAACTTGCTTAGGATGGCTACCAGGGCTAAAGGCCATGCCCACTGCAAGGGACTTCTCTGAAATTTATAATTATGTATATATATATGCACATTATTGAAGTTTAGATGTTTTACAAATGCTGTGTTAGTTTCTGCTGCACAGCAAAGTGAGTCAGCCGTACGTATACAAGTATCCCCTCTTCCTTGGACTTCCTTCTCGTTTGGGTCAGCACAGAGCGCTGCTGTCCAGTAGGCTCACGTGTGTTTGTTCCGTCGCTCAGTCACCTTTGACTCTTTGTGACCCCGTGGACTGCAGCCCACCAGGCTTGCCTGTCCTTCACCATCTCCTAGAGTTTGCTCAAACTCACGTCTGTCGAGTCAGTGATGCCATCCAACCATCTGCTCCTCTGTCATCCCCTTCTCCTCCATCCCGCCTGGCGCTTGCACCGGCAGGGGCACAGGGTAGCTCCCTCTGCCTCTTTCCTCCCCCTTAGTGGGCATGGCAGTGGCCACACCTCACCCCCAGGCACTGTGGCCCTGGCCCGGACAAACCATCCAGCCCTAACCAGCACAACCAAGAGGGGCTGCTTCTCCATCAAGCGTCACTCAGCTCTCTTCCTTCCGGTAAGTCAGGATAACAGATGGATTCTATTCATGCATCAGTGGCAGTTCCGCTCCAGGCAGACTCCAAGTCCTGTGACATGAGGCATCCACCTCTCTCCTCTCCACTTCCAGCTAAGGGATGGATGCCCTTTGACCTTCAATCCCTCCAACAGAAATCAGGTCGTTGTTCAGGATCCTGTCCCTTAGAAAAGCCCTGACCTTAGTTTAATGCCCTTCTGCCGCTGTCTTGAAATCATTAATTATTATTTAACAAGGACCCAGCAAATTATATAGAGATCTTGCCAAGATTTCTGACATTTTCCCAAACTAACTTAATTCTAGGCAAGTGCACTTTCACTGACTCTTGAATATGACCTTTCCACTCATCTTCATTATTTTCCATTAACCTCGCCCCCACTTCTTATACAAATTCTGTGTCTCAAGAGGTAGACAACTCGGCTCATTTGAGTCGCTCAGTTGTGTCTGACACTTTGCGACCCCATGGAGTGCAGCACGCCAGGCCTCCCTGTCCATCACCAACTCCTGAAACTTACTCAAACTTATGCCCATTGAGTCGGTGATGCCATCCAACCATCTCATCCTCTGTCGTCCCCATTCTCCTCCTGCCTTCAATCTTTCCCAGCATCAGGGTCTTTTCCAGTGAGTCAACTCTTCGCATCAGGTGGCCAAAGTATTGGAGTTTCAGCTTCAGCATCAGTCCTTCCAATGAATATTCAGGACTGATTTCCTGTAGCAGCTAAACAACACAAAAATAGATTAAGTAGATTTTCCCCCTCTTTCTCAGTGACCTCTGTTTTCAGACCAGAATTTCCTTATGAGAGGGAACAAAAGATCCTGTTAGTTGAATACCCAGCAAAAAAAAAAAATAGGGTGACACCCAGCAGAGATTTAAGGTGGCCAGCCAGGCGCAGCTCGTGCAAAGGGCCTGGGGAGGACGCGCCAGGATGCTGCAGGGTGACTGGGAGCCAGAGGGTCCTGAGCAGAGTGAGCAACATGGGAAAGCGGCAGGAGGTGAGGTCTGAGAGCTGCAGGGGTGGGTCACAGAGCTCCGCAGGGGCTGTCCCTTATTCTAACAGAGAGGGGAAAGTATAGCAGCAGTGTGAGCAGGGGAAGCACAGAGTCTGGTGTCAAAACGTAAAGGGCCAACAACAATAATAGTTAACATAGAGAGTGCTGCTCTGCGCCCAGCGCCACAGCGCAGGGTCATACGAGCACACATTGAGAGAGCTCACGCACCCCACCCAGAGACGAGCCTCGTGAGCACACTGCACTCACGCTACCCAGAGACGAGGCCCGTGAGCACGATGCACGCACCCCACCCAGAGACGAGGCCCGTGAGCGCGCTGCACGCACCGCCCCCCCCCCCAGAGACGAGCCCCGTGAGCACACTGCACTCACGCTACCCAGAGTTGAGCCCCGTGAGCACGATGCACGCACCCCACCCAGAGACGAGCCCCGTGAGCACACTGCACGCACCGCCCCCCAGAGACGAGCCCCGTGAGCACGCTGCACTCATGACACGAAGCTACATAGACACAAATACACAATACACATCAGCTCAGTTCAGTAGCTCAGTTGTGTCCGACTCTTTGTGACCCCATGGACGGCAGCACGCCAGGCCTCCCTGTCCATCACCAACTCCTGGAGCCTACTCAAACTCATGCCCTTTGCATCGGTGATCCAGCCATCTCATATATACATATCAGTACATAAATAAATATAGTTTAATAATACACATTAATATTATATATCCATGATTTTATAGGTGCTTTATATATGCTTCAGTCAGTTCAGTTCAGTCGCTCAGTCGTGTCCAATTCTTTGTGATCCCATGAATCACAGCACGCCAGTCCTCCCTGTCCATCACCAACTCCCAAAGTTCACCCAGACTCGCGTCCATTGAGTCAGTGATGCCATCCAGCCATCTCATCCTCGGTCGTCCCCTTCTCCTCCTGCCCCGAATCCCTCCCAGGATCAAAGTCTTTTCCAATGAGTCAACTCTTCGCATGAGGTAGCCAAAGTACTGGAGTTTCAGCTTTAGCATCATTCCTTCCAAAGAAATCCCAGGGTTGATCTCCTTCAGGATGGACTGGTTGTCATAAGATTTTATTTATGCAATATATAAAGCTATATTTACCAATGGACGTGAGTTTGAGCAAACTCCAGGAGATAGTAAAGGATAGGGAAGCCTGGTGTGCTGCAGTCCATGGGGTCACAAAGAGTCAGACAGGACTGGACCTTTCCTTTCTCCAGGGGATCTTTCCAACCCAGGTCTCCCACTCTGCAGGCAGATTCTTTACCAGCTGAGCCACAAAGGAAGCCCAAGAATAGTGAAGTGGGTAGCCTATCCCTTCTCCAGTAGATCTTCCTGTCCCAGGAATCGAGCCGGGGTCTCCTGCATTGCAGGCGGATTCTTTACCAACTGAACTATCAGGGAAGCCTGAACAATAACAACAATGCATAAGTAGTATTTATACGTTGCCCGCCAGGCTCCTCTGCCCATGGAACTCTCCCAGCAAGAATACTGAAGTATGTCACCCTTCCATTCTCCAGGGGATATTTCCGACCCAGGAATAACACCCTCGTCTCCTGCATTGCAGGCAGATTGATTACTTTCCAAGCCACCAGGGAAGTCCCATAATCCTATATACATGGGATTAAATGAGTTTATATAATTATATAAATAATGATCATTATAAATCTACAATACACATACAACATGTATGTCTAAAAATATATAGTAATGAGTATATATAAATATATGGGCTTCCCTGGTAGCTCAGCTGGTTCAATTCTTGGGTCGGGAAGATCCCCTGGAGGAGGGCATGGCAACCCACTCCAGCATTCTTGCCTGGGGAATCCTACAGACAGAGGATCCTGGTGGGCTACAGTCCATGGGGTCACAGAGTCGGACATGACTGAGTGACTAAGCACAGCACAGCATATATAAATATACACACAGCAGCAAACATTGCACACACACGCACGCCGTTAACACCTATGGCATCTCGTCTAGGCCTCACAGCTCTCTCGTGAAATAATAGCTGTTATCGGCCCTATTTACAGAGGAGGAAACTGAGATAGAGGAGCTTGCTGAGTAGCCCAGACAGTCAGTGGAGCTGGGGTCAGCCTCGAGCTGCCTGGCTAGAAGAACAGGCTCTGAGCCCCCCTGGGCAGCGCCCAGCAGCAGCGCCAGGGCTGGGTGCTGGGACTGGGGTGTCAGAGTACAGACGCCGGAGGTCCGTCCAGAGGGAGCGTGTTGTGCTCACCTGGTCGGAGGGTGCGGGAGGTATCATTTCAGGACCTACACCGCAGCACTCGCAGGCGCTCGGACCACAGCGTGGCAAAGGTGCCAGCTCACAAATAGTCTAAACAGAGCTGCATCTGGACAGCGTTCTTTCTACAAGTGTGGACTTAAGCCTTCACATTCCTAAAATCAAATCAGAATGATAGCCCCACAACTGCCCTCCTGTGGTCCCTGAAGCAGTTCTCTAGGGAAAGCAGATTGAAAATCACTGATGTGGCCGTAGGATATTTGCTTTAACATGGACATGGCATTGTTTATGCAACTAACCCTCTGTGCTTGAACAAGTGAGTGGTTTCCAGTACTTCATTATCAAACGTTGAAACAAACATCTCCATCCGTATTTAATGATAATCTTCATGCAGCTCCCAGAGCAAATCCTTTGTCCATCACTTACATGGAATTCATTGGAAGGACTGATGCTGAAGCTGAAACTCCAATACTTTGGCCACATGATGGGAAGAGCTGAATCATTAGAAAAGACCCTGATGCTGGGAAAGATTGAGGGCAGGAGGAGAAGGGGACGACAGAGGATGAGATGGCTGGATGGCATCTCTGACTCAATGGACATAAGGTTAAGCAACCTCCGGGAGATGGTGATGGACAGGGAAGCCTGGTGTGCTGCAGTCCATGGGGTCAGAGAGAGTCAGACACGACTGAGTGACTGAGAACAAAAAATCTGTTCAACACCTATTTTTCTACAAGCGTTTTCATCCTTTTTAACTTGCCAATTTTTAAAGATATATGTCAAAAACTTCCAATGTTCATATAGATATCTCGTACTTTCCAGGGTCCTTATTTCTTCTGCGGCCTCACTGTTTAGGATGGCATAGGGTGAAAGATGCTTAATATTTGATAAAGTTTATGGGGTCTTCTGGGGGGGACTTTCTTGGGGGCTCAGTGGTATAGAATCTGCCTGCAGTGCTGAAGACGCAGATTCAGTCCCTGGGTGAGGAAGATCCTTTGGAGGAAGAACTGGCAACTCACTACAGTGAGTACTCTTGCTGGGAAAATGCCAGGGACAGAGGAGCCTAATGGGCTACAGTCCACGGGATCACGAAGAGTCAGACACGAGTCAGCACACACACATACGGGGTCTTTCAGGAAATCTGCTTTGTTGCATTACCTACACAGGTTTTCCATCATTCCCAGATCGTATAAAACATTTTCCTTGTTTTCTTTTAGTGTCTTCTGTAGTTTAAGTTCTTATATTTCATCATTAACCCTCATCTGTAGTTGATTTTCAAACGTGCTTGGACACAGAGGTCGAGCATCCTTGAGAGCGGCCGCAACTCCCGTCCCTTCCTGATCTTTCGCCTTTGAGTATAATGCTCGCTGTAAGGTTTTCCTTCGTGGCTTTTATCACATTGACGTAATTTCCTTCTATTCCTATTTTGTAGAATGTTTAATCATGAAAGTGAGAATTTCATCAAATGCCCTTTCTGCATTAATTAAGACGATCATGTAGGCATTTTCTCTTCATGCTACTAATGTGGCATATTATATTGATTTCCATATGTTGAACTGGCCTCGCATTCCAGAAGCAAAACTTATGTGGTCATGCTGTATAATACATTTACTATGCTTCTGATTTCCCTTTGCCACTATTTTGTTGAGAGTTTTTATAACAGTGTTCATAAAAGGTATTGGGCTATAGTTTTCTTGTAGAGTCTGCCTAGCTTTGGTATCAGGGCAATCCTGGCCTCAAAAATAAGTTTAGAAGTACTCCCTTCTCTTCAATTTTTAAGGAAGTGTGAAAAGAGTTGGTATTAGTTCTTCTTTAAATGTTTGGTAAAATTCACTAGTGAAGACACCAGGTCCAAGGCTTTTCTTTGTTGGAGATTTCTGAGCCCTGATTTAATCCTTTTACTAGTTATAGGTCTCTCCAGGTTTCTGTCTTTATGATTCAATCTTCGTAGGTTTTGTGTTTCCAGGAATTTGTCCATTTCATCTATCTTATCCAATTTGTTGATGCACGATCACAGTACTATCATACAATCCTATTTATTTCTATAAAATCAGTAGTAATGCCCGCATTTTTATTTCTGATTTCAATACTTTGGATATTCTCACTTTATTTCTTAGTCCATTTATCTAAAGGTTTGTCGATTTGTATTGTCTTTTCAAAGAATAAGCATTTTGCTTCATTCATTTCTCTATTCTCTATTTTATCTCTACTCTAATCTTTACTACTTCCTTTTTTCTTCTGGCTATGATTTTGCTACACTTTTTAAAACCTTGTGAATATTTCTGATAGATATTTTTTTAAAGCTTTCTGCAAAGTTGCCTTGCAAATATTTTGTTTTATTCCCTTAAGTTAACACACAGCCCGACTGTCAAATTCACCTCCCTCCAAAGCCGCAAATACGTTCTGATAAAGTCAAACTTAAAAGACTCTGCTGTCTCCAGCTTGCATCAAATTACCTCATTTGAAGAACATTTTCAAAGCAGGAGAAGCTCCTGGCTCATTTTGAGTTTTGTTTTTTCTTTCCCAGCCCCCTCACTTAAGTAAGTTGATGCCAGCAAGCTTATCCCCAGGACCTTCACTGTCCCCAGTCTGATGGATCTTTGCCTCCACCAGTGGAATTTGGGGATACCAACTTCACCCTGAAGATTTAGTTGACAGGCAAACATTTTGAGAGAGAAGGTATGTGATGTGGGACCATTTTGGGCCCCTAGGTCTGATTTGCCTTCAGGGTGCGTGCCTTGATGAGAAGTGCACAGGTTATAGCCTACTGCAACTCCCAATATCCAGAAATGATACATAATTACCCCAGCAAGGAAACAGTGCTCTCTGCGGGTCCATATCACCTTCATCCTCTTGGAGACAGAAAGGGTAAAGTGAGCTCAAAGGGCAGACGTCTCAGCCCCCAGCCTGCCCCACCCAGACACATGCTCTCTGCAAACAAGCACCCAGAGATGCTGTAATTGACACTGCCCTCTGCCTGCAGTCCGGTGGCTGAACCCCAGTAATGAGTACTAGATAGTAACCTGCCCTTTCTGCTTCCAGCTTGACCACCGGCTCCCCAGAGTATGAACTTTTCCGCACGCTTGCTGTTCCATGGACCTCTTTCAAAGAGGCGACCAAGCCAGATCAAATCCATTTAGTAATAAGTTAAAATTATTCCTCTCTGTTAAGACTCTGTGTCTTCTTTCCATTACCAGCATCAGGAGAGAGACGAGTGGGGGCAAATGGGACAACGTGCTTATTTCTACAAGCCCGGCTTACAGGCTGCTATCTCTGCCCACGCCTGTCATCTACAAGGTGAGCCCCTCACCTGGGGAGTTAGCTGGGGGAGGGGCAGCAAGCCCTGTACCTTGCCGATTGGCTGCTGAGCCCCCATCCCATCCAGACCCCTGCAAGAGGGCATCGAACCGCTGTGATACAGCGGCCGGACCTGTGTACACTGCCACTTCCTAGCACCAGTGTGGGTTTAATTTATTATGTGACCACTTCAAATGGATGGCAGCTCTCGCCTGAATGGCTGGCTGTATTTGCATACCTTATATTTACAACTGGCAGATAGAAAGCTCCTCTGAGGTAGGGACTGCAGGCACGTCTATGAATAAATCACTAGCAGGGGAAGGAAAAATCAGAAAGATTTTCGAGCCTCATATTAGAAATAATTATGTTCACAGATATAAAAGCACAGTTGTATGGAGAGAGAAGCACCAGAAGGAGATCCTGGCTCTCCTCTCAGGGTTGGGGGGGCGGGTCCCCAACCCTGCCTCCTCCAGGAAATGATGCTTGGGCTGAGTGGCGCGCTGTGAGCCACTGTGGGAAGGACACAGTCAGAGACCAAGACGTGGTCTGTCTTCTCCATCAGCCTGCTGGGCACCTGATGGGCGGTGTCCTGAGATGCACAAGGCACCTGTGGGCCTGGCCCCTCTGGATGGTCCAGAGCGACTTCAAGGGGACAGGCAAGGGGAAGACGTGCTTGTGGTTTAGAAGGTCGCTCATGACCCTGCAATAAGGCTACAGTCCTGTGTCAGAGCAAAGCCTTTCCCTATGGCCTCCATGCCTTGTCTTGAGACCAGGAGGCAGCTGGCCATGGAAGTTACAGCCCAAGTGCCCCTTTGACGGTGTGATGCACCCATGCCCAACCTCACTGACATTTCTCCTTAAGAAGTCTGGGGACAAGCATTGGCAGCAGGCTGAATAATAAGGAGCCTCCATCCTTGATGTCCCTGTCCGCAAAGGTGAGTCTTTGAGACCCCCATAGCCCTGAAGATTCAGGAGCAAAAGTCATAATTGGAAGTGGGGGACTGATCTCAGTAACTCCTTCCAGTGCTTTTTCCTCAATAGGTCCAGACTGCCTCTACTAATCCTCTTGGTTGAATCAGACGAGAAGAAATAACCTGGGAAAATGATACCCAAGCTACGAATATTCATATGAGCCCCAGGAAATTCACCCCAACTCTTTGAGCCAAGAGTTTATCTACTTCTCCTAGGGACATTCTGATCTGTTAAATATAACAGTCTCTAAGCCAACTGTACAGAGTTGATTTAAGAATGTAATAACTCAAGAAGGTTACCAGGGATAAGGAACATCAAAAGATACTCCAGAAAATCCAATGGCCTTAGAAATCTGACTATGAGCACTTCCAACCATTTGTGTAGAGATAGTTCTTTTCAACAGATTTCTAGAATGTGTTAGTCTGCCCCACTGCAAACTTTCTTGGCATTTTGGTCCTGACTGTGGGACCCAGGATAACACACAGCAAACCTCAGTCTTCCATTCTGGGAACCAGCTGCATCCTGGCAGTGCTGAGTCATAAGACCATTCTTCTTCATCTTGGAATAGAAATCATGGAGAGTGAAGCAATAGTGATGATGCTGCAGCAAAATGGAAGGTGGGGGTCTGGTTCTCATCCTTGGTTTTAAACAAGTAGCTCTCACTGGGGAGAGGTGACGCCCCTTGGCCAGCCCTGGCTTCAGAATCACCAATCTCTAGTAGTTTCAGTAAATCTGACAGGCAGACAGGAAATACAGCTGTGTCACTGGGCTCAAAAGTACACCTGTCACACCTGCCCTGCAATTACTGGAATTCCTTCATATTTTTTTATATTAACTTTTATTGGACTGTAGTCCATTTATATCCTTCTTCCTTATTATTTGCAGAACATAAAGCAACAACCTGACAGGTGCCCCCATCCTCAGGGTTATGACCAGGAGTGTCCTGTCCTGAGATGAGCCCACATTCACTAACATGCGCTATGTCATTCTCCCCGAGGGCATCTTGGGGTGAGAGGTTGCTCATCAACAGAGTTTAAACACTTTCCTCTTAATTTATTGGCTTCCACGATCAAATCTTAGACCCTAAATGTGATACTGATATGTGAAAGCCCTCCCTGAACCTCCCACTCCATGTCAGGAGCACAGCTGGGTGTGGACACACTGCTGCAGCATCCAGGTCATCCTGGGAAATCTGCATCTGGACCCTGGAGACGCTGGGAGCTGTTGCCTCCAGGGTGGCCTCCAGGAAGCCAGCCAGCATCAGAATGGGGACTTCCCTGGTGGTCCAGTGGCTGAGACGCCACGTTCCCAACATAGGGGGCCTGGGTTGGATTCCTGGTCAGGAAACTAAATCCCACATGTGGCAACTAAGACACAGCCAAATAACAGAGTCAAATAAATAATTTTAAAAATCAGCGTGGGTAGCATCCACGCCGGAAACCGGCAGCTGCATTGCAAAATGTCCAGGAATGCACAGGGAAAGATGAACCTATTGAGAAGTCATCTAATAAAAGTTTAAGGAAGGCGCTGCTATGGGGTCAGATCTCAACTCCCAAAACAGAGACATGTAGATGTCTGTTCGCTTCAGCTCATTTGTTCTAAAAACAGAGGCTCCTCTCTGCAGGAATGTGTGTGGGTGATTCATGCCGAGTCATCTCTGGGAACCGAGAGGGAGCCCCTCAGTGTGGGGGAGCATGTGGAGAACTGCCAGGGCCTCCAGGCTCAGATCCCAGGGGAGGCGGGAGCTCCTGGCCCACGCGGAGAGACGCTGGCTGGTCCCAGACCCCAAGGCCCCCCGGACTCCTGGCAGCAGTGTCCACTCGCCTGCCTTCTTGTCATCCTGATGCAGAGACAGAAGTCACATATTCTGGAAGCTCAGTTTCGTTTCTTATGTCTCACTAAACCCTATGATTAAGCTGGGAGAACTAACTGAGGATTGAAAATCAATAAAGTGGTAATGTTAATAATAAAAATAATAGCTACATTCTGGGAAAGATTGAAGGTGGGAGGAGAAGGGAAGACAGAGGATGAGATGGTTGGATGGCATCACCGACTCAATGGGCGTGAGTTTGAGCAAGCTCCAGGAGTTGGTGATGGACAGGGAGGCCTGGCGTGCTGCAGTCCATGTGGTCACAAAGAGTCAGACACGACTGAGTGACTGAACTGAACGGAACCATTATAAGTAGTATTTGTTAGCCGGTGGTCGCAAGGCGTCGGACACGACTGGACGACTTCACTTGTACTTTTCACTTTCCTGCATTGGAGAAGGAAATGGCAACCCACTCCAGTGCTCTTGCCTGGAGAATCCCAGGGACGGGGGAGCCTGGCGGGCTGCCGTCTACGGGGTCGCACAGAGTCGGACACGACTGAAGCGACTCAGCAGCAGCAGCAGGGGCCAGTAGACTCCTCCGCGACAGAACAACAGCAATAGCTACATCCAGTCAGAAAGCAGAGCTACAGAGCCCAGTGGTACCTGGTAGAAGAACTGTCCTAAGCTGAGAAAAAACAAAACCAGAGAGGGGAGCGAGGCTACCCAGAGATCAGTCACAGCACAACGTTCCCACCACCCCGGGCCTGGAGCCACCAGCGGAGGGAGGAAGGCCGGCCCCCAGGCCCAGTGCTGGGGCCCACGGAAGGGGTCAGGATGCGGAGAAGATGCCGATCCCGCAGGAAACGCCAGCGGAGCAGAGGCAGGCAGTGGGGACAGCCCTCACGTCCTTCCCGAGCCTTCCACAGAGCTGGCCCGGCTGGGACCCAGCTGGTGAGGGGCCACAGTCCCCAGACCCATACCCGTTCCCATCAGAGCCACCCCCTTCTCAGACGGCACTGTGACCAGGCTACCCTCCAGGCTCAGCCCTCCAGCCTGGGAAGCGCCCCTTACGGCCACCCCATCACAGGCCGGGCAGCGCCTCTCAGGCCTGCTCCCTTCACTCTGCCTCCTGGAACCCATGCCCGCCCAGGTCGCCCGCATCTCCCACCCACACTCTCTCTACCTGAGATCCACCCGGCAGCCTGTTTAACTCCTCACTGTGCACCAAGAATAACCTTCCTACGCTTGGTGGCAGGTTTAGCAAATCAATATCGAAGATGCTCTGCTGCGTTTCAGCTTCCGATTATGCCACGAATATTTTTAGCATCATTATGGCTTCTGCACGCATGACCCAGCAATTCCACTCCCTATGTATATACCCAAGGGAAGTGAAAACGTGTATTCCCACAAAAACTGGTATACAAAGTTTATAGCAGCATTGTTTATATTAATAATAGCCACAGGGCTTAAGAATTGCCTGCAGTGCGAGAGATGTGAGTTCGACCCCTGGATTGGGCAGATTCCCTGGAGAAGGAAATGGCAACCCACTCCAGTATTCTTGCCTGGGACATCCCATGGGCAGAAGAACCTGGTGGGCTGCAGTCCATGGGGTCACAAAAAAGTCAGACATGACTGAACGGACTTTCACTTTCACTTCAAAAGACCTATCCATCAGATGAATGGATAAAGACAGTGTGGTATAGTCATGCAATAGAATATGATTCATAATAAATGAAATACCAATCCAACCAACAGCGTGTTGGAACCTTGAAAATGTTGCACTGAGGGAAAGAAGCCAGTTACAAAAGGTGGGGGTGGGAGGGATGTGAGGAAGGGAGACAAGAGCTAAAGGTAGGGCTTTGCTTCCATTTTCTCAGGTGAAGATCTTCTAACATTGACTCTGGTGATGGTTGCCCGTGTCTGGAAGTCACCAAAAGCCACTGAGCTGCACACTTGAAGTGGGTGAATTGTATGCTGTGAAATATATCTCAGTAGAACTGTTTGAGGGGGAAAAAGTATATTTCATGCAGCTTTTGGCCTACACTTACACTAAAAATTTATCTTCGCTTCATCTCAAAGTAAAATTTCACTGGGCTTTCTGCATTTTATCAGATGATCCTACTTACAGCAGAAATCAGATCATGTGAGTCTCCTGTTACACTGTTTCAATGACCTGCCTTTGCAATGAAAAGAATCCATACTTCTTGAAGAACTTTAACATCAGGAATGATCTGGTCCCCACTCTCCCTCCAGCCTCCTTTCACACCAGCATCCTCTTTGCTCACTCTATTCCAAATGCTGCCCAGCTCAGCTCTGCCAGCAAAACACGATCCTCCAGACCCTGGGTCTTCTTTGCAAGGCTCCCCTTCCCCACTGCCTCCCCACCCGCCGTTGGAGGCTGAAAACACCAGCTGCATGTTAATCGTAATGGTTCTGATGAACTGATGGCCAAAGGTGGTTGAAAGAAAAATAAACAGAGTATTGAGGGTGAATCATCCAGCCTAGGGAAAAACCTGAAATGATGATTGTTTAATTCTAATATCAACTTTTTTTCCAAATATAATTTTTATTAGGCATCTTCCATATCAACAACCTCAGATATGCAGATGACACGACCCTTATGGCAGAAAGCGAAGCAGAACTAAAGAGCCTCATGATGAAAGTGAAAGAGTAGAGTGAAAAAGCTGGCCTAAAGCTCAACATTCAAAAAACTAAGATCATGGCAGCTGGTCCCATCACTTCATGGCAAATAGATGGGAACAAAATAGAGACAGTGGCAGATTTTATTTTCTTGGTCTCCAAAATCATTGCGGACAGTGACTGCATGCTTAGTCGCTTCAGTCGTGTCTGACTCTCTGCAACCCCATGGACCATGACCTGCCAGGCTCCTCTGTCCATGGGATTCTCCAGGCAAGAATATAGGAGTGGGTTGCCATTTTCTTCTCCAAATCTGCAGCCATGAAATTAAAAGATGCTTGGGAAAAAGCTGTGACAAACCCAGACAGAGTATTACAAAGAAGAGGCATCACTTTGGTGATAAAGGTCTGTTTAGTCAAAGCTATGTTTTTTCCAGTAATCATATATGGATTTGGACCATAATAAGGCTGAGTACCGAAGAATGGATGCTTTTGAACTGCGATGCTGGAGAAGACGCTTAAGAGTCCCTTGGACTGCAAGGAGATCAAACCAGTTAATCTTAAAGGAAATCAACCCTGAATATTTGGAAGAACTGGTACTGAAGCTGAAGCTTCATAACTTTGGCCACCAGAAGCAAAGAACCAACTCGTTGGAAAAGACCCTGATGCTGGGAAAAACTGAAGAGAAAAGGAGAAGAGGGAGACAGAGGGTGAGATGGTTGGATGGCATCATGACTCAATAGACATGAGTTCGAGCAAACTCTGGGAGATAATGAAGAACAAGAAAGCCTGGTGCGCTGCAGTCCATGGGGCTGCAAAGAGTTGGACATGACTTAGTGACTGAACAACAGCAACAGTGTGGATCTGACATTAGCCATGACTGCCTGCCTCCTCTTTTGGGGGAGGGAGGAGGTAGACGCCTCTACAGCGAGTGGGTCCCTGGCCCTGGCCCCTCCTGACCCTGTTCTCGTCAATTTTCCTCCTAGAACCCGGATCCGTGCCTCAGGGCACCTCCCAGCGGTACCTGCTCCCTGGACCTTGCTTCCTGGGGACGCCCTGCAGAGGGTGTTCCCGCAGTCGGCACACTGGCCTCGGCCCAGTGCCTGGCAGGCAGGACACTCCCCGTAAGCCTCTGCTGTCAGGAGTCGGGGGAAGTCAGCGGAGAGATACATCTGAACAAGCGCTTATGGAGAACAGGGGGAACATTGAGCTGGAGCCTGTTGCTGACTCCAGGAAGCGGTACAGAGAAATAAACGCCAGAGAAGGAGAAAGAGCTGCTGCCAGAGGACCTTCCTGTGTCTGCACCCGAGAGTGCAGTCAGGTGACTTCATCGCTAGCATCTGAGCCACAGGGCACGGCTTGTCCTTTCAGGGCCGACACCACACGCCACGCCTGCAAAGACTTGCTCGGCTCGGCCAAGGCTAACGGCCAGCTGCCCACTCTCACGGGTCCCCTGCACATGGACTTTGGAGGAGAGGAGATGGGCCCGGCCTCTGAGCCCCAAAGGATGCGCATGCTTACCTGACCGCAGCTGCATCCGTAAACCGATGGACCACGCCAGTCTGCAGGTCCAAGAAATCCCAGACTGTGAGACCACGTTACAACTCTCACATCATCAAAGGGCCCAAAAGAATGTTTATTCTCAGATTTCTTGTATGAAAATTCCAAGGTTATCTCTAAGTCTCTGCATAAAACATTCACATTCAAGGCCACGCCCCCTAACCCCTCCCCTCAGGCACCTCCCCTACAAGAAGGAGACAAGACAGGAATGGACATCAAACCCACAGAGTCCACTCATAGGAAGCTGATCATTTAAAATATACTTTAAAAAAACCCTTCAGCATTAGAAATTAACTGATTATTTCAAGGTCTTATTTTTTTTTTTCAAGTCTAGAAATTCACCCTTGATGTTCCATTTATTTTTCTTTCTAGCATGTTTGAGGGAGAAGGCAATGGCACCCCACTCCAGTACTCTTGCCTGGAAAATCCCATGGACGGAGGAGCCTGGTAGGCTGCAGTCCATGGGGTCGCGAAGAGTCGGGCACGACTGAGCGACTTCACTTTTGCGTTTCACTTTCATGCATTGGAGAAGGAAATGGCAACCCACTCCAGTGTTCTTGCCTGGAGAATCCCAGAGACAGAGGAGCCTAGTGGGCTGCCATCTATGGGGTCGCACAGAGTCGGACACGACTGAAGCGACTTAGCAGCAGCAGCAGCAGCAGCAGCAGCAGCAGCATGTTTGAGAGGTCAGCTCACCAGAATTATTAGACTTAAAAAAAAAAAAACAAACTCTATTAGACTTTAAAAAAAAACCTTCCCTGTGCAATAATGTCTATTTTCAGAAGAAGCGTAAGATGTCCCTGCCAAATTGGGAGACTGGGGTTGACATACACACGCTGCTGATAACACATGTATAAAATAGATACCTGATGAAACCCTACGGTGCATACAGGGGGTGCTACTCAGCGCTCTGTGGGATGAAGAGGGGCTCATGTATATGAGCGGCTGATTCACCTTGCTGTACAGCAGAAACTATGTGCCAATAAAGTAAACAAGCCCGCCATCACCGAGGTTCACAGAAAAGGCAGATCCCTAGAGACATCAGAGAGCAGAGGGGAAAGCAGAGTGCCCCCAGGGAGAGAAGTTAGCAACTCTCCCATCTTCCAGGAGCATTTGTTCGAACAGTGTTTCCATCACGTGGCCTCCTCCGGTTGACATGTAGACCCAACATTCAGCATCGTGTGGGGCCCATTCAGTTCAGTTCAGTCCAGTTCAATTCAGTCGCTCAGTCGTTTCTGACTCTTTGCAACCCCATGGACTGCAGCACACCAGGCCTCCCTGTCCATCACCAACATGAGTTTATTCAGACTCACGTCCACTGAGTCAGTGGTACCACTCAACCATCTCATCCTCTGTCGTCCCCTTCTCCCCCTGCCTTCAATCTTTCCCAATATCAGGCTCTTTTCAAATAAGTCAGTTCTTTGCATCAGGTGGCCAAAGTATTGGAGTTTCAGCTTCAGCATCAGTCCTTCAAATGAAGATTCAGGACTGATTTCCTTTAGGATGGACCAGTCAGATTTCCTTGCAGTCCAAGGGACTCTCCAGAGTCTTTAACACCACAGTTCATGATGCTTTTGATTTTGGGACCCATTAGAGAGATGCAAGATGTCCTTTGCAATCCAGACGTGAGCAAAAACTGAGAATCCTGGATCAGGAACAGCAGCAGAAGGTCTGAAGCAAGAGACAGAACGGCAGGGCAGGCTCCCGTGTGGGACAGAGTCAGGTGGTACCTGGGAAGAAGGATTCAGAAGAAACCCTGGGTGGAGGAGACCTGAGCAGAAGAAATGACTCTCGCGGTGGCAACAGTCACTGATTTTCACAGATTCTTCACCGGCTTCCGAGTGAGGATGGATGGGAGGCCACGCTCAGCATCTTCTGGCCAGCTCTCATAATTCATTATCAGTGAAGGTTTAGAAAAAAAGGTTTAAAAAGGTTTAAAAAAAAAAACGCAGAACACTTCTTCCTCCAAGGCAGATGATAATAATCACTTTTTACTTTGCATTTTCGTTTTTGTTTTTTTTCCCCAAACCATTTTCAACCACAAGTGCCAAGCTTCCTGCCTCAGGAGGGTGCGTGAGCCAGGGGAGCGTGGGAGCTAAGGGGGCGATCCCCTGCTGCCCAGGGGCCCCCTGGCCAGGCCCTGAGAGCCAGAGGGCTCCAGCTGGCCCCCTCCAGCAACCGTGCAGGACCCGGCCCGGCACCTTAAAATCCAGGCGACACATCCTGATTGCATCGTTCCTCGCCAAGCGGGACGTTCCAAGCGGATATCCCCCCTGGTATAAACAGAATACTTAATTTTCTTTTTTAATCATCAGTTTGTGAGCCGGAGGCAGGTTCGTCTCCGAGCACTCAGTCAAGGAAAGATTTTGAAGACAAGGCTCGAGGCGTTCAAGAGCTTTTCAAAATTGCCTTTTCATTTCCCTCCGTCATCCTTACCTGGGGTTTCCTGTCACCACTGATCCATGGAAACCTAGGAAATGGTTGGAGCTGATGAAACACCCTTCAATGCTCGTTCAATACCCTGAAGAACGTGACGGAGCAGCCACAGCCAGCGAAGGGGTGTCTGTAATCTTCAGAGTGACCGGTGGGAGGAAACCTGGGGACAAATCCGTCTTTTAAAGAATTCTCTTCCTTTAAAGAGCTGTAAATATCGAATATTCAAGCTGAGGGAATACTGGTCATGAGGAAGCAGGGGATAGATGGTAACTCGTATGTTGCTGCAAACAGCCGCCCTGACATCCGTCCTCCTGTGGGGTGTCCACTCGGCTTCCTCAGACTCCCCCCATCCCTGCGCTCGGGCCGGCCAGCACGCAGCTCCTCATTTGTTGCAACATAAAAGTCCCCTTAATATTTTTTATCATTCCACATTGCAGGCACCGAACGACACCCTCAGGAACAACCTGTCCACCCGGTATGTTTGCAGCATCACCAGCATCTTCTGCAATTTTGTGAAGCTTGAAATAAGCCTTCGAGGTGCTGGGGAGAAGTGACAAAGCGCAGACTTCAGAGCCAGCTGGCTTCACCTCCGGCGGGCTCTGTCGGTCTCGAGAGTTCAGCACAGCTTGGCCTCTGCTGGGATGAAACCCTGTCCAAGGTCCAGGCCAGAAACTTCCTGTTGCAGGCACAGAGGTGAGCACCAGCCTGAGGGGGTCTCTTGGGCCTCAGAGTAGGGAACCCCTCAACCCCCTCCATCTCTGAGTCTTCCAAATAGGTGTTCTTCTGAAGCATTGCTTCCCACCAAAAAGAGGTTGTTCACTGCTCCTCCTGGGAAAAAAGGTAAAATAAAACCCAGCAGCTATTTCCAGCCATTTTCCTAGATCCCCTGCTGTGCGCGTGTGTATGTGTGGGTGGGGTGGATGGGTGTGTCCTATGCCTATTTTGCCTAACGTAATGGCTTCCCTGGTGGCTCAGAGGTTAAAGCGTCTGCCTCCAATGCGGGAGACCTGGGTTCGATCCCTGGGTCGGGAAGATCCCCTGGAGAAGGAAATGGCAATCCACTCCAGTATTCTTGCCTGGAGAATCCCACGGGCGGAGGAGCCTAGTAGGTTACAGTCCACGGGGTCGCAAAGAGTCGGACACGACTGAGCGACTTCACCTTCACCTTAATGAAGATGCTCAGCCCTCCTGGGAGTTGGACCCTCAGTGGCTTTGCAACTTTGCCACAGACTCTGAGTGTCATCAGCTGGCGTATCTGGGGTGCGTAAAGTGAGTCGCAAATGATGCACTTTGACACCCGTCCCCTTGAGAGGCTCCAGCTCCCGCTGAGCACCTGCTGTAATTTTCCCTAAGTGCTGGAGGCCACGCTGCCTCTCCGGCCATGGGACAGGCGGCCTCCAGGTCACTCAAGCGGCTCTCTGCCCTGGTGCTTCTTCTCGTGTCCTCCGGCTCGCACTTGGGGCGAAGAACTCCACCTGAGCTAAGAGGTCCTTCGCATCCGCAGAGCAGTCTCTGCACATCCAAGGCTCCACGTGCCCACTGGTCCGAGCTGAGCATCACACGCGAGCCACCCTGGCTTTGCTCCAGGGACACATACACCACCGAGGGTGGCCTCCTCCAAATCGGCCCCTGGGGCAAAAAGAGAACGAACCCAAGCACCCTTCCTCGGAAAACAGGGAGAAGAGAAAAGAGCACTCGGAGTGGGTCACACGAGCGCGGAAATGATGACTCGCACACTGAAGACAGCGATTACTGAGCACAGAGAAGAAGAAGCGACTCGTTGTTCCAACAGAAACGCTGCCTGGAGCCAGGTGTCAGCCAGAAGGAAAATGACCAACTAGGAGGAAAAACGCGGGGGGGCGGGGGGCGGGAAGAGAGAGAGAGAAAGAAGTGTCACAATCGACGAAACAGCTTAGGAACCGCTTGGGTCTCTCCCCTCCTTTGCCATGACCTCCCACCCAAGAGCTGACTGAGCCTGCGTTGAAAAGGGGTGAAAAAGCTGGAAAAGAGTGACAGAACCCAGACACGGAGAAACACATAAAGCACGCGAGACCGTGAGGACATAAAACACGTCCAGATAAATCTGTCATATTACTATATTTACTTCTTTGTCCCTCTTCTGCCGGCTGGCGGCCGTATAAATCTCCCTTGGAGGAAGGGAACGCGGCGGGCGCAGGTAACATATCCTGAGATCGCAAACATAAATATGGAGTTGGGGTGGACGGCCAGCCGCCTATAATGCGTCCGCTCCTTTGATAAGTTAATACGTCCGCGTAGCATCAGGCACAGGCGAGCCTGACATTTGAATCATTTATGGCTCGGGGGGCGGGACGGGGGGGCGGGGGAATGGCAGCAGCCTTATTTTTTTTTTTTTCTGGGAAAGAACCCACATGTCTTTATAAGCAGTGAGAGTGTCATTGATGGCGCTCGGGAGCTTTTTCACTTCGGCCATAAACCATGTGTTTGGGACCCGGGCCATTTCTGGTCAGGAGTTATTTTTCGACAGTTCCAACTGGAGAGTGCCCACCGCCCCGGCATCGTGCATCGCTCTGGAGCTCTCTGCCATGGCCCTGAGCAGGTTTCAGCCCAGCAGGGTCATGGAAGTCTCTGTGGCACATGCTCTGTAAAAATTCCTTTCCGTCCGTCAGCTGGGCACAGTCCTGGCCGGGCAGGAAAGTCACCAGGGCACCTGGGAGGTGCGTTCAACGTGAATAGTTTATGATTGGAAGAAAATCCACTCTGTGCTGACATCCTGCACCATCTCCCATTTCTGTTGGGTCAATTCCAGTCGTAAAAGCTTGAAATGGGCCCCAGCTCTGGATCTAAACTGTGCATGTGAGATACCGTCAGTCCTCCCCATTGCAGCATGCGCTGTTCTAGCGCCCCCAGAACCTCAGCAGTACTGATGTCCCCCTCCCTGACATTTTTGGGCGTTTGGTCTGAGCCGGGTCTGGGGAACCCTGCCCTGGGGAAGCCTGCCGCCTCTCTGCACAGCCTGCAGCTGAAATGTCTAAATACAACAGCAAGAGCAGTGTGGTCATCACAGGTGTTGGTCTGGTGAGAGTGAGGGAGCTGGAGAGGCTGCTGGGGGGCAATGGATGATTCTGGGGCTAGATCCTCTCGACCCCGGCCTGATTGCCCAGAGTCAGAACTGGGCCTGGCCTCAGCCTGCCTGATCCTGAAGCCCAAGCCACCTGCTTCTTTAGACAGCAGGGGCCTGCAAGTGGAGGAAAACCCAGAGCAGGGTTTACCCGAGACCTTTTTCTGTGCCTACATCTTGGACCCTGTGTCCAGCTGCTTCTTCAGGAGCAGAGAGAGCCCATTGCTTTCCCCTGCATCCTCCTGATATTAAGGATTCCCCTCCCTGCTCACCCCGTGCGTGTCTCCGAGTCGCCAGGGGACCTGGCTCCCCGTTGTGCCCAGGCACGGTCACTCAGTCTGTGGACCTGCGATTCGGGTATCCTGGGAAGCCGTCTCCCCTCCTGCCCTCGCTCCTCACCCTGATCTTCTTCACCAAGCGTCTCAGTGCTGATCACTCTCCTCCATCTAAAGCGGCCTGGACCCGTGGCCACACGGCTCTTTCCCTCCAAATCCTCTGGCTGTTTCTAGGCAGCACGACGCGCCTCTCTGCCCCCGTGACCGACCTTCGTTAAGACCGACCCAGCCAGCCTTTGCTCCAGGCCTCTCCCTTGCTCCCCGAGCACGGCCAGCCCTCCCGCCCCGGCTCAGGGACACTGCCCTGTCCTCGCCCTCCCACTCCGTCCCCTCTCTTGCTGTGCCTCTCCTTGACTTCAGGATGGGTTTCCCCCGGTGAGAACTCTCTGGCTTCGGCGGCTTGGTCTCCTCGTAACTGGACCACCCAGGCACCAGCAGGGAGCTGGAGGAAACACAGCATCTCAGGCCCCGCCATGCACATGCTGCGCCCGTGTCTGCGTTTCAGCAGAATCCCCTGGTGACCTGAACACACGTGAGAGGCCATGGAGGGCTGTCCGAGAGCAGCGCCTCCCCTTGTAGCTAATGGCAGGAATCCCCGGGGCCACCCTGGAACTCCCCCTCCAGAGAGGGAGGTGGTGGTCCCTGCTCCGGGTGCCAGCAGGGTTTCCTACCCTCTTCTCCTCCCACAGCCCACAAGGTCTCACCAGTACCCCGGCTGGTGACTCTCAGACCTGCATCTCCAGCTCACATTTCTCTCCCGGTTCCACACATTCATCGGTATTAGTGTCCCGAGGTTGCTGTAACTAAGGACCACAAACCGGGTGGCTGAAAACAACAGAAACTTGTCTCAGCATCCTGAAGGCCAGAAATCAGAAAGCAGGGTGTTGATAAGTGTTGTTCCTTCTCCCGCAGCTTCCTGGCATCACTCCAACCTCTGCCTCCAGGATGACGTGATGTTCCCCTGTGTCTTCTGGGTCTGTGTCCAGACTCCCCTTCTCCTTTCACAAAGGCACCTGTCACTAGATTAGCACCCCAACCCGGTAGGATCTCAATTTTAACTTGATTACACCTGCAGAGACTCTATTTGCAAATAGGGTCACCCTCAGGGGCACCACCCATGAGGATGTGAACATCATTTGGGGGGAAACAATTCAACCCACAACACCATCCACCTTCCTGTGCTGGGTGGTCCCGTGAAGCCTTTAAATTCGGCACATCCAGAGCTGAACCCATCACCCCCTCCCTGGTACCTGCTGCTGTTTCTGTCTTCCCATCTCAGCAATGAGACCCGCCATCCACTAAGACGTGGGTGACATTTCCCACCCCCAAGTCACTCACTGCACAGCCCCTGCCACGCCACTTTCCTCCTCTTGCTCTCTCTGCTTCCCTTCCTGCCTTGAGTCAGATCCCCATCACGTCTGGCCTGAGCCACGGTGCCAGTGTCCCCTCTGGACCCTCACTTCCAGCCCAACTCCCTCCTCTCCACTGCAGACAGATCTCTCTTGCTAAACACGAATCTGACCTGGTCACTTCCCCCAAAACTGCCTTCCATGATTCAAATGGAAAACCAGACTTGACTTTGGGTCATCAAAGTCCAGGGTGCCCTGCCCAGCTGCCCTCTGCTCCAGACCAGCCTCGTACTGCTTCACCTCCTCATATGCTATCCCTTCCCCAGATGCACACTCCCATGTCAGCTCCCCAGACAGGCACTGCTTACTCAGGACTGGCAAGACCTTAGCTGCAAGGTTTCAGCTTAAACATTACCTCAAAGGAAATCAGCCCTGAATAGTCTTTGGAAGGACTGATGCTGAAGCTGAAGCTCTGATATTTTGGCCACCTGATGAGAAGAACCAATTCATTAAAAAAGACCCCCATGTTTGGAAAGGTTGAAGGCAAAAGGAGAAGAGGGAGGCAGAGGATGAGATGGTTAGATGGCACCCTGACTCAATGGACACGAGTTTGAGCAAGCTCCAGGAGATGGCGAAGGACAGGGGAGCCTGATGTGCTGTAGTCCATGGGGTTGCAAAGAATCAGACACGACTTACAGACTGAACAACAAAACTGGGAGGTGATCTCTGAGACGCCAGAGCAGCCTGGAAATCTTTGCTTCCAAAGCCAAGCATCTACTCCCAACACAAGGCCTAAGCCATCATTTTGGAATTGCCTGCTCTATGTTCTGAGAGTCCCGTCATCTTACAAACCACAAGACCATGGAAAGAGATGCTCCCTGCCCACAGAATGCCCCGTGCCTGGACAGTGCCTGACATGAGAGGCACTCAGGAGGTGTTTGTAAACTGAATCAAAAAGAAGGAAACAAAGAACATCTCTCCTTTCATTCATAGTCAAGTCTCAGACTCGACAGACTTTTCAGGACAATGAGTCTGCTCAGGAAATACGGACTTTCTGGCTGAAATCAGTGGCTGTGGAGTTAATTATCTTGTAAACTGTTTTCTGAAGTTTGTAGTTTGGGAAATGTGCTTAACTACCCTGCTCATCATTTACCCATCAACCCCAGTGGGGAGGTGATAAAGGACCTCCATGATAAACTTGCTGGAAACCTGGATGATCCTGAAATGCATTTTGTTATTTTTCCATAAAGCAAATTACCTCATCTAATCTCTGGCCTTACAATGTGAAGAGATAAACCAGCCAGTCTATCGTATGCTCTTCTTTGAATTACTTAAGAGAAAACAAAAAGTATGCGTTTGCATTGGCTTTACCTCAAAGGAGCCCTTTACCTAATTAATTCCCATAAAACCACTGTGAGTTAGGTGAAATGAGTTAAAAGTCAGACCTAATTCATTGGAAGCCAGGGGACCACATTCTCAAAAATCACCCTCCCAAATGGAATCAAATCAGGGTCTCCGTAGAGAGCTTCACTGCTGAATGGGGCATGGAGGCGTAATGCCTCCCATCCTCCCCAGCCCTCCGTGGGCCACCATCACAGAGGGTGCTGGGATCTGTCTTCATGTCTGCCTCCCTCTGGCGCACCATCTGGTGTCCCCATAGCTCAGTCCATGGCCAGGAGTAGGGGCCCCAGAGAAGATCTCTGCTCGGGTGGGCGTAGTAGTATAAGTAATTTTTCCAGTAGTCATGTATGGATGTGCAAATTGGACTATAGAGTTGAGCACCAAAGAATCGATGCTTTTGAACTGTGGTGTTGGAGAAGACTTCTGAGAGTCCCTAGGGGACAGCAAGGAGACCCAACTAGTCTATCCTAAAGGAAATCAGTCCTGAATATTCATTGGAAGGAATGATGCTGAAGCTGAAACTCCAATGCTTCGGCCACCTGATGCGAAGAACTGACTCATTGGAAAAGACCCTGATGCTGGGAAAGATTGAAGGCAGGAGGAGAAGGGGACGACAGAGGATGAGATGGTTGGATGGCATCACTGACTCGATGGATATGAGTTTGAGTAAACTCCGGGAGTTGGTGATGGACAGGGAGGCCTGGTGTGCTACAGTCTATGGGGTCGCAAAAAGTCAGACATGACTGAGCTACTGAACTGAACTGAACCATTCTAAGTAGTATTTTTTAGCCGGTGGAACCGGTAGACTCTTCCACAGTAAAAGTTGCCCTGAAGCTGATCCCTATATTTTACGTCCTTGCAGCATTCCAGACACATTCACTAAGGCTTTTACCCTTGGGATTGGGAGAGGGGAAAACCGGTACCTTCCTAACATCACAGCACCTCCTAAGCTCACGATGCCTGTATCCTTTGTACTCAGAACCAGTCAGCCCGTATCCATTGACCAAGTGGGCCACAGGCAGACAGTTCCCAGAAGATACAACTCACAGCATGAAGAGGTCAGCCTTGCACACACTCACTCAGACATCTGTACAAAAATGATGGAGGACAAAGCAAGCACGGGGCAGCCACCTGTGGAAGGGAAATGGGTTTGAAATATAGAGAAATTCCCAGCAGTGCAGAACTCTCCAGACTGTAAGTCCAGAAGGAGTAGAACAAACAGAAGTCTGGAGGGAGGTGATCTGGCCCGGGGGCCTGGCCAGGGAGGGCCTCCTTGAGGCAGAGAGAACCACACTTCCCCAGGAAGGCAGAGGAAAACCTTCTATCTGCTCTGGAAGGCTCCATGTTCTCCAGGTCTGGTCTACCTATAAACCCTCCCGGGTATTACCCTGCTCCCCAACCTTTGCAAAGGAGCCTCAGAAGCAGAGAAATGAGAGGTCTGCCTTGAATCGTGTGCCATTATTAGCGGCTGCAGGTGAAGTAACAGAGAGCTTGTGGCGCCCTGCCGTCCATCACTGCCCACCAGTGGGCAGTGATGCCATGCTGAGGTCCACAATGCTTCAGGGGCCGGGACCCTGCACAGGATCTGGCCCACAGCAGGTGACAACCCCAACAGCAAGAGAAGTTTTTAGTGTCTTTGAGATGCTAAAGTTCAAGGAGGTACATGCCCACCCCAAATCTGTTTTCCTCACCCAACTCTTTGGTCAAATGATCCTTTATTCACATCTCTATGTGGAAACCCATATGGGAATGTGAACTGGAGTAATCTTATTAACTCTTCTATTAGCAATTGAAGTTGTTAACAGCCGAACAATTCTGTTCCAATTGCACAGGGAAATGCTTTTTCCTTTTAATATAACATTTGCCTTCTACAGTGAATTTAGGCACTTGTAAGTAGAAAGTGAGATTAATGCATGTATGCGTGCATTCATGTTTAAGTAAGTGTGTTTTTGTTTTACAAAAGTCACATGTCTATATAGGTAGGGCAATCTCCTGGTTTTCTCAGGCTTTCCTTCCTAAGGTCTAAATGCAGGGGAGGCATTCAAAGTCCCGCCAAATATTTCTCAGAAAACTTGCATTTTAACATTATGGAAATTCTACATACAGTGTGACACAGCATAATGTATAAAAGCCACAACCCCAAACTTAAAAAAAAAAAAAAAGAAAAATCTAGCAAAAAATAAAAAGAATTATTTTCTTAACCCATAGAAATTTGTTACTACAACTCACTGATAAAAATGCTTTGGGAAGTACAGAAAGAACATGGAAAAAGCTTTTTGATATTATTTGCAAATAACAGAAACAAAAGAACAGTCTCCAGACTTTATTGAGTTGAATTGATTTCCGTTGCTCTCACTGCGTCATTTTTATGGTGCCACATATATCTTTATGTGCTATTGGCAGAGTCCCTGAGAGTCACCAGAATCTTGATCAGACTCTGGGTTCAGTCCACATATATATCATAAGAGCCAATTTCATTGCCATCCTCACGGCACCTTAATTAGGTCAAATAACCAACAAGAAAACAACCGGCTAAGTTCCTTCTAATATGCCAGTTAACAGTTACTACCCTCTCTTGCCTTCAAAATAGCTGATAATTAAAATAAATTCTACCCCTATTTTCAATAGATTTGATGTCATAAGATTGACATGAACAAATGCACTTTTTAATTTTTCTTTTAAGTTTTCTAAAAAGGATAGTGAAATAGCCTACTGAAGAAAATGGAGACTATTCTTCAATTTTGTCCTAGGCTTGCATAAAAAAGTTAAGATAGCCAATAGTCTGTTTGAATGAGTCATGTTTTTTTACTTAGGAAACCTAAAATAATAACATACCATAAAGAAATCATGACTCTTCATTTCATAAAAGAAACAAAATTATTTAAATTGAGAAGATATATAACAGCAAGTGTATAATGTGTAAGAATTTAATGCTAAAGCAAAGACAAGAAAACAATGACTGTTTATTTTGTTTTTCCTACCTAGCTTCAGGATATTTATTAAAAGCAAAATAAAACGTAAGAGATGGTGAAGGACAGGGAAGGCTGGCTTGCTGCAGTCCATGGGGTCACAAAGAGTTGGACATGTCTTAACCCATAGAAATTTGTTACTACAACTCACTGATAAAAATGCTTTGGGAAGTACAGAAAGAACATGGAAAAAGCTTTTTGATATTATTTGCAAATAACAGAAACAAAAGAACAGTCTCCAGACTTTATTGAGTTGAATTGATTTCCGTTGCTCTCACTGCGTCATTTTTATGGCGCCACATATATCTTTATGTGCTATTGGCAGAGTCCCTGAGAGTCACCAGAATCTTGATCAGACTCTGGGTTCAGTCCACATATATATCATAAGAGCCAATTTCATTGCCATCCTCACGGCACCTTAATTAGGTCAAATAACCAACAAGAAAACAACCGGCTAAGTTCCTTCTAATATGCCAGTTAACAGTTACTACCCTCTCTTGCCTTCAAAATAGCTGATAATTAAAATAAATTCTACCCCTATTTTCAATAGATTTGATGTCATAAGATTGACATGAACAAATGCACTTTTTAATTTTTCTTTTAAGTTTTCTAAAAAGGATAGTGAAATAGCCTACTGAAGAAAATGGAGACTATTCTTCAATTTTGTCCTAGGCTTGCATAAAAAAGTTAAGATAGCCAATAGTCTGTTTGAATGAGTCATGTTTTTTTACTTAGGAAACCTAAAATAATAACATACCATAAAGAAATCATGACTCTTCATTTCATAAAAGAAACAAAATTATTTAAATTGAGAAGATATATAACAGCAAGTGTATAATGTGTAAGAATTTAATGCTAAAGCAAAGACAAGAAAACAATGACTGTTTATTTTGTTTTTCCTACCTAGCTTCAGGATATTTATTAAAAGCAAAATAAAAAGTAAGAGATGGTGAAGGACAGGGAAGGCTGGCTTGCTGCAGTCCATGGGGTCACAAAGAGTTGGACATGACTGAGCGACTCAACAACAATAGCAAGCATACTGATATGGACATGAACTTGGGCAAACTCCGGGAGCTGGTGAAGGACAGGGAGGCCTGGCATGCTGCAGTCCATGGGGTCTCAAAGAGTTGGACACGACTGAGCGACTGAACGTGAACTGTGAACTTCCTGATGTTCAAGCTGGTTTTAGAAAAGACAGAGGAACCAGAGATCAAATTGCCAACATCCGCTGGATCATGGAAAAAGCAAGAGAGTTCCAGAAAAACATCTATTTCTGCTTTATTGACTATGCCAAAGCCTTTGACTGCGTGGATCACAATAAACTGTGGAAAATTCTGAAAGAGATGGGAATACCAGACCACCTGACCTGCGAAATCTGTATGCAGGTCTTGAGAAATCTGAGAAATCTGATGCAGGTCAGGAAGCAACAGTTAGAACTGGACATGGAACAACAGACTGGTTCCAAATAGGAAAAGGAGTATGTCAAGGCTGTATACTCTCACTCTGCTTATTTAACTTCTATGCAGAGTACATCATGAGAAATGCTGGACTGGAAGAAACACAAGCTGGAATGAAGATTGCCGAGAGAAATATCAATAACCTCAGATATGCAGATGACACCACCCTTATGGCAGAAAGTGAAGAGGAACTAAAAAGCCTCTTGATGAAAGTGAAAGTGGAGAGCGAAAAAGTTGGCTTAAAGCTCAACATTCAGAAAACGAAGATCATGGCATCTGGTCCCATCACTTCATGGGAAATAGATGGGGAAACAGTGGAAACAGTGTCAGACTTTATTTTGGGGGGCTCCAAAATCACTGCAGATGGTGATTGCAGCCATGAAATTAAAAGACGCTTACTCCTTGGAAGAAAAGTTATGACCAACCTAGATAGCATATTCAAAAGCAGAGACATTACTTTGCCGACTAAGTTCC